>BLKM01002776.1:0-95366 GCA_013340265.1 Coptotermes formosanus | reverse complement strand
GTTAATGCTGTATAGGGAAATAATCGCTGTTTGTTCTGAGATCCACACAAAACACATAAATACACTGTGTGGGCAGAACGTAGAATTTGTGAGTGTTAAACCTGGCGGTACGTAAAGTAACCACTGGGGCTGAAGGGGTTTAGCACAGTGAACGCGCCAGACTTATTAAAATACGCATCAATCTTAGTAACTTAGAGTTCGTAAAGCGTGGCATCATGTCTTACGCATCATTTGTAAAAACTGCTATGCCGAGGCGACTGGGGTTGTCATCAGTAACTGATACTGTGGCCTATAAAGCAAAGCCACAATCTCCTTTCTGTGGAGTGACCTGGCTGTATGGTAAACAATTTACTTATAATTTCGGCGTAGGCTGCATCTGTGAGCGTTCTTAACGTTAACACCCTTGGCATCAACTACGTGAATGTGAGCTTTCAACTTCACCGTCCGGCCGTCTTAACCGTGCCTACAGGAGAGCGGACCTGGTGGACTGCTAACGTGATTTCAGGTTGCCAGCGCAATGTAAATGAGACCTGCGCTCTTCTGGGATGTTACGCATCGTCGAGTGTTAGTTCTGTACCGACGTTTCGGGACAACGTATCGGTTTCATCTTCAAGGGTAAGAAAGAAGACGTCTTGACCCTTGAAGATGGAACCGATGGGTTCTCCCGAAACATCAGTACAGAACTACAACTCACTGCTGCGTAATGCCCTAGAAGAGTGCAAATCTCGACTTTTAAACGGCTTTGATTTGGCAGTCAAAAGACAAACAGTACCATTCCTGAAGGCAACAACTAATCCAGACTGCAGCATATAGTGACTTTTGGTTGTATCTCATAAATTGTACGGGGGGGGGGGCGGCCGAGGGGGTGCGCTGTGTTCAGTTTTAGTCAGCTGAATATGAACGTCCATTCTACATAGACAACTCTACTCTGTTCCAGCTGATCTTTGTTGTAATTTCAGTGCCTTAATTCTGTCCGCCATGAAAAAAATTACAACATTTCTTGTGTCTTCTGACTTCCTAATGTAGGCTAGGTTCCACTGAAGCTTGTAACCTGCGAAGAAGGCACGTGATATTTATGACGAAATGCTTCACCCTCAGATTATATTTCGCGTTTGCATGCTACAAAGAAGGCCTACCAGGTAGAGTGGGAAAGAACCTGTCTGTCTGTGTCATTAGTATTTGTAACACTGTGGGCACGCTTTCTTGAACGCTTTGGGAACGGAATCCGGATTGGATCAATGTATCCGATCTATAATTCTTCGTTTCGATGCCTTGTAATTTTCAAGGCGTTTCGAAGGAACTTGGTGCCTCCACCTTCTACCACAAACTTCTTCCCTGAAGATGGAGGTGCAGGTTTATCCGAAACGCTGATATCCACAGAACAAACTACTACATGGCGTCAAATCACAGAAGGTCACCACAGTAACCTGACATCTCACTATCATATTAGCATAAACTTGCCCACTAATACAGCCGTCGCATGGGTGTTTTACAAACTGCGTGGCGAATGCATCACGTCGTGGCAAATTCAGACTAGCACATAATAGCCTTCGTTCTGAAATACGGTCTATTAGCGATTCAGGTATCCTGCGTCGTGAAGCTGTGTCGCTCGATTAGCGACACCCGACGTTTTTAAAGAACGTAATGCCCTCATGCTCAAGCTGGGGGCTGAAAGAAGAATACGGCCTCATTACGTGGTCATGTGGCCTCCAGAATATGAGGCAAGGAAAGACGTTCAGGGAACGGTGCAAGCCGTTTGGTGCAGTACCATAGCAAACATCCTACGTCTTGAGTTGGACGAAACACGCCAGTCCGCAGGCAGTCGTGCCCCGCCTGAGTCTACAAGGCCATCGCCTCCTGCTACCGCCACCCCAGGACCTCCTCACAGGTGCGCGTTTGTGTCGTCTGCCATTGACCGTTTGCTGTGTGGCAGGTCGTGATGAATACGCCCAGTGGGCAACTGCTTGAGGTTCAGAAGTCGAATGGGGAAGTTTACGGCATGACATCCCCATTGAGCGCGACCGTTGACAGATGTACAATAAAGTATACATTAACTTCGCCACGTCTGTCTATATGCCATCGTTTCAAACAACTCGAAAACGGATTTTAAATAAACTCGGTAGTGGGAAGTTTTGCAACAACTTGTAGACACGTGACAATTCTGTGTAACATCGTCATGTTGCTTGCCCTGTTGCGCTGGTATACTTGAACAACCACCACCACCACAACAACATTTGCGCTCGACTAAATTTGTTGTTGTTGTTGTTCAAATTCAGGGCAAAAATATTACGTGCGTTTGTGCGTGCATGTCGTGCATAAAATGCGTATACCTCACAAAATAAGCTGCGCGAAAAAAAGTTCCGAAAAAAGTTATAAACAATTACAAATAAATTCCCGAGTTGTCTCTCGCTACGACTGTCGAAGTGCAAACGTTACGTAAACTTATAGTACTAATCTTCAGGAAAGCTGAATCATAAAAACAATCGCAAAACGTGCAAAATGACAGCACAAGATGTCATAAAATTAGCATACATAACATGATACCCAAGTGACCACCACGAACCGCTGCATCAATAAATGCAATAACCATCTGCATACTGTGGGGTGATAATATCATTTCCATAACAGCATGAAAAAACAGAAAAAATGTGAGTTTCCATTTCTAGAACTTACCGTACCGTTTCCAGAGAACGAGATGCAGAGAGCTCTTCAGAAGAAAATATTTGTGTTGCCAAACTGCATTCTGTTTGCACACGTAACTTTACACTCACTTTCATGGTTCAACTAAAACCACAACCACTTATGAATCGACTAAAAACACACGCATTTACGAATCAACTAAAAGCACACGCACTTACGAATAAACTGAAGGCACACGCACTCGGAAACACATATCACACATATGAAAGAACTTCAAAATTTCACTAATTATTTACGGTTACTCACCGAACCGTACACGAATGAAACCGCACTTTGAACCTCTACGAACCGACAATATTTCGCCATTCAAACAAATTAATCATTGTTAACAAATAAACCTAACGACTTCGTCCGCCATGTTACAATCACTGCTAGCGAAAACGCAATAGGCTAGCTGCGAGCTCTACATCGGATGGATACTGCGGCAGCAGTGCAATACGTTAGCAGTGATGTTGAATGTCGTTGGGGTTAGGTGTGTTCAGTAAGTTGCCCTTAGTAGCCATGTGTTCCATTGTGTACAGTATCATATCCATGGATGTTAGTAAAGGTTCGACGTGTGTCCTTCTACTCGTTTTGCAGTATGAATACATTTATGGCCAGTATATTGGAGCCAACATGGTTCGTTTTTGCGTCATTGGAATTTTATGTTAATTTCTGTGTGTCTTTGAAGTTATTTTTATATTACTTTTCTTCACAAAAGCCATGAAATTTATAGCCCAACAAATCATGGCAAGGTAGCGCTAACTGGATTGGTTATTTTATATGCCTTTTTAAATAGTTAACCTGTGGTATTTGTCCTTGTCATCAAAGGTTGTACAATTAAGTTTTGGTCCTCGGTGTTATGACACCACATAATCTGGTAGGCTTTAAGTAATATTTTACACACTTGCTACTAGAATAACATGATGTAGTTGCAGAAGTGGGTCTATTTGCTAAAAGAAATTCAAGGCCCTTGATAAGTTTGCATCAACAGAACACAGTGGATGAAAATAGTTACACAGTCCATGCCTTGGCAGAACTGTTCTGTCCCTTCCATGTTATATGTAGGCCCACATGGTAATTTTGATGGCCAGCATTGTCTCCTGCCTGATGAATGTCATCTAGTTTTCACTCTCCTTACTACCTTAGAATCGTCTTGCATCCAGTTCCCATTTCACACCACTGTGCATTATAGAAAGTGACACTTTGAAAGTGAAACAGACTTCTTACCATTTAACATTCTTTAATGCTGCAGCATATGTCAGGTACACCATCTCATAGCATTTAAGAGCAATACAATTCCCTTGCCACATTCTCAGTTTCATTCTGTGTATTTATTTTCTTCCTTATTCTATTTCCAGCACTGCATTTCCAGTCCAATATAAATATGCTCCTTCTAATTGAATACAGCTTCTTTGCATTGCCTTGCACTTTAAGTAATTCAAACCACTATCACCTTTCATGAGACATATACATAACCAAACCCTTGACAAAGGTCACAGTCACAGACTAAGGAGGCTCGGGTCAATCCAAGGGTAGTTCATGCTGGATTTGTGGTTGACAACGTGGTCCTGCTTGAGGTTTCTAACAACGTCATTTTTACTGTAACAGTTGCCACTCTACCAATGTTCTAGACCTATCTACCTCGAGCGGCTGCACAACACACATTTGAAGCCACAGTACCAAGTGACTCTGTTCCACCCCACTGCTGCAACTACTCCTTGACAACCCTGAAACTTCACTTTATGAAACACAAATCAAGTACACATCTTCAAAATGCATTCTTAGCCACTTTACATGCCTCACTCACCTAATGCAATGGAGCAGTCTTTCTTCACAAGCTAGTATTTGCTCAGCTAGTCAAGAAATTCCCTGCCTCTTACAGAACACAAAGATTCATTACTGTGATTTCAAGAACCTGCTACAAGTCATCCTGAGCCAGATGAATCCAGTCCGTATGCTGCTTATTGATGATCTTCCCATCTATATCTAGATGCCTTTCCTTCCCTTGCTGTTTAAGAAATAAGATTTTGTATGGTTACTAATTTTATGAGTAAGTTAATTGTGTTGTTTGCGAACATGCAGGAGGAAACTGGCCCAGCAAGCTGATGATGAAGAACTGGGAGCCATTTTCCAAACTAATGAAGGGAGCATCAGTGACAAAGCAATAAGCGTGTGACAGTTCCAGCCGGCCCATGAACTGGAGATACGGGCCTGTCGTTCTGACTTTTATGTGATGGGATGGGATTAGCGTGAAGGTTCTGAAAAAGAAAACTAAATCTTCTTTACCTGTCAAAGTGTGGGGCATTACTGTCTATTGCATCCTAAGAGTTTAAGTTTATATTGTACAAAAGAGGTCTAGTCTATAATGTTGGCAGAAAAAATGGTTTAGTTTAATGTAGGCTAATGTAAGAGATAAAGTTACATGTACACATTATTCTTTTACACTTCTACAAAAATTGACCTAATTTGAAAAAAGTCTTGTTGTCAAACAGTTGTCACAACTTAATGCAATGAAATATGTGAAATCAGACAAGCATTCTTAAACTGCATAGTGGCACCAAGTTATACTGCCTCACTCCCAAGTGTTCCAAAGCCTGTAGAGAAATCTGCAAGTCTGGCAACTGCAAACAGCAATGTGCATACATAAAGGGCATTTCAGGTGTGAGGGGGGGGGGGGGGGGGTGGAAGCCCTTTAGCATGAGTTCAATTTGTAAAATTGATGGCATCACAGCAGTTTTCATCTAAGACAGACACAGCAGAAATACAGTCTCTTAAATGAATAATTCCAAGGCTTCATTGTCAAAATAAAATAAGTGTTACTTAACAGTCAAACACATTGCAAAACTGTTCAGTGCCTGCCTGTGATCTGAAGGCACTCTTGTGTGTTTTGGAACATACACATTTAATAAGATCCATTCTCCTGCCATCTATGGCTAGGTCCCACAAGCGGCGTCTTGCTTTCAGGTTTTCAAACTAAAATTTTGCCTTCTTTTCTGCAGTGTTAATTAAACAAGTTAAGTGAACTTTCAGAACAGCCTCACCTGTTGAAGAATTGTTTGTGGGGTTAATATTATGGCTGTCAATATGATGACAGTGGTGGTGGTGGCGGTGCTGGTGGCGGCGGCGGCGGCGGAGGTGGTGGTGGTGGTGGTGGTGGTGGTGGTGGTGGTGGGATCCTCTGTAACAACTTCACTTCTACCAGACTACTGGGCATAAGATGGCCATTTTCATGGTCATCACAATGCAAAGCTCAGATCCCACTTTGGTCAAACTTGCTGTCAACCCTTCACCACTGACATACTCTCCAGAACAGACTGTTGCTATCAGTGATCCAAGTCTTGTTGCTTTTCTTATTTCTTTCTTTATTTTCCTTAAAAGAAGGGCTTGCTGAATCTTCAAAATTACATTCTTTCAACAGGCACAAAGCAACATCTGTTTAGCATGTAACAAAGGTCTCCCATATTCATGTAAAGAAAAAAACTATAAGCATCTGGGGATGATACAGTATATATATGTGTACACACGCACACACATATTCAGATGTTTATATGGGGTTGGTCGTTATAATATCATGGCTCAGGCAGTTAGTTGCCAGCCACTCACTATGGAGGCCTGGGTCTGATCCCAGGTCAGTAGTAAACAAACTGACACTGGGACAGGTTTTCCTCTGAGTACTTCAGTCTTCCCCTGTCAGTATCATGCCACCAATGCTCCATACTCATTCATCTATCAACCATGCTATATATCTTAGCAACTGACAGTGTCCTTAAACACACACAGAGAAAAGGGTTTGTACAGGCTGAAAGATGTAGTGGCCAGTTTACAAAAAATGTTCAGAACTTCCTCCACTATGCAGTTGGAGAGTGTAAGGCTTCTGAGATGTGTTCTGTTACCAGATAAATATTTCAGTCTTAGTAATGTCAGTAACATAGCGATCTCAGGGAATGTCTCTAATGGTACTTTCTATATGTCAACAAAAGCACAAGTACGCACCCATCCAAATAGTGGAATGCAGAATGGAACTTGTCTGTGGAAATACTCACCCCTGCAGTACTATATTCTAGTCATATCCTATACATTAATAAAATGACAGAAAAAATTACACTTACATTATTTTATGATGAATGAGAAGTTTTGGCAAAATAATTTTTGTCAAGATGAAATTTTATATTATAATGTAAGTACACAATACTTGTGCTTCATAATGACGGGCTCACGATAACTGTAAATAGGAATGTAGTGTCTTTGTGATGACAAGATAGTGAGTATTGTGGTGAAATATGGTTCATGTGACATTGACTAAAGAGTGTGTATGGAAAGTGTGAATTTCAGTGAGTGTGACTTAACCGTGTTTGTGTGGGATGCTCTGATTGCCCTACATGTGAAGTGGTGCTATGGGTGCCACATTTATAATGCTGTGAGAAGTGCCAGGGGACTGCAACAACACATTGAATGTAATTTCACCGTTCTCAAACATAGTCTACTGGATGGAAGTATTGAGGTTCTCCAATCACAATTGATGATACACAGAATGAAACACAATTTCACTTACGTTTAACCTTTACTGTATTGGAATAGGGCATTTGAAATCTGCAGGTTCTTCATGGCTGGCAGTAATGTGACAGTAACAGGACTCAAAAAAATGTGATCGTCAGCCAGAGGGACTGTCCGTACTCATGCCAGTACTTGTTAAAACTGTGTATAAATGTAAGGAAAAGCTGTCCCTTTACACTCCATAAAGACATATGAAGGACTGGAGATACAGCTCTGCTCCTTCTTAGCCTCAGCACCAGAAGTACATAAGTGGTCAGCCTCATACACCAGCTGCTTTACCCTTGGTAACCACTGAATAGCAGGCTGTGTGGACCCCGGAGGCTGGCTGGACATTTTGCGAAACGAGAAATCTCCTGCCCCTGCCAAGAAGCAAACCCGTATCGTCCAGCCCGTAGCCAAAACTAGGTAAACGGAACCAAAAGGAAACACAGCCATACACTAACATTCTTAAGAAACACTACACTGTCATTCACAACATTTGAACTGCAGCAATATAAAATCATATTGAATACACTGCTGCTGCTGCTGCTGCTGCTACTGCTGCCACCAACATGGTAACAGCAACATCAGCATTCACACAACAGAAAGTAGCAAGAATAAGTAGCGTATAATACTTGTTCAGAGAAATTAATATTCTGCTGCGCTACATATGTTTACAGTGTCTGCCTTCAGCACTGGGAAGCTTTTGTTCCTTCAGGTAGCCTAGTATAGGAAATCGGTGCCTAGAAAAAGTAATCATTATTGTTACTGACAGTTGTCTATGAATTACTAAAAAGTACTTTCACTGGTTTCTGGATGTCGCATGACGTTCCACTTCTTCAGTATCAGGATCCGACTGCCCACTGACACAGCATCACATCCCTTGAAGAAAAGCTCAAAACTCACATTAAACGATCTGACTCCCCTTACACCATCACGGCCAGGTCATAGCTGTTTTTGTGAGTAAATATCTGCAATATTTTGACCGACTGATGGTAACTCGACCTTTTCAAGCAATCTTCGTGTTTTTGTGAAGGTATGCTTGCAGAAACCATGATCTGTAGCATGAGAGCACATATATGTGAATGGTTAAAGATTTTAAAAATCTGAATATCAAAACAAAAGTGTAAGTTTTGATAAAAGTTCTGCGATTTTCACAGCAGTTATCAATCAGTTGGACTTTATTTTTGGGTTTTTGTCTCTGTGTAGGAGATGAGCATTCTGATGTTTTGGAGAAATGTACTGCCTTCACTTCAGCATCCATGTGACCCACAATCGCCCTGAAGACAGAGGCAGTATGTGCCTCTGAAATGTCCTGACACTCACCTACTATACAGGGCAAAATCCCAAAAGAACACCAACTGATGCAGAATAGACGTCTCTTCCAGTATTTCATCTCCAATTCCACGTTATAACTGGTTAATATTATGAACTTCTGGTTATGCAAACAGTGTCTGGTTGTGGTGGGAGAGACAGGGAGACTAACGTGGGCTGCATAATTCATGTGCTTGGCCTTTCCAGCAAATGCTTGCTTGGTGCGTCAATTATTGCTATCCTGTGCATTCCACCTGCATCCTGGACACGCAAAGTGTCATTACAGGTCTGTTGTTGTCTACATGACTTTTGTACATGTTATAGTGGCTATACAGAACAGAGAACTAATGTTTCTACACAGCAGTTACCAAAGTGCTTAATTAAATATTAAAAAATGTATAAAATTAAATTAAATACATTATATTTTATAATTATTTCAGTATTTTAGTCCTGCTTTTAATACATGGTAAAAAAATAAACGATGTATCTGATGTTGAGAATCTTATGAAACATTCCACACTTGTATTAATGTGCTTTTTTTTGTTTACAGCAAAATAAAATTTGTGCACAGTTACCACAACATTATTTCCTTCTGTCACCAAACATCTTTTTGCAGTTGTTGTGCTTGAGCAGTCCCTGGTTTGATTCTCATCTCAGAGGCAACTCTCCTAAGTTGTAGGCAACTCTCCTAAGTTGTCCAATTCAAACTACACAGGCATACACCCTCCAATGTCAGGACGTTTCTCTCAAATTTTGGAGTTGCTCAAAAAAATATAATTTAAATTTTCACTGCTGTAAAAATGTCAAATCCCAGTTCAATTTCTTGAGCCCTCTGTCCATGAGGTGATAGCTCAGTGAGTCTCAGCATTCATAAACATTGACATCTGAGATTTCAAGTTTTCACAGTACCATTTTAATGCCACCATTACAACCTTTCATGACTGGTTATGATAAGTCTGAATGAGATCATGTGACTAGCAAATCATTTTCCCCCACTCTCCTGGTATTGTGCAGATCACTCTCAGCTCAGTGAAGTTCTGTCTTTCATTTAGTCAGGCTGACTGCTTTTGTGTTTTACAGAATGAGACCTTCCTTCAATCGTGTCATGTATCATATGCTTTTTGAGGTTATTTTGTATCTCTGTTATAGGTACTTCATAAGTTCTTGGAACCAAATAAGCTTTTTACATTGAAAGTGGTTTTAAATGCATGTTACAGTTCTACCAGTCCCAGTTAATCACTACTGCTATAACACTAAAGCCCAGTTCCCACTACAGGTTTGCTCATTGTCCATTCACACCCAGAGAAAATTTTCTTCGCCTGTATTTAAATGCATCTGTTCGTGCCAGTGCCGTGCCCCAAACATAATAAGTAATGTGGACACTGCTACTGCAACACAGCGAAGAATGAATGAATGAATGAATGAATGAATGAATGAATGAATGAATAATGGGTTCAGCCCTTGTGGTCCCAATGCACGTAGGCCTTTTACAGGCCCTTTATGCCCCTTCACTAGGTCCAAGTCATGAGAGCCCCACCCTTTAAATGCAGTGAAGAAAATCTGACTCTTGACTGCACATAACTGTCCCTGTATTGTGAACTGAGCATAATCCTCCCTCCATTCATCATGATGAACTGAATCATTGTGGCCACATCATCTTTCTGTTGTTATAACATGCCACGAAACAGACAAAAGAATTTTACAGATATTCAGCCCAACTACATTCAGCACATAATAGACTGAATAACAAAAGGGTTAATAAAAATTTGTGATGGGGCATACACGGTATTTTTGGCTTGAAGGACAGCCCTTTTTCAGCCAAGCTGACACCTTCTTTTCTAATAACATCACCACCACTGTAATAAACATGTGGTTCATTACCATTTCAGGCAGCTTAGTGTCCACAATTTGTACACCAGCTGGACTCTCAACTGGATTAGAAATACTTTTTGAGAGGTTCGCCAAGTATCTCCTCCAAATTCTGGACTGCCTTTTGGCATGCTGTCTCTACGGCTTCTTCCTCGTCCTCAAGTAGTTCAGCCAGAAATGGAACAGTTTCTGGCAAAAGAGGAAGGAAATCTTCGCCAAGTTTGCGGGCCATTTCACACAGGACCTCCAGAGAAGCAAGGCGAACCTTAAAGGACGAAGGAAGCAATATGATAAGAACACAAAACAGTACAACACAGTGTAGTGTAGAACACAGGTATAGACATTCTGGAGGCAGCAGGTCCCCCAAACCACTGGAATGTATTGAGTGAGTACACAGCATCACATTACACTCCATTTCCTGTTTCAGAACTGGACACAATCTTCTGGTGTGACACTATGCAGTACAGTGGAAGGGAGGGCTGCCTCCATATTCAGGGCAGAAGAGGCACCATATGTTGATACCCACACCTGTAAAAACCTCAAATGTCACAGGTGGCCACAGCAATATACAGTACAACAGCTCAGACAGCTGACAATCAAGTCTACAGGTCCTGACTGACTGGTTGGCTAGCTGACTGACTGGTTGGCTAGCTAACCAACTCCAAACAGCAGAGTCCTTGAGAGCCAACAGCTCCTCAGCTACTGAACAAATTCCCTGCCAAGGTTCATTATCATGTGCAAAGAAGCCTGTCACTTGTCTGTAACCTGAGCCAGATAAATCCAGTCCACACCATCCCATCCTATTTCCTGAAGTTCCATTTTAATAGTGTACTCCAAGTAGTTATTTCTGTCATGTTCCTCCCACCATTTCTCTTCCATACCACACACAGCACATGCCCCATGAGTTTCACTCACACTGATCTCTAAAAAGACTGGTTTGTGAGCCGCACACGAATTACCCTTCCTGTGCAGCTCACAAACCATCACCAAGATTTGTTGAAATTTCATATGGCAGACTTGCATTAGTTTGCATTCCATTATTCCCCATTTTTAATAAATGTCAAAGAATGCAGTTAGTAATTCTGTATATTACACTATGAAGTACAGCCTTTCCAATCTTGTTATTTCCAACCTCACTTCTGCGAGCTATGAGAAACACCATGACGACCATTTCAACCCCACAGACACACCATGTTTATGAATATATAAAATCCCTGCCACCTGTTCTTGATATACATGAACATGAGGAAAGTAAAAAGTACAGATATGACACTCAAATGTGGTGGTGCAGTGAGGCTACTGACAGTACACGTGTACAAAAAGTCTTGTCAAAAGGCTCCTGATGATGGAAAAGTATTACATTTTCCATTTCACTCACCTGTGGCAGATTGTGACGAGCTTTGAGCAAGACCTGGTAGTTGAGTTGTTTCCACAAGGCATCGTCTGCCACAGCAACAGCAAACTGAGACAAGCAAGGGGCAAGCAGTGATGACACTCGCAACTGCAGAGCCTCTACGCCTCCTAACGTGTTCTCCAGCTGCAAGTGTATAGACCAGTGGTAACTACATGAACGAGCTGCTTTCTCATTGGATAACTACAAGCTGTGTCCACACAGTGTATTTATATGATCTGTATACAGTAACTCTCACAACAAAGTGTTATTTCCCTGAACAGTATTAAGTGGCTGGTCCTTTTAATGGTCAACTACTGTGCCTTTTCTGAGGTAGAAACTGGACATTTAAATATTTACATATTCATCCGTCAAAGTAATAAAATATGCATTGTGAAGCATGTCAGGTTTGTGTAATTGGTACATTATTTGTTCCTTCTAGACACTATGGGCTCTGAGTGGTCCTGGTATTGACATTCTGAAGCACAAACACTGAAATGACACTCTCTTGTGTGAAACAAGAAGGTAGTTTACCAATGGTTCACAAACGTTGTTGAGCCTGAGGCTTCCTTGATGTGAATAAAAAAGTTTAAGGCCTTCCAATTTAACAAATGACCTCCAATGTATTAATCAGTTTTTCCAATGAAACACAACTTTTCCTTTTAATACTATTATTATTAATACATTAATAAAAAAAAGAAAAGTTGTGTTTGATGCAGCTTTTCTTTTTAATATTATTATTATTAATATATTATTAATAGCACTGAAAAGAAAACTTGTGTGTGACTGGAAAAACTGATTAATATTATGCAACACAATGGGATGGGACATTTGAAAACTAATTACCTCCAGTGTAATCTAAAAATTACCAAAAATAATTAAAATGAACCTGAATAAAATATACAAATACGTTTTTGCTATTAAATTGTAGGAATCATTTAATGCAGCCTTTTAGGGTTAAACTTAATTTAGCGCACTGGTTATAAAACCATATTTTGGCAGCACCCTGAAGCAGACATTTTCATATCTACAGTTATGTCGATACTGACAGTAACGTGTTAGTTACAAGTGGTTTGTTTAATGATGCTGTGAGCAACTCAGATGATATGGGGCTTATGACAGGACATTAGAAGTGGCACGTCGCGACCTATCTTGTTGTTCTAATGCAGCGTGCGTGTGGAGCTACTGGCTAATAACGCAAAGAACAAGACAGTCAAGTTTACTCACCACTTGAACTAATATGCACAGTGAGTCAGTCACCAGTTATAGCAGACAGGAGTAATAAGAATGTTTCAGTTAGTAACAATACAATCTGTTAAGCTTCCACACTTCATCTGGTAAGGGAACCACCTGGTTGCATGTAACAGAAAAAGCTCTGTTGACCCGACACCGCAGGCGCCTCCCCCCCCCCCCCCCCACTTCCACTTGGGGATGGCAACATATTCCTGCACATAACACCACAGACAAAGCACAGCAGTACTCAATGTACTACACCATCATCAGAACCCCTTTCAGTTTTCTTTTTCTTGGGCGATGTGAAGTTCTCACAGTGGTGTTGCAGAGCGTCATGTGTCCTAACAGCTGACACTGTGTCCCTAAGTGAGTGGTTCCTGATGTTTTGCAGGATCACGCCTTCGCCATCAAGGGTCATGCAGTTCAGGAAGAATACTGTTCTTCTAGGACTGCTGGACCCGAAAAACAAATGCACCACAACCCTTCATTACACTGGAAACTCCTGACACAACACAGCAGCATATAACATACGATCTGAATCCTCTGCAACACCATCCTGAGAACCTCAAATCTTGCAGCTATGTATTCACATTTCAGAAAGAAACTTATCCCAATAACAAAGGCAGCAGGTTCCTCTGAGATGTCGGTACGTATCTACCAGACTATGTGCCATGGAAAGTCATCTTTTGTGCTTTACCTGATCCACTAGGGGCTGCATCAGAGCATCAAAACGCTCTTTATTAACAAACCCCTGGCCACTGTCATGCTGAAACACCCTGTATAGTGTTTCCAGGACATACTGGAGCAACAGCTGGGCTGATGCTTCCTCATACACTTGCCCTTCAGTTTCACAGTCACCTGACTTGCAGACATTGGTGTGATTCAACAGTGTTGATGCATTTTGGACCAGTCGTCCAGCAAACAGCACGAAAAGTCCCTTCAGGCTCTCTGCAATACTGCTGGACAGCCTGCAAAACCACAACAGAAACCACACCTACAGTCAGTTTTACTCTAAAATAGTACCCTGACTGCCCTACACAACATCCATGCAGCTTTCTAGTTTCATGTTCCAATACACAGTGCTCAGAGGGTGGCTAGTATCAAGTGGTCTATAGTTCAAATAAACAAACAAACCCTCCCCATATAGCTAACTAATAATCAACCACCTAACTACATAACTAACTAATTAACTATATAACTAACTAAATCATTCACTCATTTACTCCATGAAGCAGCATCCTTCCAGAGAAGCTAAGAGTTCCTCAGCTACTCAAGAAATTCCCTGCATTTTGTGAAACCTGAAGGTTCATTACCATGTTCACAACAGCCAGTCACTTGCACTTCTGTCAGCAGAAGAATCTCGAGTCTTTTTAAATGTACCATGCTACATTAAGGGCTTCATGCATTTAAGTCTTTGTTGTCGGTAGGGTGAGGTATATATTCCCACACAATATGTTGCTCAGAAATAAAATACTGCTGTTCCAGTCCCTTAGTACATTCTACCATTAAACTAATGTGCCTGTCACTTGAAATGTGTTCTGCTTCATTTGTCCATTCATCAGTCTGTACCCTTATTATGACGTGTCAATGCCAGTTTCTCATAAACTAAGCTACACAGTCAAGTCTCAACATCAGGTCTTCTGAGCTTGCCTAACCACTCATTTCAACACCATGGTTTCAGTTTTTCATGATTGGTTCCAGCAAACTCAGATGCGACCACATGACTCAAAACTTAGCTTCCCCCACTCTCCTGCTATTGCACAGACCACTCTCAGCCCAGTCATGCTCTGTCTTTCATTAAGTGAGGTTCACTGCTTTGTGCTTAGGGAATGACACTGTCCTTCAATCATTTACTATATTTTGTGCTTCCGAAAAGTGTTAGTATTTCATTAACAATAAACTTTCTTACTTCTTATGTTTCAGAGGTTATTTTACATTTTTATTACTCGTATTTCATATGGTCTTGGAAACACATAGGCGTTTTACAATGAAAATAGATTCTGCTGCTTGTGATTGTTTTATTGGTCCCAATTAATCACAAACACTGATACTGTACTGTGTGGGCACGAAATGTCAGCGCAACTGTAATTATCACAGACCGAACTCCTGATAGTGACAATATTTATCTGTAGAGCCTCAAGCACCCTGGTCGCATAACATCACTTACCTGTAAAACGTTATGACACGATCTTTGTGTGCTTCTGAACTGGTTGCCCAGTGGAACAGGGTGTAGTACAAGGGGCGAAATGTTGACTCGGACAATTTCAGTATAAGAACAACAAGAGCTTCCACAACATAACCTTCTGCTTGCTCAATGTCATCTTGCGATACCACCCCCTCAGAGCCCCCAGTAGAACAATCTGCTCTGAACTGCAGTGCTGACATAAAGAAGGCTGTGAGGTCTGGCACTAACTGTGTCAACTCTGATCGACTTAATGTGCTAAAACTGTCTGCCAAAACAGACAGCAGTGGACCAAGTGCTGAATACTGGCAATGTGCAAGCAGACGGGCATAACATCGACTGACAGCAGGTGTCAGAACTCGGCCTGGGACAGTACTGGACAACTTCTGTCTGTAACACACAAACAAAACCAAACATAGGCATTTACAGTGGTGCAGGCGAGGTCCCTATAAAAATGTTACGGCAATATGCAAATCCAGGGGCTGGAAAACCCAAGCACCAGATAGCGGCCAATGGTAGAGCAGAGCTGATGCCAACTATGGCTGAGCCAGGCTGCAGTAACAGAGCAAGGCGGAGGAGGCAGTCTCTTTACCTGATTGCTTTCAGCTTATGTACAACAGGTGTGACTTTTGAGTCATCACTGATGTGTTGCCACTTGGCTGACTGGATGGACACCTCAAGTAGTAACTTGTCCAGATAAGGACTTAGGAAGTGCGGTAAGCTCTCAACAATCTTCAGCATGGCTGTGACAATGCTCAACAGAACCAAGTTTGGACTGCAAAGACAACAAACTCAGTGTTCACAACAGAAATGAGCTGTCAATACACACATATACACACAGTGAAATGTCACTACCATCCACTTCAGGATTCCACTCTTCTGAAATGTGCCTGTGTCACCAGGTGGTCCCTGATGTTTCAAACAAATAAGCAACTTTCTTCGTCAAGGGTTCAAGGTCCTTCAGGGTCCTTGAACCCTTGAAGAAGAAGGTAACTTTCCTCAAAACGTTCGGAACCATTTACCCAGCGACCGAATGTTACATCCCAGAAGACCAGAATCCTTGATCACACACTTGTGACAACCTGCACACTCACAGTCTGTACACTTGTTACCCCTCTGCAAGTGGATTTTATTTTTACAGCAAAAGATTATTATTATTAGCCCTTACACTTTCAATAAGCTGCCATCTAGTATGTTTAAGCTACCTGCTAGTAACAGGCCATACACTAGAGACATCTAGCACAATTTAGTGGATTCAGAGAGAGAGGGCGAGACAGAGACAGAGAGAGACTGACAGTCAGATAGCTGTAAATTTGAACTGAAATGTCATCAGGGCACACTTTGCAGATACACTCAGATATGGCTTGTAAAGTATTAAGAGTGACTGAAATGAAAAGGACTACAGTGTAAAAAACAATAAAACCATCAACATTCTTCATGCAATTAAGAGCTTTCAAGATGTTTACTGCACTACAGTCCTGATTATCCAATCCAAATGTAACCGACAGCAGGTTGGATTACCGAAAATGTCACATGGAGCAGAAATGTGTCGGGGCAAAACAAACTGCAAATTCATGATATCAGGCTTCCGCCACGATGCTGATAAGATCTGTGCTCTTCTGGGGTATAACGTAGTGTCAAGTGGTAATCCTTTACCGATGTTTCAGGACAACATATCGGTCCCGTCTGCAAGGGTCAAGAAGTCTCATCAGTATCACGGCAGAAGCCTGAACTCACGGACAGTACATCACTATGGGGAGGGTTCTACTCTTCTTGGACTTCTTGACCCTTGAAGATGGGACCAATATGCTGTCCCGAAACGTCAGTAAAGGATTACCACTCAACACTGTGTTATACTCGAGAAGAGCACAGATCTCAAATTGCAAATTACATGGAAGTGCAGTATAAGTACAAATTTGGTTTTTTAATAACTATTCTACCGTACAACTAAAATAGTAGAGTACAGAACTATTATTTGAGGAAATAAATTTCAATCAAGTAACCTGAACAAGCTACAAGCACAGTGGCATGAGACGCACTGACAGACACAGCAGCAAAGGCAGTGGGAGTGGGATGGCTGCGCTGGATAAAGCGGAATGTCGGACAACCAAAGGCAGGATATTTGGGACTCTGCTGTACTTCAGTTCCTTTGGTTTTGTCTGCATCAGTGCGTCTCAATGATTTTAGTTTTGAGGTTTTCACAGCCCTGAATAGTCATATTGCGATGTAAGAACATGACACCACAGTCTTGTAACTTGTTACCAGCATCTTCAGGGTAAAAACGACGATGTAAATAGGGCATGCTTATGAAGCATTGGTACCAACACACCACAACACAAATCTTCAAACCTGTAAAAACCTTAAACCTCACATCTGATCCACAACGTGTACAGTTTTATTGCATACATTGTCCATTACCTTGTGTTAAAATATATTAACAAATATTCGGAACTGGATCAGTCCCCATGGGTCTTAACCTAATTTTTTGTCTCAGAACAGGGATCAAGTTTCTCCCCAAAATGTACTGTTTTACTAATTTCTTAATTTTTATAATTCTTTATTACCTTTTAATATGAGGCAACGGACACAGTCCAGTAAGATGATGGTCACAAATTATAGTTTTGTACACACAAGACACACACCAAATGAAATATAAACATCGTACTTACCTTTCTAATTCCTGCTGTTCATGCAGGACTTTAATGACAGCTGGCATAAACTGGCTAAGCATACCAATAGCATGGGCCCTCAGGACAGAGACAAGTTCTGCTAAGCACAACACAACTGATGCAAGGAGGTTCTTCTGAACTGCGTCTGACTGCACCAGTTCTGTCACTCGTTCCAAAATCTTTAAAGAATGAAAGCATGTGCAGGTTTACAGAGCCACTTTCTTTGAACGGAACACAAGTCTCTCTCTGGTTTGCTATTAGCCCAAACCATAGGAACCACAGTGGTTACTGCATGTATCATTAACCGTAACATTAAAAAGTTCGGCATTTTGCCAACAAAGATGTTTATTTGTTTCATACAATTGCCAAAAGAGTGATTATCTCCCCAAAAAGCATTCATCAACTGGTGCCTGTGAGATCTGTGGTGGACCAAGTGGCACTGGGACAGGTTTTCTCTGAGTACTTTGGTTTTCCCCTGACAATATAATTCTACCAGTGCTCCACATTCATCTTCATCATAATACTACTCTTATGAGAAGGACAAGTGGGTAAAACTGGGAGACCTTCTGACAAACCAGTGCTCTGATGAATATCGGGGTGGCACTGGACAGACAAGTACCGTCATATTGTTTCCCTTCATGCTTTAAAGGGTTCATAAACACATTTGTTCCAGGATACCAAACAGCATTTTACCTGTTTGAACTGTGATGGATTTTCAGGTGCTAGATGTCGTGCGAGGAGTTTCACTGACAACATGGCCACTTGCTGATTGGTCTCAAGGTCAGGTTTTACTGTATCACTGCCAATACTGCCCATCACTGACACCAAAGGAGTGAGGAGTGAATAAAGTGCCTCACGGTTACATGAGGAGAAGAAAGAACCCTGGTGTTGCAGTCGCGTATTTAGAAGCTCCATGGCCTTGCGACGAACTGTTGGCAACTTGTGGTTCAAGAGACCTCTGATGACCAAGAGGAACATGTTGCTGGGAAGCAAAGCATTTACCTGGACAAACAAAACCAAAACACTATAAAAATTAAAAAAAAAAAACAAAGTCCAATCTTCACCACTGAACATAAAATAGTGAAAACAATTTTTAAAACATGTTCCAAAATATTTAACTAACACTAACAACAACAAGTAACACTAACATTACAAAGCCTGTGTTCCATTAAGCACCACAGCAAGAAAAATACGGGGGAACTGAGGTGTAGCTCCACCCACTTTTAACGTCAGCAATTGATGGGAGGTGAGGTGTCACCTCAATGCACCAGCCACTTTACATACTGCGAAAACACATTCCAGTACCCACAGGAAGCTGGGTGGGCCCCAGAGGCAGTCTGGATGCTTTGAAGAAAAGAAAATCCTCTTGCCCCAGCAAGGAATGATATCACTGTTCCTTGTTCATCCAGCCAACAGTGTGGTCACTATACTGA
Organism: Coptotermes formosanus; assembly: GCA_013340265.1. Taxonomy (NCBI): domain Eukaryota; kingdom Metazoa; phylum Arthropoda; class Insecta; order Blattodea; family Rhinotermitidae; genus Coptotermes; species Coptotermes formosanus. The sequence goes on along the minus strand of BLKM01002776.1, from coordinate 76,061 downwards.
CAAAGCCATTGCAGTGCCAGGGAGGAATAAGTGTCAAAGTCTTTAGCCTCTGAAAGCAAGGACAGAGCTGGTCCTCGAAATGTTGGTTTACTCACAATTAATCAACCTGACACGGCTGCACGCCCAAGCATGTTTTATTCAGTTCCGTCACCACAAAAGCTTTACATCATTAACCCTACTTACATTTCTCACCACCAAGAGTGTCACTTACAGTACACTCATATATTACAATACACTTGTAAAGTCTGCAAGAATGTATCATTTACAGTATCTGAGAAGACACCACTGTCTGAGAACAAAGTAACAGCTCCATCTAAATTAAACACAGTGGCAACTGACGAACTTACAAATGTTGATAAAATCCATACTTTTGAAATATTACTGTAAGAATGTAAGAGATATACAACACTGTGAGATCCAAGATTCTCACAGTGTCGGTGCTGCGGACTCAGGTCTTCTGAGATTTCACGCTGTGCCAGGTGAGTGGTTCCCAACAACTGATAGAATACAGTGCCTATGTCTTCAAGGGCAAGCAGTCCAAATTCCTTGAAAACATCAGGAACCATCCAACGAAAGACACAGTGTCAGAGCCCAGAAGACAACCCACAGTGAATAAGGTTAGCAAGAAATATTAATTTAGAAGCTCCTTTTGCAATTATACAGATCATACTATGATGTGACATGCAGATTTTGTACAAACTTACAGTAGTCTGGAAGCTACCCAGCTTGCTAATGTAAACACTGAAAAGTATATTAAATTCAGGAATGCCCCACAGACACATGCAATGAGGAAGTGGAGGTACAGTTTGACATATTCTTAACCTCAGCACTGGTTAGAGGTGATTTAGACTGAAGCCCTGGCCACTTCAAGCCTACTGGCTAGTGAGCCAGTCTGGATGCTCTGGTGCTACCAGCAACTGCATCCATCATCCATTCTGGAGCTGTCACTACACCAAATGAGCCACCATGGTGGTATGGTGGTGTCTGCGGCACATTATGGAATAAACACAAATATCGGTACAATAAAATCTTATCGCGCCAACAGCCATGTCAGACAGTTCAAAACATCCAATATTTCAGAGACCACCTCTGTGTCTGGCAGCCAGTGACCAATTTGCTCACTCACCCAAAGGGAAGGAAGAACAAGCACAACATCTTTCAGCACCACACACTCACCCCATTGGTTCGCATCCTACCATAAGCTCCAGCCTACTGCAGATATATGATCTGGGTAGCCTGGGTGATATGTCATATCAGAGCTCTGATGATAGAGACAGAGTTGGCTTCTGAAAGGTCAGTGTTCTTGAATGACCTGACATAGCTGTCAGCCCAAGATTTTATTGAACTCTGTCACTATGAAGCTTAAAGCCCCTGAAATATCAGTACCTTGTCCAAAATGTCATAGGCCAGACCAAGCATGACGGTCCAGTACTTTGCTGTTTGTTGCTCTCGCCTGTCATGTTGCACATTCACAGCCTGTATATATGTTAGTATGTTTTCAATTAGCTCCCGGTACAGCGGCTCCATTTTTTGAGTAGTCTCATCACCGAGTGCTGCCACCTGATTCACAAATGCAGCAGATGACAACAGCGATGATACATACGTGCAGATGGTGAATCTGAAGTGGCGCAACTGCTTTGCACTGTGAAGCTCCACGTTGAACAAACCTGGTACAAACTTCAAAGCCAAGGTTGATGACATAGATTTATGCACTCTGCTGTGCTTTGTGGATTCTTCTGCAAAACAGGATTGAAGAATTTTGTAGCTTACTAGGTCAGTGTACCTTAAATTACACGACTGATTCCACATACTTTCTAACTCATTATTCAGTAATAATCTGATGATTCAATGATGCATATCTAAGCTATTACCTTTCTCTATGGGCAGACACTGAACATATTTCACCAGCTTGATGCAAGTGACAATGACAGTAAATGGTGGGAAACTTCTGGCAAGATTTAAAGCAAATTCCTGTCTTGGAGGCAGCTCTCCCCAGTCTTGCTGCCTGGCTAACATCTTTTCTTCTTGACTATGAATCACGTGTTCCTCCAGCACTAGACACAAAAATAACCACAGCGAATGCTCTGGACCAAGGGTGGTGAGAATTCTGTGAAACAGGACCAGTCGCCTGTGTTCTGGGATATGCAGCACAGTGTCAGCGAATACCCGCAGTACTGCACACACTGCACCATCTATATCTGTGCTATGCTCTACTGTGCTTTCACTTGCCTAGAAACAACATGAACAAAATTACATGAAAAGTCATTACAACATTAAATACAGCTCACTCATTCCACAGAAGTACCAATATTTTTCACCACAATCCCCAAACATATTGATGCATCTGTCCCATCTTGGCAAAACTTTAAGAATTCCACTGTGGTACAGATTAGGCTCTTGACACTTGACAAATTTCACTCCTCAAACAAAACAAGATGGAATGCAATTCAGGCCACTGAACCAGCACTTGGGAGGTCACCAATTCCACAATAGTGATGACGTGGAAATGGCCGTTTGTGAATGGTTGCAAATGCAAGATCCTGATTTCTGCCACGATGGTAGTTTTAAACCCATGCCGAGACTGGACAACTGCATCAATGTACTCATGGCTTACAACGAAAAATAATACTTCTGTGGGATAAATGAGGTGCCTTTAATGTTGTAATGACTTCTAAGTTAATTTTTATGACACAGGGAACAGTGTTGAACACCCTTTGCTGCAACATCTCGTCTTCAATAATGGCTGCTTTACACTACTCTGCAGTCCTTATTTGTCAAGACATAATAAAGATCATATGAAATTGAGATTTTTGTGATAATACTGAAACACTAGGGACTTGACAGCATTTATGGAAGTCTTTACAAGAATAACTGTGACCATCCGGACTGACACTGTGCAGTCTGGTGGGAAGGCAGCCACATTCACTGCCTTCACCCTCAACCTACCAAACCACACATTGTCAGATCACATATAAATCTTTAGTGCCTCAAAACTTTCAGAGCTCATACAAAGAGTTACTGCACTACTCTCTCAGCCCTTCCTAACTACCAATCAATGACTTTTAATATTCCTTTCAGATGGCATCTGAATTGTTGCTTTAGTGATAAATACATGACCATGTGAATGTCAAGACACTTAGTGGTTCTTGCTGGCACTCCCTCTCACGCACTCTCAACCACCACCACCACCACCACCACCACCACCACTGCCACCAGCAAACAAACAAGCAAACAAACAAACAAACAAACAAACAAACAAACAAACAACTCCCAAAAAGCAAAATCCTGAAGGTACATTACCACATTCACAGCAGCCACCACCAGACTGTACCTGGAGTCACAGGAGCAGGTAATGTAAAAATAACCTTTGCAGTTCAAACAGTATCATTAAATCGAACAAGAACAAATGAAAGAACAACAACAATTACAGTTGAACCCAATTATAATGACATAGGTTTATACAACACCTCGTCTGCAGGGTCAGATATTCTGTGGTATGGTTAACAGTGAGGAATTAATTATTAACTATTAATTCCTATTAACTGTTAACTATTATTAACTATTAATTCCTCACTCTTAATCATAACATTACACTATTCAGTTATAACAACGTTTGTTTATAATGGCACAAAATATTCAGACCTCTACTTGACGTTATAACCGAGTTTGACTGTATATGTTGTCCCACAGTTAGGACAGCAGTATTTTGGGCTTGACCGAGGTTAATGTGGGAAAAAGTCAGGTTTTGGTCAGGTGCAGTAATGCAACATGGGTCCACAAATCAGTTAATAAGTAACAGAATAAAATGGTATGAATACGTTCTGAGCGTGAATGATGACAGAACTTCAAATGTTTTGAACAGAATCTAAAACCGGAATGACCAAAAGGAAGACAAAGCAAAAATGGAAATAAAAAGTGAGGAATGTTTTCAGATTTTCACAGTGGTGTAGCTGGGGATTCTGTTCTTCTGGAATATGGAGCTGCATCCTTGCGCAATCAGACAGTATCTTGGGTTACGAAAGGTAACACAAAGAAGGAAGCAAAAGCAAGGAAACAGGAACAGAAGCTTTGGGAAGATAGAGACAAATGGAGAGATGAGCCACATGCAGTGGAAATGTATGGGGGTGGGGGGCGGGATTTGTGGTGGAAATAAGCAGACTGAATGAAAGCAATATTTAGGAATGGCAAGTAAATTCTACGCTGATTCCAGTGGCCATGTGGTCTAAGGCGTAGTCTGCAGCTCAGCACTTGCTCGGATCATGGGTTCAAATCCCACCAGGGGCATGGATGTTTCTCTCTTGTGAGTGTTTGTGTTGTCAGGTAGAGGTCTCTGCGATGGGCCGATCCCTCGTCCAGAGGATTCCTACTGACTGTGGTCTGTCTGAGTGTGATCAAGTGAAAATTAAACAACCCTGACACCTACTGTGAGTAGGTCAAAGAGGTAAGGACTACGAAACGAAGTAAATTCTAAAATTACGGTCCTTATGACCTACACCAAATTCTGAGGCATGCCTGTAGACAGACCTTGACAAGTATGGGAATTATGGTGTCCACAATCTTGGAAATAACTTGAAAACTGTAGGCATCATCTTGACGTAGAATAGATGATCCCATAAACGTGAAAATAGCCATGATGTTGTGTAACACTTGTTCCTGCATGAAGAAACAGAAGACAGACACGTCACATTAATACACAGTATTCATCTGGCCACAGGATGTGATCAACAGCATTAAACTCTGAGAGCATTCTGGATGCCAGGACTAATTTTTATAGCAGCTACACTGTTACAATATATCTTTATAGACTGCATACTGTTGTGAGATTAGCAAATTAAACACAATTAAATACTGTCCTCACAACTTCAATTTAAAATTATTATTTATGAAATACTAGGCTGTAATGATGCCTGATGATGACCACCTAGGTGGTCGAAACATGTAGCCTTTTATAAATAATAATTTTAAATTGAAGTTGTGAGGACAGTATTTAATTATGTTTAAGTTACAATAAAGCACAAAAAGGGATCTGTGTACTACATGTAATCTGAAATTCTGAGGATTCAGGTCTGCTGGGATGTGATGCTATATTGCTGGGTTAGTGTTTACTGACATGTAGACAGAACATAATGCCTTTGCCTTCAGGGGCTTAGGGGTTCAGGAAGAATAAGTCTATAATCTCTCGACCCTTAAAGATGAAGGAATTAGGTTTGTGTGAAACATCAAGGAACACTAACCCAGTGACACACCGGCACATACTATAAGGCCAGAGTCCTCAACAAAATGGTTGTGCAAATGTCAAATGTCACATCTCACAATATCAAAGCCTCCTTTATACACACTCTTATAAGCTGAGACTTACAGAATTAAACAACAAACGAAACATGGAATATGGTCTGGCCATTAACACTGATAACTGGCAGAAATATTAGATGATTTAATCATGAGAGTTATGACACCATTCTACTAGTACAATGTACACGTATGTTCATGTTGCACACATGAATATCACAGACATGACCAACTACACTGTCTACTTGAACCCATGTAGTCCCGTGCCCATCATACAATGGGCACGGGACTAGTGTACAGTAATGCTCTGGAACCCGTTCGTCCTGACGAGCACAGACTTACAGGCATCATGCCAGCAACGTGAGCTAACAGGAGCAATGCATGATGGTGAGTGTGTGGGTTTTGTGACGCACGGATACAGTGCACCACAGACTCCACATTCAAAGCTTGCTTCACCACTGCATCAACAGAGGTGCTGTCATGCGAGAGTTTCTGACAGCAATGCAGCAAACATGACAGCACCAGCTGCTTGGAGTACTCCACTGGCGGCTGTTCGTCAAACTCCAAACACCTGCACACACATATAATGGTCATAAGATACGAGACGCTCCCAGAAAGAAATGTAAGGGCCCCAGTCTCCTGAGTCAGCATCATACGGTTCAGTACATCAACACTGTAGAGGTGCAGAGATGATGAACTGAGTCTGCTAAAACCATCAGAAACACAGAAATCACAATCACAGGAATACATCTTCACTGTAAGATGCTTACTGCTTCCAAGAGCTTATGAAATACCACGAAAAAAAGTGCAGAATAACCAAAAAAAAGTGTAAACATCAAGAAGGATTGTTTTTAATAAGGCGCAAACACTATTTGGATGCAGAAGCTATACAAGGTGGCGCAAAAGTAACTTGACACTTAATCTCAAACAAGTTGCCTCTACTGTCAAGTGACTTTTGGAGGATAATCTCATTCCAAAAAGCATAAAAACAAGCAACCTGTCTTAAGAAACTACAGAGCTTGACTGAGCTGACAGTGGCCCACATGACAGCAGCAGAGTGGGGGAAGCAGACTCACCAGCCACCTGGTCACACTGAAGTTTGTAGTAACCAGTCACAAATGATTGAAACAGTAGTACTAACATGGGTGATCACAAAATGTCCAAATCTGGAACACTGAAACTAGTGCACCACTACTTCAGATGAACCTACTGCATCCAGTTCCTTGGCAGAAGATCTCTCCAAAATATTAGTGGTTAACTACACAGTGTCACGGCAATCAAACTTATACCGATTACATTTACTGACTGCAAATGTGGCAAATACTGGATATGCTGTGTCCACTGACCTGTATAAAACAAACAATGTTAGAACAATGAGGAGGAAGAAAAAGAGGAGGAAGAGGAGCAGGACAACGAAGAGGAAGACAAGGACATATTTTTGATAAGCTTGTCATTTCATCTGATAATTAAACAGACAACTAAATTGGTTCTGTGAATATCCTCTTCTAACTACAGTTTCCTTTATACATAAATGTAAAACATCTTTCACAGTTAACTGTGAAAATATCAGTGATTATCTTGAATACAATAGCCAACAAATCCTAAAAAATGTGGCAAAGTTCAAATTTCTTGGTTTAGCTCAAAGAATGATGCAGAATGTACAAAATTTTTAAGAAGATGAAGAAATAAACTTGTATGTATGAATGTAACTTTATTACACAGTAACCACCAACATGTTTCAGCCACTCATGTGGCCATCTTCAGGGTGGTAAGAACACGAACACAATTGCAACTACAATGTGTTGCAAGCAAGCAATACTTAAAAAATTGTGTAGTTTGGTTAAATGCACAGTCAAAAGAGTATTGTGCAGATAGGTATAAGATATTAGAAAATAAAAAGTTGTTGTACATGGAGTATAGTGTTGTGGATGATGTACGTAGAAGATAGATGTAGTGGATTATAATTCTGTTATAAAGTTGATGTATATATGTAAAACTTATGTTAATGTATTATTAGGTATTGGCAAAGTGAGACACTTAAAAAGATTAAATGGCAGTTGACGAAAGTATGTGCCAGTTCAGTAGCAATGCTACAAACGGCACAGTGAACCACCTGAACTAAAGTCAAGTGTCCGGAGGAAGTCTGGCAGTAGGGAATCACGGGCATGCATGACGAAGTTGTATGCCATAGGTTAATTAAAATAGGTGATTTTTTGGGGGGTTTGTTCCTTAGTAATCATGTTGTATTGGTGGAAGAATTGAATGTAGTAATTTTCCAATGACACAGTGCCACGTCCAAGAAGTGATTCTTCAGCAAAACTGCTGTGAGAACCATTTACAGTTGGTACATATATTGATTGTCTGGAACAATTGTAATTTTTCTTGGTCACTACACCTCACCATCATCCCATGGCTCAGGCAGTTAATTACTGGTGGAAGCCCAGATTCAATCCCAGGTCAGTCCACATGGGATCTGTGGTACATAATGTTGTAATGGGACACTTTTCTCTGAGTACTTCAGTTTTCCCCAGTCAGTATCATTCCACTCTTGCTTCATACTCATTCATTCATCCATCTATCATCGATGTGATATAATCTTAGCAATTGGCAGCACTGTTAACTAACACATACATGCTCCATGTCACACAATACCTGCCTCCAAACATACACTCACTTGTTAAGTACAGAGAAGAGAGGTGACAAAAGGAGGTGTGTTGACCTCAGCTTCTTCTTGGACTGCACCCATTCAAGCAGAGTGATACCATATCGCCACTCCTCCGTTTTCAGCAGTTCAGGTGATGGGGTTTTGTTTACTTTCCTGCAATATAAATAGAACACTATATTAAGCTGAAGATTCAAGTCTTCTGGGATGCGATGCTGTGCTCTTGGGTGAATAGTGCCTGATGTTTCAAAGTGCTACATGCCTTTATGTTCAGGGTCAAGCAGTGCTAGAAGTTTAGGACTGCTTGACCCTGAACATGGAGACGTGTTGCTGTTCAAACTACATGCTGTGGGAGAGAGGGAAGGTAGTGGCTGGTATTGTTAGCATTCACAGAGGTTTACCTGTGGCAGAGGTGAACATGCCAGATCTACACATGTGTGTGAGTGTGTATGTGCACGCACATGTGTGTGTATATGACAAAAAACATTTCTGATACAATGACATGAATAAACAGAAATTTTCCTGAAACCAAACATCCATATAGTTACGAATTTCAAGAAACTAAGTATGTTCTGCATTTAGCATGCACACTACACACTTACGCACACATCAGTTCATCACCCAATTTCTCATTTTCAAATAGAAAGAATTCTGCAGATGGTTAAAGAACCCTAAAACACTGTGGACTTGGTTTGTGTGAAGATGGCTGCAGTGTGAAACTTCAACCACAAGACCACATTTCCGCATAATGACATCACACTCAGTTAACCACCATCAAGAAAATTCTGGGACAACTAGATGAATATTTGTTATTTATGTCATAACACAACATTCACAAATTTTATATACATGTACTGTAGTTAACACAAGCAGCTATGCCTGTTCTTTGCCTGGAATATGGCTGCTTTTCTTGTCAGTATAACAACACAGAGAAGCTGAAATTTTAAAGAAGAAATAACTCTCAAATTAAGAAATTACAGTCTACTCATACAAACAAAAGCACTGAGGGTAAGTATTTCAGCCAGATATAAAAAGTGTAGCACAATAATTGCACACAGCTTTAACAGCCATGGCCACTACACACACTGGTAAGTGTATGGAGTGAATTTCATATCTTTGGGCATTCTCTAAGCATCCTGCAATAGGAGAACATGAAACAGAAACTGATAGAAAAGTTACATTTTTAGGCATCAGAAATCTAAGTTTAATTTGCAGCATGCAACTGCAGCTTTCATGCTGTACCGTCGGCTACGAAGAACCATTCCTCCTGGGGACACAACTGGCTGCTGTTTCAGCTCAGCACTGCTCATTTGCTCCAATTTTTCTGCAACTAATTTTGAATCCAGGACAATCTTCTTTACGACTCGTCCTGCTGCTGATGCCACTTCAGGAAGTTCAGAATCAGTAGCAGCAATCACAAGATGAGTCAGCAGCTGGCGTTGCAGTGGTTCTTCCACTACTTCAAATAATTCACGAGTGATCTGGACAAAGACAGCAGTCCAGCATGGTGTAATAACCGAACAAGCGTGGGTGTGAGATTCGAGGTCCTAAGAATGTTGTTGCTGAGGAACCAAGTCTGCCTGGATCTGACCCTGTGTCACTGCATGAGCAGTTACCGGCAGTTTGCAGGATCACAGTGCTGTTGTCTTCAAGGGTAAAGCAGTCCAAGAACAACCAACATGGAAGAAAGTATACATATATATGGCGGTAATGGTTAGCGGTGGGCCAGAGAGGGTGGCAAGCCAATGAAAGGACATGCGTCAGGGGCCTGGGTGTGATGATGTGGCCCTGGAAAGGGCTGCCCAGTAACGTTTAACACTATACTTACATGGTACCACACTTTCTCCTGTGTTGGGCATCCTTCTTGGACTGATCAACCATTACAGATAAAGGAACTACATCATAATATTCTCATTGCCTATCAATGTGTTCTTCCTACACAAAATATAAACATGTCACACACTTCTTGTACTGAAAGTTCATAAGTTGTTACTTTCAGCTGAACAGGGATTCTTCTTGGCCTGCTTGACCCTGAAGATGAAGGTGCTGTGGTCCTTTAAAACACCAGGAACCAAGCGCCCAACAACACTGAGTAACATTCCGGAAGACTTCAAACTTCAGCAACACTGCTGTGAGTACCTCAAATCTCACGCCATTAATTCTAGTTATAGGCTGCACACAAAGCAGCAAGTATATACAGTAGGTTCCTCATGTAACAATTCGGATACACCCAATCAAAACCTCTGCACACAACGGAGGACCAAGTAATTTGTAAAACACACCATGGAATACAGCAAAACACATGCTCATTTAGACAATCATAGTTTATTAGTTCCAAGTTGCTACGATGGCCCAATATTTCTGAACAAAAACTAAGAAAGAAAGCCACACCTCAGAGTTGGGAAAAAAACAGCAATTTTATCTGAAGTGGCTTCAGAGTTCACGGGATCTTCATGTAAGCAGAAATAATAGGCAACTGAAAATTAAAGTGGGTCAAAAACCAAGAATAAGTAGAACTACAATGCTGATGGATAAAAACAAGAATTCAGAATGATGTTTACTAGTTGTACCCATGCAAATAATAAACATGTAGAAAAAATAAAATATTTAATCAACAAACTGGCATCTGAATTTCTAATCAACATGACAATAGTGTCAATTTTCAGATTTGGTCTACGCAGTAGTAAACCTGACACTGACCAACTGTTCAGAAACCTAATAGGATAGAGCTGTTCATTAGATTTATCTTTGTAAACTACAGTCTACACTACAGTAAGTCCTGGATTAGAGTATTATTCCTGGATTATTCGTCTTGGATTAGAGTATTCATGATCCGGTCATTTATTTCAATGCAGTCCCTGTTCTCTGGACTCAGTACTGCAGTGTTGGTTGCCATGTGTATGTGTGTTCCATTAATGTAATCAGTTTGGAAACCGACAGTGCTACCACCACCAGATGCCACGACATGGTGGCAAAGATGGAAACCATGGTCACCTCTGTGAATCCAACCATGATTCTCCAATCATCCAGCCTGTAGCCTGATCACTATACTAAATGAGCTATCCCAGCTCATACCAACATGCAGCAAACCCAATAAGACAGGGCCTTTTAAACTTACCTGCTGCATCATAATAATGGCAGGACAAGTGTTTCCACCTCTGTCCTGTAACACCACCTTCCAGTCCATGATAGATGTCTGCACAAACTTCCAACAATCCAAATATTTCAAACACGCAGCTGTGTCACACGTCAGTCGCTGAACAATATTATGTATGATGGCTGATGAATCAGAATCCAGGTGTCCATCTGATTCTTTGCCTCTCGTGAGAATATGAATTCCAAGTGGCAGAAGCTCATTAAAAATTTCCTGGAAAAAAGATAGTCACACAATTCTTGCATCTGTTCGTTTCCCTTTAGGTAACTGAACCAAAATTTTGTATGCTTTTCTGATCTTCCCCATGTGCTACAGGTCATGCTATGGAGTATTTTGGAACCAGTTCAAACACATCTGGTTGAAATGGTACCGGAAACTTAAAAGCAGGTGAAAAAAGTGCGTGTAAGAAAGCTCAGCCCACTTGCCCACCCAGATGCACACATGCATACACATACGCAAAACACAGAAATTTTAGCCTATTGAGTTGAGATGTGTCGTCTGGCAGAAATTAACCACTGCTTGAAGTTGACAAGTTTCTCCACAACTTTGGTAACTTTCTGCCAGAAAAGCAATGCCAAATCGCAGCAGACAGCAATCTTCAGAAAGCAAAATCTCACAAATTAGAAGCCCCTTTTCTACTCCAAACACAAAGTTAACAAAGGGTTAAGAACTGAACAAGAAAACCAACAGTTGGCATTTTGCCAGCAAACATCTGGGTTGTACTGAGCTTATGCTTCTTACTTTGTCCCTGTGCATGATATGAAGACATACACAGCGAGTTGAGGTATAGCTCCACACATGCCTAACCTCAGCACCACATGGAGGTGATTAATTGAATGTCCTGGTCACTTCACCCTTGGGGAAAGAACCCCAGTACCCATTGAATAGGAGGCTGGGGGGGCTTCAAGAGATGAGCTGGACATTTTGGAGAAAAAAATTTCTCTTGTGCCCACTGAGAATAAACCCTACATCATCCAGCCTACAGTCTAGTCACTACACTGACTGAGCTACTCCAGCTCCCAATTGTCTGATATTTGTAACTCTGTATGCTGAGGAACTGGCACTGAAACTCAAAAAATTGTGTCGATTACTGTGCAATTAGCAAACCTGTGAGTTGACAGAGGCCAGCAAGTCCAGAAGGCCTACAGTGATGTATGCTGGTGTCTTAACGGACGTAATGCAGCTCAGCAAAGCCTTCAGTGCAGCAGCAAGTTGTGGGTGTTGTGATGGTTTCAAAAGGCTCTTGACAGCAGGGTCTGGAGAGAGGACTGTGTACAGCACGAGTGAAAGCTGACTGCAAACAACAGACAACAACAACTTCTAGTCTGCTGAACATGTTCCCTGCAAGTTCATTCCACCCTCACACACACCAGTGTCACTACACTGTGCACCGTTTAAAGGTAACATGCTAAACATAAAGCTCCTATCATCTGTTGTTCTTATATATTAATGACGTGAAGAGAAGGCCAAGAATGCTGCTAGCAAGACACAACACAGAGGATGTAATCACAGTGTTGCACTAAATTTGTCAAGCTAGTGACAGATGGTTCCTGGCAGTGAACCTAAACAGGGACATTGCAATGTCAAAAGACTTTCAAAAGAGGATACAAAAATTTCATGGGTATTTGCATGTGTGTGTACATCCACTCTGAGTACACAACTTGATCTGAAATACAGTGGAACCTCGAAGCATTGTTCCCATTACCATCATTTTCCCGCAAATTTAGTCTGTCTTGTTTGGTCCCAGAATGAGCCCCATATAAATAACACTTTTTTCCCCGCCTCCATCGTTCCTCGAACTATCGTTTTATCATGTTGATCGTTGAAAAATCACGGTCCTAGTGCAGCAGTTTCCCACATTGATCGTTCTTGGAAAACTGAAAGATTTGGTAGCTAATGAGGGGTGAATGCGTGATGACCTTCAATGAGTTTGAAAAATTGAGAGTGCACGCATGTGCCATGCTTTCTTAGCACCACCAGCTGCAAAGACATATCTCCATCCTTTTCTTGCGGGCCACAGTAGCAGTTGACTGTTTTACTCCCACTCCCATCATTCCCCTCATTTCCCTTATCAAACAGCCACGTTCTGCATTAGCGTGTTGTGCAAACGGCTGTTTGCCTAACAGATGCCGGCAAAGATCAGAAAAAGAAGATCAATGTCCTAGAAGCCAGGCACTACACTGTGTCAGCCTGGCGGCAAGTAATGAGCAGACCCTTGCATATTGTTTTCGAAAAGTTGGCTATGGGCGTGGACAACCGTCAGACGTAAGTGATGTTGCAATGAGGAATAAAGATGATGACAATGCTTTTCACGAGTGGCAAAAATTCGGTGGCATGGATAATGAGACTTTTGACGACTACGTGTCTGTGGACAGTTACCTGGTGACCATTGGTGTTAATATGGTGAAGGAGCTGTGCGAGAGCCATGTGGGAACAATGAGTGTGGAAGGGAAAGAAGAGGAAGGGGAAGATAGCGCACTCGAACACAAAGTTATGCCGAACTTCGCCGAAGCGTAAGAAGCACTCATGAAAGTCAAATCATCTGTCTATGCGCACAGCAACAGCGATGGTGATTGTGATAGTGTTCTAAGCTTGGAGAACTCGTTCTTTAAACTTAGATGCAAAGGTTCTACAAAACAACTGTCAATTACAGAGTTTTTTCCACAAGAATTAGCCATTTGAATGAAGCGTTGTATCACGTAATTGCCAACAAATAAAGTAATTAAATTTTTCTTATCTATTGTTTTTAATGGTTTCCCGCAACTATTGCTTTCCTGTATTTATTGCTTGTGTTTTCCATCCCCTTCAAAAATGATGCATTGAGGTTTCACTGCAGTACAACTCCATTATCTCCACAAGTTTGACTACAGTATAATCAAATGTACAGTGAGATCCTAATTTGAATCTGACATATTGCTAGTGAAGTTTACTCGTGGTGTCATATGACTGTTATTGATATGAATGGGTTGCAACTGAATCCCTCCCTCACTCTAGGGCCTCAAATAGGCCTAACATACCAGCCCCTGATGACAGATGAATATGGAGCACTGGTTAAATAACTGAAACGAAAAACTGAGGTAGCTTAGACAGAAGACTGTCCAAGCGTCACAAGGTGAACCACAGATCCCACATGCACCACCCTGGGATTAAACCTGACTCTCCATGGTGATAAACCATTAACCACCAACACTATGGTTTGGCCACCTGCACCCCCTCTGCACACGCGCAACCATACGTGCGCGCGCGCGCGCACACACACACACACTTACTCAGGGTCCAGCATGATCTCTTCACGTCTATCCTTTATTGCTTCCAACAACTGTAAGTAAGTCTCAGAATCCAGACCAGCACCAATGGATGATGCTAATGTGATTAAGCAGTCCATTGCAGCATGACGGATTGTAGCCAGCGGATTTGCTGCTGCAGTCAGCAGTGCCGGAACAACTGGTTCTTCCAGGTGCAGAGCCCAGCTGATGGAATCATCAGACTGTCTCAAGAGAGAAACCACAAGACGCAAACAACGCAACCTCAGTTCAGGCCAGCCAACTGCCCCATGTTCAGATCCTGGATAGGCGATAACATTGCACAGGAACTTCACCTGCAAGGCTGGTGTCGGGAAATACATCTGAACAGACAGACAAAGGGGTTTTATGTTTATGGCTGTCTAACTCCATTCAGCAGTCCTTCCTTCAAAAGTTAAGCGTTCCTCAGCTGATCAAGAAGTTCTCTGCATTTTATGGAACCCAAAGGTTCATTATCGTGTTCACAAGCACCTTCCACCTATCCCTATCCTGAGCCAGGAGGATGCAGTCCACACCCTCCCATCCCACCTAAGATCCATGTTAATATTACCATCCCATCTATGTGTAGTTCTTCCAAGTAGTCTCTTCCCTTCAGCTGTCCCACCAAAACCTTGTATGCTTTTATCTTCACCCCCATACATGCAGCATTCCCCACCCATCTCATCCTGCTTAATTTGATCACCCAAATAATATTTGATCAGAAGTGTAAATCATGCAGCTCAACACTGTCCAGTTTTCTTCAATCTCCTGTTTCTTCCTCTCTCTTAGACGCAAACACCTTCCACAGCACCCTATTCTCAAACACCTATGTTCTTCCCCAAATGTGAGAGATTAATTTTCACACGATATACACTGAAAGACAATCCTTTTGTAATTACAATCTAAATTTAATAACAAGTAAGAATAATTCTTGTAATGTGCTGACTTTAGTTTATCAGTTGAGGTGTCTGTTAAAGGGTATTATTGCTGTCTACTGCTTATGGAATTCACTGGGACAAATGTAAAAGATTAACTGAATGTACAAGTACAAGCATTAGGTAAATGTGTGAGATTTTGGATTCTAACTGCGGTGTTGCTGAAGATTCAAGTATTCTGGGATGTGATGCTGTGTACTTAGATGAGGGGTCTCTGACATTTCAAGGGATCATATTGCCTTCATCTTCAGGGCAAAGCAGTCCAAAAACACCATGAAGGCAAAGGCACTACACACATTCAAAACATCATAAACTATGCTCACAGTGGCAGTCTGTCACATCCCAAAAGACTTGCACCTTCAAGAACTGAGACAAGGGAAACACTACAATACCTGTATCAGCTTATATTTCTGGTAGTTCAACACCCTTTACCAATAGCAAACAAAATGTACCCATGTCTATGGTATCTAGAATATGTTTCTTCAGACAATAACGCTTCTGACACTATTCCAGGAGTGTGCAGTTCAAATCCCAGCTGCAGGTGGTACAGAAGTATATGCGTTAATTTAGGTACCTGGAAGAACTGCTTGAGGCAAACGGCATGTTGCATGCGGACTTCTTTGTAAGAGACACCACATCCTGCAAGCAGGACCTCCAACACCCGAACAACAAAGTTTAGTCTCTGCCCACTCTCCGTCTTATCACAATGATGCAGGTCCCACCAGCTGTCTTTCTCACATTTTGAGACATCAAAGAGCGGTGTGTGTTGCACAAGTTGTGACACAACATGCAGGTACACCACCAGTGGAAAGCGACCTGAACGGGCCGCTCTCATACAATCAGCCATCACATTACCATCCACCAGCAACATGTCACCGTTCACTCTTGCCACCTATAATGCACATACCAAATATCAGTCAACCCTTGAAATCATTGTGGTTGCTGTATGTCCTGCCTACTTTCAACATTACAATAAACTCTACAGCTAGCCCACACAGTGTATTTATGTGTTTCAAAGGATTCTCACAATAAATAGTGACTAATTCCCTAACCTGCATTGACTCCGTACATGTAACGGCAATGATGTGTTTTCTGTGAAGTAGGGAATGCATTTTAAATATTATTGAGGCCAGCGTTTCTCTGGAAGTCTTTGGTGCAGAACTTTTTTGGATTGCGTTAACACAGAAGCAAAGGGAAGTCTAATTTAGCATAATCAAACACACAGGCAAACAGTGCAACTAGCAGCAGAGCTGCCACAAATCTCTACCTGACATTTTTCAAAGTATGACACAGCCATATCAAGTATCTGTTGGCTGAGAGCTGGTGTGGGTTGCTTGGCAACAGCAGAAGCCATCATCAAAAGCAGCAACATCATGTGAATAGGTTTCCTGTTGGCCGGATAAATCTTCTCAGCAGCTTGCAACAAAAGGTCAACATCTGGAAGAAGCTCTCTGCTTTCAGACAGACAGTGCAGAAACACAGAACATGTGTCTGTAGAGCCTTTAGTGTATAATTCTGTAACACATAAACACAGGGTAAGTTACAGCAAGTTATACACTACATACAGTTTGCACAACTCCTGTCACAAGCCATTTTGCAAACACTGCCAGTGTCTGAGATATGCAACTTCAGAATAAAATTTGTAGTAGTTGCATAGCATTTGTTGATACAAGTGCACATGCATGTGCTTGCGCACACACACAAAAACGAGCATCTCCGTGTTATCTAGAACATGCTACAGCTACTGGGCATCCTGCCATTGTGAACAATACAGAATGCTGCATCAAAATGTAATGTCATGGTCCTCAGTAGTGAGACATGCTTACATATATTGTAATGTTATGGAACCTGGCAACAGAGTGTCAATTAAAGTATGCAGAAAAACAGCTACAAGTCTGTGATATTTGAGGTTATCAGCATCAGTGCTGAAGATTCAAGAGTTCTGAAATGCAAGGCTCTGTCCGGCAAGTATTTCCCGCCATTTTGAAGGATCACGGTGCCTTTACCTCCACAGCCAGGCAGTCAAAGAAGAATGCTTGACTGCCTGATGCTGAAGAAGACTCTTTACTATGATCCTTCAAAATATCAGGAACTACTATTTTGACAAAACAGTGTCACATCCCACCTACAAATATCAACACACTCCTCTCACACATTGTTAACCACTTATCAGGCTACTGAGGAAAACCATGAAAAACCTCAGGACAGCCAGTCTCCTGACTGAGATTGCTGAATATTGCCCACTTAACGACGATCAATAATGTGTTAACATGGAGCCGTTCAGCATCTGTCGCATGTGTACAAGGACAGATAGATCTGTATTGAACAGAATGTGTTTCTTTATTCAGTGACATTTGATCTAGCCAAACGGGCAGTAACATGTGACTTGCCTGCACTTCTGAATCTGCCAATAACCCATATACATTGCAATACAATCTCCTGTATGTCGACTCTGTGTGTGTGTGTGTGTGTGTGTGTGTGTGTGTGTGTGTGTGTGTGTGTGAGAGAGAGAGAGAGAGAGAGAGAGAGATAGCATTCTCATGCTGTGTCTGTGACAACCTGTAGTTCCCGCATCCCATGCCATTCAAGGGACAAAATATAACTGCATTTGCTGGTTGAGAAGAAGATTAAAGGGAAGGAGATAATGGAACGGAAGGGATAACGGAAATCTGAAAAACAGGGATACAAAACAAATGATCCCCTGCTGAATTTCAACAGGTCTTTTGTGCAAGTACCAAGGAATTTACAGCAGTAGGCAAACCCCAACAGTTGATTGCAAAAGATATAACTATGACTGTAACTGATAAAACATCTTACCCTTTATTAATGCGGCCAAGAATTTGCAGTTGTTAACAAAAGAATGTTGTTTGACAATTGCTATCATAGCACCCAGTTCACTTTCTTTCAGAGGCATAAGAAATGGAAGTAACGCCAGCAGAATTCGGGTCTGAGCGAGTGCAGAGTTATGACACAGCAAATCAGTACACAAATGTTGCACCACCAGGCGCACAACTTCTGAACAGCCCTTGCTAGATTTGTCCACATAATGTACAGCCAATGACAGAAGCTCATCCAGTGCTGTTTCAGCCCCCAACAGCTCCACCAGCACTTCTGTATGAAGACCAAGTGTCATTCTCACAACCTGCCATCATGAAAAAATGGTCGTCTCACAGTCATGAAGTCACAGGAGCAGTTAACACCAGCCTTAGCAAACGGAGTCCACAACAAAATAGATAGCTGCTTTCTTCGGCACAATTCTGACAGACATATCTGAAATAAGACGTCTCACATGTCTTTAATGCCTGTTAATATTCAGTGTACACTAAGATCCAGATGAAGAATTTGAATGACATCTAAATGCTTCTAAGCATCACTTAAAAGACTGCTGCCTGATACCCTGTGAGAGCAGAACAATGTACTATATATCACTTTTATAACCTAAATATATCTAATTAAAACTAATTAGTTAATATATAACTAGTACTACACAATACTCTATTACATTCAATTATATAATAAGGATGGGACAAGCTTTTAGCAGAATAATTTTCCAACTTTCAAAAATATCAACAATGCAAAAGCATATGAGATATCACTTCCTCTAATTTTCCTGCAGTATATGAGATGTTAAAATGTTTTATTCTTTTAAGCATGTTTTTTGTGTGTTATTTCACCTCAGGATGGCCCAATAACATTGGCCAAAACGTGTAATCTGTAAATATGTAACTTAATTTACAACATTAAAGCTGTGCTAACTGCAATAAAGACCATTCATGAAGAACTATAGCTTTCTGTATTGCAACTGACCTACAATTTACCACATCACTTCTCAAAATATTGCTATTTTAATCAATAACTAACTAACTAACTAACTAACTAACTAACTAACTAACTAACTAACTAACTAACTAACTAACTAACTAACTAACTAACTAACTGACTGACTCCATGGAGCAGAGGCCTTCTTGAGAAGCTAACAGTTTCTCAGCTAGTCAAGAAATTCCCCGCATTTTATGGAACCCGAAGGTTCACTACCGCATTCACAAGAGCCCGCCACCTGTCCCTATCCTGAGCCAGCTCAATCCAGTTCATGCCCCCCCATCCCACTTCCCGAATATCCATCTTAATATCATCCTCCCATCTACGCCTGGGTCTCCCAAGTGGTCGCCTTCCCTCGGGTCTCCCCACCAAAATCCGGTATGCACCTCTCCCCTCCCCCATACGTGCCGCATGCCCCGACCATCTCAGTCTTCTCAATTTGATTACCCGAATAATATTTGGTGATGAGTATAGGTCATTAAGTTCCTCGTTATGTAGTCTTCTCCAATCCCCTGTCGCCTTGTCCCTCTTAGGCCCAAATATCCTCCTCAGCACCCTATTCTCGAACACCCTCAGTCTTTGTTCCTCCCTCAGTGTGAGAGACCAAGTTTCACATCCATACGGAACAACAGGTAAAATTACAGTTCTGTATACCCTAATCTTTGTGTTTTTGGATAGTAACCTGGAAGACAAAAGATTCTGCACCGAATGATAGCAAGCATTCCCCGACTTCAATCTGCTCTTAATTTCTTCATGAATGGAGTTTCGATTCGTTAGGGTTGCTCCCAAATATTTGAATTCTTCCACCCTTTCAAAGGATTTATTATCTATAATTATGTTGTGATTGTGTCCTGCATTCTGATTTCGAGACATGACCACGTACTTAGTTTTCTCAGCATTTACTTCTAGACCAATCTCCTTACTAGCAATAATTAAATCTTCTGCATTTTTCTTTATACTATGTATCCTTCCACCCAATATACTAACATCATCAGCATAAACCAGAAGCTGATGTGTACCATTCAATTTCAAGCCCTCCTGGTTTGCCTGAACCCTCCTAATGGCATATGCTAAAGCAAAGTTGAAAAGCAATGGCGACAGAGCATCTCCTTGTTTCAAGCCATTCTTAATAGGAAACGTGTCAGACAAATGTTTGCCTATCCGAACTCTGCTATACGTTTCACTTAGGCACATTTTTATTAACCTTACTAGTTTCCTGGGGATACTGAACTCAATGAGAATATTATACAAGACCTCCCTCCTAACTGAATCATAGGCTTTCTTGAAGTCTATAAATAGCTGATGCACTGCCTCATTGTATTCCCATTTTTTCTCAAGTATTTGACGAGTGCTGAATATATAGTCAGTAGTTGACCTGTTACGTCGAAATCCACACTGATGATCCCCAATAATTTCCTCTGCACATGGAGTTAACCTTGACAAAAGAATGTTGGATAGAATTTTGTACGTAGTCGAAAAAGTGATATGCCTCGATAGTTACTACAATCTGTTTTATCACCCTTTTTATAAATAGGCACAATGACCGACTCCTTCCATTCCTCAGGCAATTCCTCCTTATTCCAAATAGAAATAATAAGTTTATGGATTTCAGACCGAATAATCCTACCCCCTGCTTTAATCAATTCTGCTGGAATCTGATCAATACCTGGTGATTTGTGACTTTTTAGCTTTTCAATAGCCATCTCAACCTCAAAGGCACTGGGCTCAGGCACTAGTGGCTCTGCCGTGTGTACTTCAGTCTGCCTAACATCATTAACCCCGTGTATATTCAACAGCTGGGAGAAATGATTTTTCCACCTAGCCAAAATACTGTGGGAGTCTGCAACCAGGTCACCCTTCTCATCCTTTACTGCATTAATCTAGGTTGGTACCCACTCTTAAACTCATTGATACCCCTATACAAGTCTCTTATATTCTTGTTCTTACTGTTTGTTTCAATTTCATTAATTTTAGCTTTCAGATATTCCTTCTTTTTGTTCCTGAAATGTCTACTAACTTCACGTCTTACATTGTGCAGATTATCTCCATTATTTTGGTTTGGATTCTGTAACCACTGAATTTTAGCCTGCTTCCTTTTTTCTAAAATTTCTGCACATTCTGCATCAAACCATGGTTTATGCTGCTTCCGTTCGTGTAGACCTAGACTCTCTTGAGCTGAGATTTTGATATTCTCTATAATGTTTTCCCAAGCCCTATTTATGTCCTCACTAACATTTAAGTTTTCCAAAGCTGCAAACCTGTTTGAGATCTTAAGCTGATACTGTTTCCTAACCTCTAGTTCACTTAGCTTCTTGAGATTAAATCTCTCAGCATCAAACTTCCGTGCTGCTTGTTTACTTACTGCCAGTCTTTCCCTAACTTTCGCAACCACCAGATAGTGATCAGTATCACAGTCAGCTCCCCTGAAAGATCGCACATCAAGTATACTGGAATGCCGTCTCCTATCTATCAATATGTGATCGATCTGATTGTGAGTCTTCCCATCAGGAGAGGTCCAGGTGTATTTATGAAGGTTTCGGTGCGGAAACATAGTGCTCTTAACAACTAGATTCTTTGATGTGGCAAAGTTTACTACTCTAACACCATTATCGTTGCTATCCTGATGTAAACTCTCATTCCCAACAGTCGGTTTGAAAATATCCTCTCTCCCCACTTTTGCATTAAAATCTCCTAACAGAATTTTCATATGGTACTTAGGAAAATGATCAAAAACCCCTTCTAATTCCTCATAGAAGCTATCCTTTGAATCATCACCTTTCTCTTCTGTTGGTGCATGCGCATTCAGAACAATGACATTACACCAGCGGCCTCTCAGCACTATGTATGACATCCTAGCACTAACAAACTCCACTCTCTTGATTGCTGATCCTATTCTTTGGTGCACAAAAAAACCTGTTCCCAATTGATGATTTTCCTGCCCTTTGCCATAGAAAAAAGTACACTCCCCGGCTCTTACAGTCCCTTCTTTGTCCCACCTAACCTCCTGTACACCCACTAAATCTAACTTATACTTAGCTAATTCCCTGGCCACTGTTATAAGTGACCCTGACCTATGCATGCTTCTCACATTCCATGTTCCAAAACTTCAATCAATAGAAAGCTAAATTACAAGAAACAATACAGGTCTTCACTCTTCAGGGACGTTGCACAGCATTGCTTGGTAGTTGGTTACTGGAGTTTCATGACAATCTATCTATCAGTCCCATCTTCAAGGGACCAACAGGCTATCCTGCAACATCAATAACTGCCAAGCAACGATGAGTAAGATCCCAGATAAACAATAATCTCATTTTCACCGTAGCTGGTGTCTGAAATCATGCAACAATACAGAAGACTGGACTGATCATGGAGGTCCCAACAAACCACACTTACCTTTATATTATCATCCTGTAATCTAGCTGTCACTGCAGTGCAGGTCAATTCCTTGTCCCGTTCCTGCATACAATTATAATTTTCAACTAGATACCGAACAGCTTCCACTCTCACTGCAGCATTAGGATGATGAATTCTCTCAAACAGATCAGTCCCACTGAGAGAAATGGCACTTCCTGCTACCCCCAGCAAAGTCTTCACTGCTTTTGCAACAGCAGATGAATCATCTTCCTTGCCCAGTGCTTTGCGAATCACTGCATCATATGAGTTTGCATGGCGGCGCTCCAGAGACCCCAGAAAACCAGCATACCAGGATATCACTTCTTCTGCATCATCAATTCCAATGTTAACATTCTCCTCATTCTCTGACCTTCTTGCAGTAAGGCCATCCACATCAAACGTTTCAATAGTAGTCCTGGAAAATGACAGGAATTTATATCTTCATATTGCAACAAAATTATTTATAGGGAAAAGCTGCGTGGAATTTAAATAATCCATTTAACCATTCGAAGCGTGATCTTTAATATTTAAAAACACTGTTCCTGCCTCACAGAAAACTAACCATGTCTCCATTACAAAGCCTAACTGGTTAATGTTGTTTTGGAAAAAAATTAATGTTAACTGTGAAAACCATATTAAACACAAAGACACACTGTTTGCAGAAAATGCAGAGTTACTGCATGCTAACGAAGGTGGCATAGACATTATTCACAGTATATTAACCTTTATACCCTACCAGTGTGGATATTTAAACTTCAGTACACGGTTTATGAAAAACGTGAGTATTATTTCAACAGAAAAACATAAAATTATGAAATCAACACCATTTTGTGGAAAATAAAACAGAGATTATGCTGCATGTCTAGAAAATGCAGTAAATTTCCTTGTTGCCTAAATATAAAAAATTAATTTCTAGGGGTGTTTTTCTACATGCGTTCATGTACACAAATGCAGTCTTTTGTAAGTTTAAATGGTTAATATACATTCATAACAGAAACTAAAACATTAAACAATGAAGAAATTACAGAAAAATAGGCTTCAAAACACAATTAAAAAGGTTACTGCATTGAATATGACTTACGTATTGACCGTGTTTTGCAACACTAATTTTCAAACAGCCTCTACCCTAGGGAAACATTCAGTATCAGAATACAAATGAAAACTTACATTAATTCTGGGTGTAACAATTATAGGGAAAAAGAGACTTGGCACAAATTACATGATAAAAGAGAGGAATTTATACATGTTCTGCTGAAACAGTTAACTTCCAAATAAACATTATGAGAACAAACACCACACTAAACTTAATGAAAACCAAAATAAATACAAAAGCTGTCAGTCACAACACTTGTACATATGGTCATTTATTATGATTTTATACTACATTGCAGGCTGTTTTGGCCATCATCAGGTATATCTAAATACAAAAAATATTGGGAGGAAGGATTTTTTTAAACCACCCCACAAGTTGGGTGAGTTACTGGACACCTACAAAAACCACAATATACCCAGAGTTGTTCACTTCTAGTAAGACTGAAACATGACTACAATGTACAAACACATGCAACCTACGCATTAAAAGAACTTACTGAATTGTAAGTTGAGCCACATTCTCATCCACAACCTCTAAAAGTCGTCCAGCAAAGTTACACAGATCTGTCCTATCATCCATTTGGGACTGAATAGCTGATAGTGTGCTGCGAAGGAGAGGAATGAAGAATGGTATGATGTGTATTCCAGTGTCCTGCAACTGTGCAAGAACAGCTGGGAACCAACTGTGATGTGCCAGCTGTGCGACAGTACGTGCCGACACAGAAGGTACCTTCTCAGGGTGCTGAGATTGATACAGTAGAACCAAGAGTAGCACACATTCTGAGTGAAGTTTAGGATGCTTGCACTGCAAAATATATAAAAAGATATATAAACAAAAATTCAGTGTTCATAACTATGTATTTTTAATACATAAAGTACAGTTACTTTAACACTTTCCGTCCACGTGGCGTACTAGTACTCCGTGGCCTCACATGCCACCTGTCCGGCCGGAGTACTAGTACTTCCCGACTTTCATAAATTCATTAAAAAAAAAACTATTGGAGATACTGGCTTCCCATTTATACCATTCGACTCCTCCATGACTGTAGTTTCAGTGGTTATGTGCAGCTTCCTGCAACACTCCGTAATGTGCATGCTGGACTCTTGCGACAGAACGGTTGCGCAACAAACTGTTTTGATGTCTGACTGAAAGCAGGCCTTTGTTTTACCGCGGCTGAAACGCGAGACCAGACGCAATGAATGACGTACCCCCTCCCAGCATGTGGTTCGGAAAAGTATCAATGAGCTGTGGTTGTAGTTAGTTGATGTTTAGCGCGCCTCAAGCAAAATGGAAAATCCTGGACCGAGTTCTATTTCAGAAAATTCTTCACAAAAAAAATTTATCGGAACTGACAAAATAAGTGAAATTGTGAATGATTCAGACTCAGACAATGGTAGTTTTAGTGAACTTTCTAACAGTGAAACGTATGAAGCAAATTCACCCTTTAGCAGCAGTAGCAGCGAAGAGGCAGAGGAAGAAATTGTGCAGCCCGAGCCAGACAGAGGCAGGAAGAAAACACGCAGGGCCATTCCTAAACGCGCAAATACAGATTTGGAGTTAGGATGGATAGAAAAAATTCACAAGATTCAGAAACCTGCATTTTCCGGAGTACCAGGGATAAATAAAATTTACCAAATAACTCAAGACAGCTCTCCCTTGGACATATTTGAAATATTCTTCAGCACAGACCTGTTGAAACGTATACAGAATGAAACGAACTGGTATGCAGCACAGCAAATAAAGAAAAAGAAGCAAGAGGGCCGTTTGAAATCCAAATCTGTATTTGCACAGTGGAATCCAGTGACATTACAAGAAATAAAAAAATTCTTTTCGGTAGTCATACACATGAGCGTGTTATGCAAGTCATCTCTGCGGGTTACTGGAGTGTGTGTCCCATTATTCAGACCCCATATGCAGCTTCGGTTGGAATGTCTCGTGATAGGTTCCTCGCGATACTGACAATGTTACACCTGAACAACAATGATGCAAAGGCAGCTAGAGGGGAGCCAGACTATGACCCGTTATTCAAAATTCGGCCAGTTATTGACACACTCATTGCCAAATTCCAGGACGTCTACTCACCAGAAGAAGAACTGACTGTCGACGAGGCAATATGCCCATTTCAAGGCCACATATTCTTTCGTGTTTATATCAACAGAAAGCCCCACAAATATGGAATAAAAATGTTCGAACTTTGTGAGGCCAAAAGCGGGTACGTCTGCAAACTGGAAGTGTACACAGGGGCACATCCCACCAGCTCAGAACACAACACTGCGGTCAGTGTTATTGACAGACTGTGTGATACAATAAAACAGAAGGGCCACAGTGTGTACATGGACAGATGGTTCTCCAGTCCAAAAATTTTCGACCATTTATGTGCTTGTAAGACAAAGGCTGTAGGCACAGTAATGTCGAACAAAAAAGAAACGCCTAAACAGGCATTTTCTGCAAAACTGAAAAAAGGTGAAAAAATATCATGCCAACGGGATCACCTATTGGCCATCAAGTGGAAGGACACCCGTGATGTTTTTTTCCTAACCAGTGCCCATGAAGATGAAACTGTTGAGGCACCATCATCAAGGGGGACACAAAAAATAAAACCAACCGCTGTTTTGGACTACAATAAGTATAAGATTGCTGTGGACAGATCAGACCAGATGCTGTCATATTATTCATTTGAAAGAAAGACGATAAAATGGTGGAAGAAACTTTTCTTTCATCTATTCGACCCAGAAATTGTCAACGCACACATCTTGCACACAAAAACGAACAAGAAAAAACTTTCGCTGGAAATTTTCTACGAAAAAGTTGCTGAAGGACTGCTCGCTAGTGCCGGCACAGAACCTCAAGTACAAGGTCAGACCAGCAGTCCAGCAGGCAGACTCAGAGGGAGAGACCATTTTTTATATAGGATTCCTACGACACACGCTAAGCTGGAAGGAAAGTCTCAGCGCTCATGTCGCATGTGTGCAGAAAGAAGCAAGCACCAAACCGGGAAGACTGTAAAAAAATGCATGACAATGTACTGTCGAAAATGTGACGTAGGACTTTGTATAGGGCAGTGTTTTGAAGTTTACCACACAAGACTGAATTACTGGGAATAACAGTAACGTTCATTCTCAGCGGTCGAGCCGCAAAAACCTAATCTCTGTGAGATTTGTAAATTGAAGTGGCCTTCTAGTGACTTATAAAATTCGTGATCCCGGCCTCAGAATTTCCGCCTGTGGTGTCGGACTTCAAATCCACGTAAGTACTCCATTTTTCGTGCACGAGATACAGCAAATCTTCTGCGATGGCGCGAAAAAATTTCGTATTATTACAACAAAAAATGCTGTACTTTTAAATTTTTTTTCAATGCCCTTAAGATCAGCTGGCACGGGGGATTTAAAAGTTTAAATGGCAGCCAGAGGGAAAGTGTTAAATTAGAATTCAAACATATAAACTAAGCACTTTCCCAAAGACACTCTGCCAGTCTCCTTTGTTCTGCCTTCACAGTTTATATGCCTTTTTCCTGAAGATTGCTCATCCAATAAAAGAATGCATATCACAGCTTTTTAAGCATACATTTAGCTGATAGGTGTCAGAACCTGTTCAGCTTTGTTAAACTGCAAAATTCAAGGTTTTCATTGCAATGTTGCTGAACATCCCCAAAGAATGGAATCTGCACCAAGCAGCATGCAACACATCACACTTGCCTTCTCTTCATCCCTCAATAGCCCACATACCAATGAAAGCAAGCATTAGTGCCATCAGAGTTAAACTGTGAATATGGCAGCAGTATGTTCCTCCAAAACGTCAGTAGCCTTCCACCAGTCTACACAGTATCTCATCCCTGATCAGCCTTAAAATTCACTACCATGAGAACTTCATACAGTACATTTTTCATTTCAGCTTCTAATTTTAATTACAAAATTACTCAAGTTCTTACTTTAAAACTAACACATTTCAGAAAAAAATTTGGGCCATTAATACAAGGTAACATACAAGAATTCCAGTCTCCCAGGATATGATGTTCCATTACTGGTTCCTGATGTTTGAAGGTGACATATTCTGTTGAAACATCAGCAGCCACTTAATGAGTGACACAGCATCACATCCCAGAAGACGGAATCCTCAATTACACCACTGTGAAAATGTCACAACTTCATACACAACATACCTCAGCAACTTTGTTGACTATCCCATAGAAGATCGGGGGTGACAGCTGAGTGCGACGTATGAGTTGTGCGACAA
This sequence comes from Coptotermes formosanus, assembly GCA_013340265.1. Classification (NCBI taxonomy): domain Eukaryota; kingdom Metazoa; phylum Arthropoda; class Insecta; order Blattodea; family Rhinotermitidae; genus Coptotermes; species Coptotermes formosanus. The sequence continues at coordinate 48,202 of BLKM01002776.1, read as the reverse complement.
TCATGTAAGACGCTGCTACAAAATCCTCTAACGGCGATGTCAGACCTCTAAACAGGGACTTCAGTAGGTACGTCATCTGAAGTTCATTCACTCGAGTCACGTGTTCCAGTCCTCCCACTATTGTGGTGCAATGGAAAGCCAAAAGCGTGGACACAGAACCTTCTTTATTCTCTAAAACAATGAAGAAAACTTAAATACTAAGGTTCTCATTATGGTGACTGTGAACAGTGTTGTCTCATGGGATGTGACACAGATTTGATGATACTAATTTTACAACAGGAGTTCAAAAACACAGTAGTAAATAAAACATGTATCTTCTGCAAGCACACGCCCATAGGACTCATCAACAATTCATCCTACAAGACAGTAGGAACCTTGCAGAGCCAGGAGGGCCATGTAACCTAGCTTGTGGCTGAATTAATTTATATTACTTCACTGTGATCTACATGACATAAAACTGTGACATTCTCACAATTATTCACCCTTAAATAATACATCTTTAACTTAAATTATACACACTGTATTCCTTGATGGTATCTGAGGTAATTTTACAAATGAAGTGCAGGAAAGACGCATCAGTTGCACATCGATTGAGTAATGCAGTTTTTGATAATGGTACACCAGCGCCTTGTAAAGGATACAGCCAGTGCCATCTGTTGGCTGGATCTGATATGTCCATCATCTGCAGAACACGCACAAAAATGCGTGTGTCATGGTAAGGGAGTATCAGACTCATTATATCATCAACATTGAATGACTCAATGTGGAACCTGAAACAGCAAGAAACAGTCTGCAAATAAACAAAATATATAAACCTGTCAAGTGAAAAAATTCAGTTACAGAATTTCAAATGTTTGCAAATTTGAGAGAATTTGAACATCTGATCAGTGTTACTGTGAACAACATTTTAGTCAGTGCAAGCTCAGCTTTGACTCATAAATTACTTCATAAAACTGAGTCTGGACATGTGCAAATATCAACACAACATGGCATCAGTACACCAATATGCACTGCGGAGTAACACGAAGCAGACGACACAAACTACCTACACAAAAGAATCAGGAAAAATGTCATGCATGAGGGTGGGAGAGTGGCAGGGAGGGTGGTATGAAGGAAGGAAGGAAGGAAGGAAGGAAACTGAATGGGGGGAGGGGGGAGGTTTGGAAAAACAGACACACAGATGGGGGGGTTGGTCATGAGACACTGTACCGAACATTCTGTTCAAATGCAAGGTATGGTACCCCTTAGTGTAAGTGAACAAAGAAATATCCTAAAAAATTCAAATTTGACAAAAATTGGAAGCAAAGTTGTTATCAGTGCACCTGTGTCTTCAACATAAATTGGAAACCCCTCCAGAAACCAGATCATTTGGCCACTATGCTTGGACAATCATGAAATTTGTTTTAACAATTTTAATGGACCCTAAATTTAGAGTAGCTTAGGCTACCATCCTTTTGACCTGATGCCATATGTCACTTTTTCAGCTTACTTTTCTCTGGGCTTTCTGTCTACAGAGAATCTTATTAATTTAACCAATGAAGATTAAGGAACACCCTCTAAGGAAGATGAACAACAAACAACACAAGGCCCTCTTCCTTGACTGACAAATCACAGAAGCTGGAGATAAATCCATAAAAAATCTCACTTTTGGAGTAGAAATACAGATGATTGGGGAACATGAATACAAACATTTCTAGTTGGTCAATTAGTTGGTGATCACGCATGAAGTACAAAGGACAATTTCCTCCACCCACCACCAAGCAACTCTGAAATGCCTACTATGACAAACAGCGTCTGTTTAAAGGATTGCATATCAAACTGTCAAGACTGTGTACCCAGTGACTTGTTTGATGATTATGATGGTTATGCTGATCATGATGATAATGGCAGTGGCAACGAGAATGACGATAACATTATGAAGTTCCACAGTGTCACTTTTCTACAGTACCCACTTCCCTGTAGGCCAACCACATACCCGTTAACACCCTGCAGACAGCATAAGTGTCCCCAGCATGACTGAGCTACGTCGTCCAGCTCAACCCCTCAACCCCTCCGCCTCCCATAAGTAGTGAACAGTGTCCAGCCCTGTGAAGTATAAGGTGATATGGGAATGAAGAAGTTGTGGTGGCAGCAGTGGGTTTCAGGCCTCACTGCGGACAGCCAAAACAATGAACATACAGTGCCACTACCTGTTCACTAGCCATTCCAATGCCTTATGTGATGCTTTAAGAAGAAAATATGGTGACAGCAACAGCAGGAATCTCCGGATGTGTTTGTTCAAAGTTTTGTTGGTCTTCTTGTCTTCAACAGATCTCTCCAAGGATCGAGAAGTCGGGTCAAATAAATTTCTATGAAACTCTTCAAACCTGGGATTCAGTTTAATCAACTCCTCAAGGCCACTCACACCTGCAGACAATCAAGTCAGATAAGAGTCATACTGTCACCGGTGCAGGTGGCACCAATGTGTCAGAGAAATATACTGCTTCTACCTTGAAGATGGTGACAACATGTTATTCTGAAAAGCTAGTGACCAGAATACACCATGTCTTAATCCAGATGATCATATTAACTGCTGCAAAAATCTTATCGATGTGATTCAAAAGTCACACAAGCCAAGTATCAGTAACAAAATTTATTAATTCCTCTCATTACACAATTTTGCAATCAAATAACACCAGCGTGCAATGATTTTGCATGACAGAAGTAAGTCATCCAATCGTGCTCAATTTGGAAATAGCATCAGTTTTTGCGTATCATGTCAGGATTTTATGCAATTCGATCATATGCACCTACTTGAAGCATACATTTTCTTTCTATGGATGCGTAATTTAAATGGCAAATATGTTGGTGCTATGGACACATCCTGGTGTATTTTTTTCCTTCTTTTATCTTAATCATACTTGAAAACCAAGAACAAACATATTTATTTCCAGACTAGGATTCAGTGTCATCATAAAAGTTGATTCAATTGTGGTCTTCTTCAGCTCCCCACCTTGCAAGTGAATTGCTGGGCTCAAGAGTAAAGGAAAAAAAATCTGTTAGCACTGGCAGCAACATTTTCTTGATACTGAAAGCGCAAGAAAGAGTTTCAGAAGTATTATGCTAAAGAGAATTAACTTGCTTTTTGTTGCGATATCCCGAATTTGGTCCATCAGTTGGGAATAAAGCATATGACGTGAGTGACTGGCATTTATCTAGTGACTTTCAAAAAGGAGCTTAAAGGCAGTATTACTGCATAACAGTAACAATTTAACTTCAATACCAATCGCACACTCAATCCATCTGACAGAAACCTAAGAGAATTTAAGAATAGTGTTGGAAAAGATCAGAAACCATGAACACAATTGGTATTTATGCGGCGATATGAAGATTCTTGGAATATTATTGGGACAAGGAGGATACACAAAGTTTCCATGTTTCCTACGCGAATGGGATAGTAGGTCAAGAGACAAACACTGCACAACAAATGACTGGCCTAAAAGGGAAGATTTGATCCCAGGATCCAAAAATGTTGCCCATGCCAGTTTAGTTGACAAGCAGAAAATTCTATTACCTCCCTTGCACATAAAACTTGGAATCATGAAGCAATTTGTTAAAGTGCTGGACAAGAGGGGTTCATGCTTCCAGTACCTCTGCATTAAGTTTCCTGCTTTATCTGAAGCTAAAGTGAGATAGGGAATATTTGATGGACCACAAATTCAAAAGCTCAAGAAAGATGCCGCATTCATGAATACAATGAACAACGTCCAAATGTCAAGCATGGAATGCATTCATAGAAGTTGTCAAGAAGTTTCTAGGAAATGTAACAAATCCTCATTATAAAGAGATTGTCAAAAATATGTTGGAGAACCTGAGAGTACTTGGATGTAACATGAGTCTGAAGTTACACTTCTTGCATTCATATCTTGGGTACTTCCCAGACACCTTAGGAGCTTTCAGTGAAGAACAGGTGACAGGTTCCACCAAGATATGAAAGAGATGGAAAGATGATACCAGGGACGTTGGGATGTAAACATGATGGCAGATTACTGCTGGTCCATCATGTGAGAAGACATCTCCCAGAAACATGCATGGACATCAACCATCCACAAGTGAACAGGGAAGAGAAAGCACTGATGTTCCGCCCAACATCCTAACTTCTAAGGAAATGTAAATACACTTTTTCAACTTCAATGGTATTTTCAGATCTGTCATGTATGTATTGCACGTCTGTAGAGTTTTCTGTCTATCTGCGTGTGATGCTCACCTTACCAGACAAAAGCTGAGAACACCCTGTAAAGCACTGCAATAGCACTGGAAATATGGAATATTATAAACATAAATATTCAAAATACTGAGGGTCTTTGTATTTACACACATTTCCTCATCCACATGTTCATCCTAAAAAAGAAAATCATTAAAATCAGTTCGATAGTTCTGGAGATATCACCTGTATACTCTTTTACTGCTCTACAGGTATACTCAGATTTTAAAAATTTTGTTTTGTGAATTGTGAAAAATGGCTATGTGATACCGAAAAACTAGCTACAGATTCTAATTCAGCAAGCCAAAATTAGCTGAAGTCACCTGTCCACAGACAATAGGCAGACAAAAGTTTTCATTTTGCATGCTAGTGTAATTATAATAAGCAATTATAAAATATAAAAAAATGTTGAGAATGCCCACCATCTTAATAAATACATGCTAAAACTCTTTTCACCGTAAGTATTTTCTTTCACACAAACACACACCCTACACAGACATTAATTCTACACTGAAGACCAACACAGCACACAATATGCTGTGCAGCTCTAACCTACATTTAATATTTCACGTACATGTTTTGGCCAGGTTGGGCCACCATCAGGGAGAACATGTACAATACAAAATAGAAATTACTTAAGTTTTACATTTCAATTATTGTCTTAAGTCTGCTGACTTCCTTTCTTCTCCATCTCCAGCTTTGAATCTGCATGATCATTATTTGTAGGGGGTCCTTAAATGATGCAGTTCATACAGCCATTTTTTATAAGAACTGAAACACAACATGCAAACAGAAAACACTAATATTACAAGACAAGCTCCATCAAATGTTCAGCAATGATATGAGGCGTCCTTATAAGCTGGAGGCTGGACTTCAAGACTCTTATTAGATGAATTAAGACACGTTGAACCGCATGGGGAAAGTGGACCCCAAAATATCGACAGATGACAGCATTCTATGCAGTACACTCTCATCTGTGACAGCCACCATGCCCAGGGACACAATAAAAACGCTCCCTGCAGAGGCTAACATACTTAACAAAAGACACAATACCTGTTTCATAAAAGGTGTCTCTATCAAACTTGGCCGCCTCTCGGGGATCAAACAACAGCGAAGGCCTTGCTTTGCCTTGAATGAGAATAGAAGTCTGGGGTACAGCTAGCTTCTTCAGCTGCTCAGCCAAAGAAGTACTCATAATGAAGGACACACTGGTCTTCCTAAACTGTGAACAGCATTATGCACAACCTGCAGTGCACTGTAAAACCACACATGAACAATACAAATGACTGACCAGAGTAAAAGAGCTCTACATCTGCAATGGCATCCCACAACCCCATAGCAACTGCAGTCATCAGTCAGTAATAAAGTAAGCACTCTGTACTTCAGTTACTCTTACATTAGTTTCAACCCGTCACATCGCTAACATATAAGAAGATACAATGCACTAACAGATAACAGTGAAATCTGGGCTGCCATGATGAAATTCTCAAGGGAAAATTAGGACGCACAAAAGCTCCACATATGGTGATGATCAAAAGAACATAACATAAAAATCACAAGATGAATTTTAAATTGCCAGGTCTCATAAATCATAAGTTTTAACAGCAATGAAAAAGTGGATGCAAGTCACAGCATGTAAACTGGTAAATACAGTGTGTCTCTTGTCACTGTCCTGAGCACTGCACATGTCATGCGATTATGCAGTGGCTGCTGACTTTCTATGTGATACAGCTGCCATGCCTGGTCAGACAACAAAAGAAAGACAGCAGTTACAAACATCTCAGAATAGCCTCCTGTTTCCATAAAGAGTAGCCAGGCCACAAAATAATTAGCAGTTCTTTTCCATACCACATCATCCGTAATGGCTCAGTTGGTATTGATAAGACTACAAGCTGGATGACCAACGTATCGTGACTCTATTCCCAATATGGGTAACAGATTTTTTTCTTCTCAAAAATGTTCAGACCGGCTCTGGGGCCCACCAGGCCTCCTGTACAAAGGGTACCAGGTCTCTCTTGGAATAAAGCGGCCGCGGCGTGGCGTTGACCACCCATCCCCATCCAGCGATGAGGTTAAAGAGTACAGCTATACCTCTACTCTCTCTCTGGGCCTTTATGGCCTGTTCTAGAGTAAATTTACATTTATCTTTGAAATCTTGATAACAGTATGTCAAGATTCACGCAGTAAAAAGTTTTGGCAAGGTCAGAAAATAACCCACGGACATGGTGGTTATTTGCCAATCAGCATGGTGTTCTACCCCAGAACATGTGAATCTTCATCAACACCGTCGTAAGATCTTCGATATGCTTAATGAAAATGAATATTATGATCTCCTTGGTTATAACAACGTTGTCTGATAGATGAATTGCATTTCGAAGAAACGTACGCCAATATCCTAGAGTTACGCTAACATACCAGACTAGAAGAAATTATAACCTAAAAGACCACACCAATGATTCCAAGAATTAAAATATAGGTTGTGTTAGGTCCATTTCTCCTTCCCTTAGCTAAATCTCTTTTATACATAGTTAAAAAGATAAGAACCGCTATGACAGAAAAGAGTGGCATTTCTGCACTTCGCCCTTTCTTCTAGTGCTGGACTGCGGCAGTTAATGCTCCACTTCGATCTAACTCCCGCCACCAGCGTGTTCGACGTCACTCTGCCAATATTTAACAGTGTAACACCTATGCTAACAGCCATTCAATTACTCTACTACACTATGAAAGCCACTTAATATTCACCTAAAGCAAAAATAAATTACAATGAAATCAATGCTTACATACGCAAACTCCAACTCCACGTGGTTTAGTCTTCACCACTATCGACACGGACTACCAACACATCACAGCTAGCTATTAATTTCCCGGTGACGGTAACAAGCACATGTTATGAAATTTGTATTTCAAGATGGTAGTGTGGTGACATTACACCCACTGCTAGTCGTGGATATTTTTGTATTGTCATATACATTATTGACTCTTACCATATTGTTTGAGACTAATTCTATATCCGAAAGGTTATCTTAACCCAGCTTGGTCTGTAGAATTGTAAATGAAAATAAAATTCATTTATTCATTCCGTACTGCCTTACGACAGGTCCATAACCTACGCCAAACCGAGTTCTCTTCAACTTCCAGCATCTTTTCGTTTCCTTGAGGTCATCCAGTAGCTGCTTACGTCTTCTTCCTTGTCTTTCCGTCCTTTCTATCTTTCCTTCAATAACAAATTTCAGAAGTCAGTCCCTATGCAAGATGTGAACACTCTACTTGGCCTTCCTTCTTTTTATTGTATGTAGGATAGCCCTTCGTCATTGGGTCTATGTACAGTTTCTTGATTTTTCACATGGTCGGTCCAACTGATATGCATCCTTCTCCAGCACCACATTTTAAAACTTTCCGGATATTTCTGATCTACTGTCCGAAGTGTTCCTGTTTCAGCACCATCCAGAACTATGCTCCAAATGCAGAATTTCTCTAGTTTTGCCTTAAATTCAAGTCCAATTTGCTGGTGAAAAGAGGGTTCTTCTTTTTGAATGCTGCCTGTACTATGGTAATCCTGGCTTTCATTTCACGTGTACGTCTTCCATCATTTGTTATCATGCTAAGTCGTGTATATACGCAGACGATTTTATCTTCTCTCACCGAGGTATCAGACCGAGGCACTAAGCAAAGTGTGTAACATATTATCTATGTACTGCGAAAGATATTCGGATTACAAAAAAAAGTGGTTCGTGACCTACCGCTAAATTTACCTACGTGCGTAAGTTCCCTCGTTGCACCAAATCAGCTGATGTCCAATCAGCTGATCAAATGAGCTATTGTTGTCAACGTGTCTTTAAACCCCATTAAACAGAGGCTTGGGTGAGTGTTCATGATCTGCAATTCTGTCCTTCCATTTATCTTTATTGAAAGTGCGTAACGAAAAAATGAAATTTAATAGCTGACAATTGCGATTTAACTGTAGAGTATGACTGACGAGCAAATATGTTCATTTCCATCGTATTTACAACCCTGTCTTATTCGAATTTGTCGGAAACAGATCCTTTTCAAGACGTTGTAGAAATATGTTAGGGATATTTAGAACATGATATAGGTTTAGGCGGCTTACTTGCATGTTGATAAAATACTGCAGCATTCAGAAATGAGTCATATTGTAAACAACACGGCAGTGTACAACCTTCAGTCAACAGAGGTCTTTTATTTTACCACAAGTTAATAATTTGTATAAGTACGTAATTATAATCTGGTAATGACACGCTGTCAGCTGTCATTACTACAACGTTTGACCATGATGCACCATATAGGGTATAGTTATTTTATGTGAATATAATTGCCATATAACTGTTCTACCTTATCATTTCTTTTCCAGTGACATCAGATGTCCAGTATGGAATGTGAGGAAGACCAGTCAGATGATGCTTCCCTTACAAGTGATACTCCACTTGAAGTGAACAGCAACTGGTATTACCTCCCAGATCCCATTCTTCTACATATATTTCAGTACCTCTCTGCAAGGGAGCTGCTAGATGTTGGCCTCTCTTGCAAGCCCTGGTTACGTGTTAGTTATGATGAGTTATTATGGAAAGATCTTGTTTATCACAATTTCAAAATTGATCGTTCTGTGAAGATTGCACCAGGTATGTACTATTTAACATGTTTTATAACCATATTGTTTGTGAAAACTTCGGTGTGTTGACATCAGCTTGTCTGCTTTTTCCCCATTGAGTATGTTAGTGGGCATACAGTACTGCCATATAATGTGCATTGATTTTCTAATTATCTTGTTCTTGCTGTGGAACATGATCCCTTATATACAGAATTAGGTTTACTAGTGTTGATAGTTGTGACTTTTCAGTTGATATGCAGTTGTTGTACATACCAGCATTCTCCTAAGGCAGAAATGGTTATGTTTGAGAATCACATTATTTTGCAGTCCAGGTCAGACTGAATGTGGATATTCAGTATATCAATGGTTTAATAATCGTTCAGGTATCAGTAAATTTGATCTGTCAAAGTTTCATTTCTCCTGTGTGGCTTACCATGCACCTGTATTAAAGTTTTGAAAACTGAATTACATTATTTATTCATTTTTTATAGAAGTGAACTCAAGTTATGTAATGTGATATCCTGCTGTTGGCGATTCAGCTCCTCTGGGTTGTGGCACCTAGTAGCAAGTTATTAATTTCACACATCTGAAAGGAATGTATTGCCCCCATCTTCAAATGTCAAGGAGTCCTAGATGACGAAGACAAATCATTGGCAGTCAATAACCCTGCTACTCATAATAGTAACCCAAAGTACCTTAATCCTCAACAGCAGTGCTGTGGAAGCGTCAAATCTCATGTTCTAGTGTTGTTTCAATCCCTAAGGAAAGACATCATGGTTGGCTGAATACAAGCGACTGTCTTACCACACACCTGTCATCCAGACAGAGGTCCTGAAGGAACACTCGCATCAGGTTCTTCATGTCAGCTTTGCTCACAACGGACAGATGTTCGCAACCTGCTCAAAAGATGGCTATGTTCTGGTAACTTACGAGCACTGTGAGATAACTGTGTTGGTATTTCACTGACAAATGCGCCTCTAGAGGCACTGATTGTCATTTCTGTACTGACATGTTGAAGGTGTGGGACTCCAGCTATCCTGCCACTATCAAGTACTATCATGACATGAAGACATTCAGCTGGAAGTACACGCAGTTCTCACAGTTCAACCAATCTGACACGTTGCTGCTGGTGTCTGGCGTTCACTTCGGTACGCCTCACAGCACATCGGGAGAAATAGCCGTCTTCAGTCTGCAAGGTAGCTAATTTTGTCTCTTGAAATCAGAGTTTCTGGGCTGTAAATGGAGTCAGGACATGGCCTCTGGGATGTGATGTGGTGTAGCAGTTCAGGGGGTGGGTGAGATTTGAGATTCTGACAGCACTATTGATGAAGATTCAAGTCGTATGGGATGTTACACCTTTAATTTTTGCCTCTGTCTTCAGGATTGAGCACAACACTCCTCTGAAACATCAGTAATTACAGGTATTACTAATCAACATAACATTTCAGAAGATGTGAATCTTCATTTCAGAGGAAACCTGCTGCTCCATCTTCAAGAGTTGGTGAAACGTCAAATCTCATAAACTTACCATTTGTTACAATGTTGGGAGTCATATCGTGCCTTCTTATTATGAAATTCACCCAAGCACACTGTAATGGCGCTGTCTCCAACTGAATTTTGGACACTTTACTGTGCTTTTGCACAGCAGAAGTAAATGAACCATTTAAAGCTCGGCAGTTACTGTATGTGCCATTTGCTTTAACATTACAAAGCTCTGTGTCTCTCACAGATGATATTTACATGTTTTGTGTGATACCAAGAATAAGTAGTGATTATTTGCCTAACAGCTTTAACTGGTTAATCTCGGTACATGAGATGGTGTTTTCTGTGAGGTAGGAATGAAACTTTAAATACTGTTTAGACTAGTTTGAGGCTGCAAAAGGTCAGATAGTTGACACATGGTGCATGTTATGAGATAGGCAACATCACACTTGTACAGGGTGGCCCTTTTATCATGTCCCTAAGCACAGTAGCCTTCACAGGGTGATATGGCACAGGAAGGCTATGTGATAAAGCTGCCATGCTCAGCAACATGATGAAAAGGACACTCTGTATACAGGTGTCACAATAACTGACAATGTATATAGCAAGTGTCATGACAACTGATAGTGTCTTACATTTGCTTCAGCTGGTTTCAAGTTGCAGTGCCGAGTGATGAACAAGCCATACGACATCTTTGGCACCTGGTACAGTGATCGCCACCTGCTTTCCGGTGATCTCCATTGGCTCGCACATCTTGTCAGCACCTCCATTTTGTGGCTTAATAAAGCATCACAGGAATCAGAATCAGAACTTGTACCAATCATGGATCAACTGTACAGGTTTTATAACTCTAATGCCAGTTCAATCCGGGCTGTTATGGTTGCAAACTGTCTCGCTCCATCACCACCAGAATTAGCAGCCACTTCTTCTGAAGCTAGAGCCCAGGCACGAAAGGGATCACATAACTCTGAGAGGGGAAATCCCCCATCTCACAGAGAGCTCAATAACCCATCAACACCAGGTCGTGTGTTACCAACTTGTTCAAGAGACCCTGAGGATGAAGAGGAAGAGCCACCAGAAGTACTACGCCAAGTGTCTTCCAGACTGCAGTATGCACATTCTGTAATATGAGGATGGCCACTCCTCATTCAGTGTACCTAATTTGAAAAGTACAGTTTGAAGAGGATGCAAGTTGTCTGGGATGTGCCACTGTGTCCTTGCGTGTGTAATTCCCAGTGTTTCAAAGGATTCTAATGCCTTTGTCTTCAGGGTCAAGCAGTCTAAGAATAGCTGCCATGGGGAGACAGGGCGTGTTACATATGTTCACTACCCATGCTTTCCTTTTGCTGCCCTTGTCACCACCACCTATATTCCTATATTCCTCTTGCACTGCCTGACATATTGAGAACTGCACACTGTATGATGAAGTGTCACATCCCAGAAGACTTGTATCATCAACACTGCTGTGAGAGCCTCATGCCTTGTGTTGTTTTAAATATAAACCATAAGAAAATAAATCGTAAAAGGATATGCGTTTCTGATTATACAGTTCACATTAAGCAAGGACGTCTTCAGCTGTGGAATTAGACGGGTTGTTGTGATGAATGACACAACTGGCTCTTGTATTTCTATACACAGTATGCTCTGAATGCAGGCCACCCTGTGCCATGGAAGACGTGAGGCTGAAATTTAAGCCTAATAAGCACCATAAATTCACGTTACTTACAGAACTAAAAGTGACACTTACTGGTGGATGTTACAGACCTTGCCAAATTACGCCACAGTTTAAAAACCGAAACACACAAACATTGAAAAGTAAACCGTCCTTTGAATGGGAAATGTACTGCTCAAAAGGTGTGCTAAATGAGGGCTGTCCATGTTACTGTAAATTAGAATATGCCAGTTGCATGACATTTTGGAAGTTCTCTGATCTTTAATGGGCCTTATGTGATTTCTGCTGCTCTTCTAGTATTGTGATCAGCAAGTTCAGAATTCGGCACTATTCTGTAGGGTTCTGAAGAAGATGTACAACATTTGAACTCATATATTTTTTGGACTTTTTCCACTGTATGTATTGCAATATGATACAGTATACTTCAGGGAGAGGTCTGATCCCCCATCATCAGCCTTATTCCAAAACGTGTCACTACGTGATGATTATTTACACTGTAATTAAACCCAGAGCAATGCTAAATCAGTAAATACCACATAGTCCGAAAACAGTGTAGAAAATATGGTCATTCAAATGTCACTAAACATCAGATACACAAAATACATAATTGGTCCATATAACTACTTGTATTTCCTGTCACTAAACAGTAGCACTGTGCAGGTGATTGTGGTAGTCAGTATGTTTATAGTAATAACTGTTCTTAGCTGTGGGAGAGCGGGCCTTGCTGTGTTGCCAGATGCCATTTTTATTTCCCTGCCTTTTAAAGTGAACACTTGCTCTCCTTCTTGTAGACCCAGTCAGTTTGTTGAATGTTGCTTCAGTTGTTGCTAGTTTTTAAGTCCTGTAAGCACCATCTGCAATTCCATCCCAGAACTACCACCTGAGTATGTTAGGCAATACTGTATATGTGTATGGGCTTGCTTCCATAATCCATTATTCCTCCATGCTATTCCTTAACCTCTTTACTGATCAGGGGGATACAAATAGGTGACAAATCCAAAGCAGGTTGGCCAATGGTGTTCTCCAAGCATGCCATTACTATAAATGTTCCAACTATCAGGACCACCTACACAATGCTACTGTTTAGTGGGACGAAATAATTACAGAGACCAGTTGTGTATTTTCTTTGCTGTCTAGTGAACTTCACATAACCATATTTTCCAAACTATTTTTGGAATATGTGATATTTACTGATTTGATGTTACTCTGGCTGTAATTACATTATAAATGATCATCATGTAGTGACAGGTGTTTTGGAAGAGGTCCGAAGACAGGGACCAAACCTGTCCCTGAAACGTAGTGTCTCACATTTCAATACGTAAATTGGAAAAGGGCCAAAAAGTCTGTGAGTTCAAATATCAAAGCTATTAAACTGAATCTTCGGGAACTTGTAATTCATAAGTGAAGTGACACAAATATAGCTGGTTCAGGGTATGCTTCTGTTATCGTAACTTGTTGGGTTTTGTAATTCCAGGGAGTCTGTACAGTGCATGGTCAGACCTACCTGTGCTACTGTAGTATAATACAAATAGTAGTGCTGAACTGCTGTTGACTACCTTTTTACACTTTCACAGCACCATATACAGGTGACAGGCATGTAACCTGACACTGCAATAAATTGAACATCTAAAATTCACTTCTAACTGAAATAATCAAATATTCCTACACACTAAATTAATTATAACTGCTTATGTGTGTGTCTGACTGTTTGAAATTATGCAATGTTAGACATCTATCATATTTTGAATAACCTGTAGGACACATCTGTAAGTGTACTTAAAATAATCCAGCATGAATGATTGTAATATTTCATGTAACAGTACTTATTTAGCAGTATGTCATAATTTTCAGGTGCAGCACACTTGAGGGTGCGTTCTTAAACTGGCGTCGCCTAGGTGACGGAATGGATTATGCATGTCCAATTAAGTACAATGCTGAGTACCGCCAAGTGGAAACACAGGGGAAAACAGAAAGTACTGCAGGCAGTGACAGTGAACACAGTGCAGGTACATTACGTTGGATGACTGGGGTTTGAGTCCTGGCAGGGGTGGGGTTTATTTTTGTGTTCCCCACAACATCTGGGACGGCTGTGCTCACTCAAACCACCTGAGTCTCAGTTTATCAGGTCTTCCTGTATAGCATCAACTGACACAGTGATTAATGAATGAATGAATGGGAAAGCATGTGGAAGGAAGCAGTTGTGGCGTATTTTATTGCAGCATCCTGTAGTTTGCCTGGAAGGACTTGGAAAATGACGAAAATCCTGTCAGGATGGCTGGTCTGTGGGTTGAGACGTGAACTCAGGAACTCGTGATTACAAAGCAAGTACACCTGAAGAGTCAAGTCTTCTGAGATGTGACACATTGTGATTGGGTGAGTGGCTCCTGACATTTCAGAGAAATCATGATGGCTGTCATCATCAAAGGTCAGCAGTCCGAGACGATCACTTGACATTGCAGCTGGATGCACAACAATCCCACGAAACATCACAAACTACACACCTGATAGCATGGCGTCACATCCCAGAAGTCTTGAACCCTCAGCAACACAGCCACAAGAACCTGAAATCTTGCAAAGTGCAACACATTTGGCCACAGTGTTTGGTACTGGGGGCACTCTTCTACTGACAGGATAAGAGGACTTCTGAACTGTTTTGTGGATAAGATAAATGTTTATACCTTTCAGATGATGCTGACAATGACAGTGCAGATGAAGTAAGTTCTGGCACATCAGATGCATCAATGGAGACTGAAGAATGTGCAAGTGAAAGTGATGATCTGTCTGAACATGTTGAGAAGTACCTTATATTCACCACTGGCTCAAAGACATACACTCCACATCAAATAGGGTTCAAACGTATCAAGCCTGTGTCTTTCCCACGTAAGCTCAATCCAGGGCCATCCCTTCGTGAACGTCTGGCTGAGAGAGAGAGAGAAAAACAGAATGCCGCCCTGCCACGTCCAGAGCCCAACTGGTTGGTATACGAAGAAGTCGCCGACAGGTTTGACAAAGTTGATCATCTTCTCGATCTCCATGGACACATTATAGGCATGGGACTGTCTCCTGATCACAGGTATGGCCACTGTTTGTGTCCAGCTGTTCATTTACGTTTGACGTTGCTAGTTTTCCTAATTAGCCCCACGACTACTAACACGAATCTTTGTTTCATATATAGGGATCCAGTTTATGCTGCATGCTACACATGTCTGTATCCTTTTATAAGTATCATGTGGATCTTGTTTTGAATCATCCTTCAGGTTTGAGCAAAATATATATACATGTATGTCACTGTTACAGCCAGCACTGATGCATCTGCAATGGAAATCTTAGTTTGTTCTTTACAGTATGTATTACACTGACCAAAATAACTTGTTCATGCAGTAAATGTTTCAGAGGTACCTTGTGCTTTAAAATTTTAAAGTCAAAAATCATTCATAATTTCACTTCACATTCTGTTATTTTCCTCACCAGTCTTCAAAGTTCTGTCAAAATCAATTTCACTTGGCTGATTTCCGAATTGCTCGTTCCCATTTCTTTGTGAACATGTAAAGACTGATGGGGCAGTGACAAGTTACACTGCATGCCATTAACATGTTAGGCATCATCTGTCCTCCAGCCAATGATGGTGGCACTTCTGTATATTACAGGGGTGGCCACAATGTGGCTTGTACAAGTCACTGGTGTGGCTCACGCAGGTTTCATTTATTCATGCAGTGAGCAGTGTTGCTACCGTACGTTTGACTTGATGAACAAAAATGTGGCTCTTGACTACATTGCCTTCTGAAACGCGTCTCTCAAAGCTCATCTAATTGGCCATCCCTTGTACATTGCATTGCAGGGTGGCAGTAGAAATAATCTTCTGGTAGTGGTAAAAGTGGAGTACAATGAACGGAAGGTACAGGTGTCCCTGTACACACATCATCTCTGTGGTGGCAAGTGGTCAGCTTCGTGGAGTAGTTGCTTTACACCCGGTACTTGCTTAATAGAGCTTGTAACAACAGAAGTACCACACAGTTACTGAGAGGAAGATAAGGCATAGAATTGTCAAACATTCCATGTACCATATGATTGTTCTTGTCTATAAATTAATTTGAAGATTTTTGTCACTTAGAATGACAGTTGGAGCAGCAGTGTAGCATGTCCACATTGTGTTTCCAAAACAGGTACCTGTACGTAAACAGTCGTCCGTGGCCAAGGGGTTACGTGATAAGCAATCCCCTGGAGCCACCACCCATTGCACAGGAGATTGACATTCATGTCATTGATCTGGTTACACTCAAAGAAGTCGGAACAATGCTGCGGGCCCACAAGGCGTACACTCCAAACAATGAGTGTTTCTTCATTTTCCTAGATGTGTGCAATGAGTATGTAGCAAGGTGAGTTTTGTACAAATAGGTCTTATCAGCACCTTATGGTAGGGTTCTAGTGATCACAGAAGGAGAATATAAAATATCCATGTCCCTGTAATAGTCTGATTAGTACATACTTTTTCCTCACTTATACGTACTTATCTTTTCGAATGACATGTCTTCAGCATGTAATAGTCTGATGGTTCAAATCTTGTGGGATATGACACTGTACTGTTTGGTGAGTAGTTCCTGACATTTCCAACAAAATCAGGGCCTTCATCTTCAGGGTCAGGCAGTCCGAGGAGGACTGTGAAGGCACTATGTTTGTTGGGCAGCACAGCATGAACCACTCACCCAAAGAAACAGGGTCATATTCCATTCAGAAACACTCCTGTAAGCACCTCAAATCTTGCCTAATAATCCATCCTCCTTTTCCTACATCTGTTGCTTGTTACTTCACCATGTGTCTCGGTCTGTTTGCATCAAACAACTTGAGAATGGTTGAATAGATCTTCATAAAATTTGATACTGGAAGTTTCAATAAAGCTGATCATTTTCAACTGAATAACAATAACAGACACTACATGGAGATGTGTATCGCATGCACGGGAACTGTAACTCACAACGTATTTGTTGTAGCATAAAATAAGTTGCAGAGAAATACAAAACACACATTTTTGTCCAGTAAATTTTGTCTGTCCAGCTTTTTTTTCCAGAGACACTTTAAAAAACTAAATAAATAGACCAAATTGTTTTCCTAAGCAAACATATCCTATCTACTTTGAAATAAGAAGCCCAAAATATATGGTTACGCCATAAAGCAACATTACATGCTGCCACTTGGTATGGTATTTGAGCCTAGTGCAGTGTGTGACAAAGGGATGTAATTCTGTGTATGTTAGCATGTCACTGGAAACCATCAGCATAGAAGGGATCTCCATTTTCATACACAGTAATTGAGCCCAGTACAAACAGGGAAAGTGCACTGTGGAAACAGCCATTTTATCAGAGAATTAGTTAATTCTGGAGGACATATTTAAAGCTGCACTACATAGCATAGTGTATGTAGGTTAAATGCACCTTAAAACTGAGATCTGCCATGCTTCACGCTGGCCACACATGAGGGAAACTTTAAAACCATTGAAACCAGCAATGAGCCAGGAGACCAAAGGATCTGTAAGACTGCATAAAATTGTACTTGCATTGGATGTTCATTAGTGGAGCAGAAGACAAACATGGCTACCTGTGGGACCGTCATTATGGAGTGTGTCTTGCCAAATTCCCGCATATTGACGTTGTCAACTCGGTGGCCTTCAATCCTCGAGATCCTGAGATGCTTGTTACCACTTCAGATGACTACACAGTGAAGGTGTGGCGATCCAGAAGCAAAGTTAAAGAACTGGGCCTTGAAGATCGCAACTTTCCTCATGGATTGGAAGTGAGGCGGAAAACAAGATACAGATCCCATTCAGATGTGTCAGAGTGACATTCATGTAGGCTAAGTATTGAATAAAGTTAAAACACCTGTAAATACTGCTATACTGATTGTCTTTGAGAATTAGGCTTTGAAACAAAATAAGATTTGTTCATATATGTGTAGTTATTTGTGGCTTTGTCTAACCTGTAATGGTTACCACTTCATGAACAGGATGAAAAGCAAAAACCAAGAAAACTGCTGATGGTTGTGAAGACTGCTCCTACTATTACGAAGTTAAAAGTTATTTGAGACTGCTTCATGCTGAACTGTGTATTTGCAAAATGCTGTACTAATCAGGGTCATAATTAATCACTGATGCATTTACAAAATACACAAAACTGTGTTGCTTAATTGTTGTGAGAACAATGAGATCTTTAAGATAACATTTTAATTGCAATATTTTGATGTGATATATACATTTATATGTTTACTGAACTGAAATGCAGTTCCATAAGCCAGGACACTTTTAATTAACTACTGGATTACTTGTTTCTTCAGATATGTACCTGTTAGTTGAGAAAAGCCACGTGTAAATGGTTACACAACACGCAGTTAAGTCTACCTGCACAGTTCATGACTATCATGATGGTTTGATTAACTTATGAATGTTTTGAGTGCATGCATTTCATGTCTGTTAAAGAGTGAATGGTGCTGTACAGCATGTCCCACATCGCCAGCAACAGATGTTTTAAATGTGAAATTAATATTCACTGATGACTGTAAGAGTTTATTTTCCAATGTTCTGTGTGGTGAAACACAGAGAACACAACACTCTTTCAGTGTCATAAAAAATTACTCCACTGTATTCTGTTTTGTAGCTGTTAACACTGAATTAATCACACTGGATACTGATGAATTTGGTGGCTTTAAAACACAGTTACGGTGTTCGCATTATCAAGCTGATCACTGTCACCTCATTACTGCTGTACAGTAACCATGGTTCTGAATGTGAAATTGCTGTCCAAATCATCAGCTGAAGTGTTTCTATGCATTAATGTACTTCTGCTTGTCAGTGTTAACACAACACACAAGATATCTGTGCTAAGTTTCTTGCAACATGGTGCACCTGCCAGTGCAGTGAGGTAACACTGATTCAGTTGTTTCCATCTTCCACTTACTTTCTGCACTAACTTATGCAATAAATTATGTGTAACAATGCAGTTCTGTGTTGCAGTACTACTTATATTTATAACCAGGCGTATCCATCACTACTTCACACTCCATGTGTCAACAGACCGATTTTCGTAAGACTTGTTAAAGCACTGAGATCACCTTACTACTGGCCTTTGTAATTTCCTAAAATTACCATTGACATGGGGGGTGGGGGGCCGCAAAATCCCTGTCCACAGCATGAAGGCATGTAGGTGAAGTAGAGGTATACCTCCATTCACTTTTGACCTTGGTACTAGATTGGCCATGAATGGTGAGCTTCACTCCCTGGCCACTTTACCCCAGGTAGCCATTGAACAGGAGGCTGGGTGGACCCCACAGCCAGTCTGGACATTTTCAAGAGGAGAAAAATCTTGCGCCCCTGCCAGGAATTTAACCCCAGACTGTCCTGCCCGTGGCCTGGTCACTATATTGACTATGCTATCCAAGTTCCTAAGTGGGATGTGGTTCAATGGGAAATCCTGTTTCATGATATGATGGTGCAACTGTTATGAGGTGTCCAGAGTGTCCAAAATTAACAGTAACATGCTGTCACTGGATTATGCCTATCAAATTACTCCATGGAGAACAGTCCTTCTGTAGAAGTTGACAGTGCCTCAGCTACCCATGAAATTCCCCGCATTTTATATCACCTGAAGGTTCAATACTGCGTTCAGAACAGCTCACCACCTGTCCCTATCCTGAGCCACATCAGTCCAGTCCATGCCATGCCATCCTATCTCTGTAAGGTATATTTTAATATTATCCTCCCCATCTATGCCTAGGTCTTCCAAGTGGTGCCTGAATACTCCAAAATACACATAATATTGTGTTTATATAAATCTACTGCTCAGGTTTAAGATACAGTCATAGGTTAGTGATACACACTTTCAGCGACATGAGTTATTCTCAGGGTGGTTCAACTCTAGCATTGTCGTGATGGCAGTTAATACAGTCTGCAAGTGGAAAGCTGCAACACACATACTTGAGTACAGGGACATTTTGCAAATGACATTATGCATCACTCAACACAGGGACTAGTTAATGGCAGGCAGTACAGCAATGACTGCTACTGCAGTTTGCTGTAGGTGCCATTGTTCTGGGATGTGATGCTGGTCCTAGCATTTAATTTGAATGTTCATAAAGGCCTCATCCTTACGGTCAAGCAGGCCCTTCTTGGACTGCTTGACCTTGAACATGAAGGCACTGCGCACTATGATGCTTTGAAACACCGCGAGTTACTTGCCCAGTGACGCAGCATCACACTGCAGAAGACCAGTGCCTGCAGAAATACTGTGGTGGCATCCTGAAGTCTCACACTGTAACATATTCTGTCTTTAGTTTGTAGTTTAGCACTGTGTATGGATCTGCTGGTCTATACTGTCACAATCTGTGGCAGCTATTGTCAAGCTTCCTGCTATAATGTGGTACTCTGTCCGTTTTCAGCATCAGTCTTATTCTGCACGTTCACTTTATGTAATGAATACTGCCTGGCACAGTACACTGAGGAAGAAGTTATCACTGATGTTTTAAATATTAAATACAAGAGACAATTACTTCTGTTTAATACAACACAGACAAGCTTCTCAAAGTCCATGCACTTCTGTGTACAGTCTGCAACATTATAAAACAGTCACATAATGTGTATCTCCTTACCTTTCTCTAATTGTTAACTTTGTCATGTCCCTACAGAGCAGTTACTATACATGACACTGTACCATACATCAGGTGGTCAGTCAGCAGCTTCACACCTTGATGGATGGTCATCATAGGACTGTGGTGGGCAAAGTAGCACTGGGGCATGTTTCTTGCACAGTGCTTCAGTTTTCCACTGTCAATTATCATGCTACAAATGCTCTGCACTCATCTTGCACAAGGGGCTGGCACAGTATGCCACAGTATCACCCCACCTCTACAGCTAAAATACAATAGTATGCTGGCCCAACGTCCACACAATGAATAGGCTAACTGCCCATCCCTATCTCGTGCATCTTAATATGTAACTATAGATTTTAAATATCCCATTCACTTATGAGACAAAATAATCTTTAATTATAAATATGTTATGACAGAACTTGACTTCTGACGTCAGCTTTCTTGTTGCACTTGTTAATCGTAAGGCCACTTTCAGTAACCATCCAATGTGACTGTGTCACAATAACATTCAATATGCATGTTCAGACCAACAAGTTTTCACTCTTGCTCAAGAGTCATTCTCAGAAGGTTACGTACAAATATATAAATAATAACATGAACATTATCAGGAACACTTGTTTCAACAAACTGCATTTACAATATTTCACATGGCAAGCGTACATAAGCAGACATTCAAACAACAGAGTACTGAACAGAAATCACTTCCAGAATGTTATGGATGAACTAAAGTTTAAATGTATGTCTTGAAGCTTTCACAGCATCAAAATTCAATAAAATCTGTTTGAGCTGACAGCCTGAGATCTTATTTAACTTTAAATATTTCATAGTACTGTACCGTAGCCATAAATGTTCTTATACCCTGACTAGAATTAAATCATTTTTAAAAAACTGGATTCATTAAAGGGATAAAATGAGAAGTATACGAGCATCACCAGTAGATTATGTAACCCTCAGGACTGACAAGTTGAAACATGTCTGGTTGGATGTGTGTATTAAACAGTATTATCATACAGTCACACTGGATGGTTACTGGAAACAACACGGTGCACATTATGAGGTACAGCAGCAGGATGAGTAATTATGGAGATTTAACTTGGCATTGATGGCTCTGTAAAGAAACAAAAGAACAGTCTTGAAGCAGCAGACTATTACTATTGCTTAGCTGTGCAGTTGGCACACATCAATTACGAGAAACATACATCATAAGCTAATAACTGACATTAACATCAATAATTATAACAGTACCTTAATCTGTTAATGTTAATGGTTGTGAGTGAATGTACGCTAGCCACATAAATAGCAGACAGTGAGTTCCATCTCGCATAAGTTTGCCTGAAGATGGTAAATACACACCAAAACATGATGGAAGTGTTAATGCCAATGACATATTCTTTTACTTTGTTAAAGACACCCAAAAACTGGAACTTAAAATAAGGCCCCTGAATTGGTGTGTGTGTGTGTGTGTGTGTGTGTGTGTGTGTGTGTGACATCAGTGTCACTTTCTTGAAGCCACTGTGTGTTAACAAACTGTGGCTATTCATCAAACTGTGCAGTACCCACAGTGTGAACCACTGCATCAGTACAATTAACCTTTTGGCATCACAAGATAACTTTAGTTGACGCACAGTGTAAAGCTGAGAAAACCGAATGTCACCTGAAGTCATTGGGCACAAACATGAAAAGTAATGGGCAGCCATTTAAATCCCTGGCCTTTTGCACAAGTACACTGGGCATTAATTCCAGCACCAAAGGGTTAATGGCATGTAAACAGCACGTAATTTAGAGTATACAATTACAGGGACATGTGGCTATGCCTTCACACTGCAGCACTGCAAAACATGAATGAAAGGCAACAAATTTCTGCCACATCATACGGGTTGTAAGTTACTTAACTTACCAAGTTCTGCAGAAGCCTCTGTAGATACTGCAGGATTCTTCTTATTCTTTTTCTTCCTCTCAACATGGCCATGACAATTTTCACACTCATCTTCTGAAGAAGACGAACTCTCATCAAATGCACGTGGTTTTTCATACTGACAGCAGCCTTAACAAGTAAACAGCATACATTAACAAACATGTTCTGTTCAAAACCAATCTGCAAACAGTCCATAACAAAAACCCAAACACTGTAATGAACAGACACTTCGTGAGACTGTGCAGCATGTCAACAGAGAGGCCATACTCAACGCAGACATACCAACAAAACCAGTACAAGCACAGTTAATCACACTGAACTCACTCTGTTAGTTGGAGGCAGAATTAAAATGAACAGAGAACAAGGGTGAAACAATCTCAGGGCGTCAGAACAAATTATTTGACAATACTAATGCAATCAACCCATGAGGGGGGGGGGGGGAAATTGATATTCATCCTCTGCACCAATTAACAGGAATCTATTAATTATGGGAGGTTCAGTAGGCAGTCACCTCCCCTATAGCTTCTGTGTTAATCAAGCACTTCAATTCTTGATGGGTTTGGTAGGAGGAACAAACGTTTAACCAATGCCACGGAGCAGTCTTTCAATAACTGACATTTCCTATTATTTTTCTCTGTATTACTTCTGTATTTATTAAGCTATTTTTGAGATGATTGAACTTCACTTTCTGAGCAGCCATGTGGGGTAAGAACTATTCACAGTAACTCTCTTATGATGCATGACATAAGTAACACACTGGTGTCACTATGGTTAGTGTATCTGTAACTAACTGCCGTCCCCTGAAATGGCCAAATGTAAATTGTATGTTTTGTCACAGAAATTAAATATAATTCAAATATTTATGAAATGCACCCTAAGGTGATACTAAATCAACTGGTTCCCATACATCACCCACAAAATGACAAGTTTGTATGAACACAACTACAGAGATAACACATCACTGGGAAACACAGGAACACAGGCACGCCGATCACTCACAAACAAGCAACAAACCAAACCATCACAGAGACTGGAATCATGAAGAGTGGAATCCATTTTCTATGTCAAGTGTCTAGATGATTCCATGAACATATGAAGTACCAGTAATGGAAACATTTTATAACACCAAAAAGCACAAAAATATTACAGTTTACTTTTACTAAAATACGAACACTTTTCAGAAGCACAAAATACATGAAATAACTGAAGCAGAGAATCATTCCATAAAACATGAAAGCACTGAAACTCACGTAATGAAAGACACAGCTTGGCTGGACTGACAGTGATCTACGCAATAGCAACAGAGTGGGGAAGCTGACTTACCAGCCATATGGTCTCATTCCAGTTCATCAGAACCGGTCACAAACAGTCCACACAACAATATTGCAAGGTCAAAATACCTGAAATCGAGGTTCACCATATTCAAGACTGTACCATACTTTCAAAATACAGTCTTTTCCTAAAACTGTACCCTACTCTTCAACACTGCAATGGGGGAATAAGCATCACATGACCACCACTCACAAACACAAGCACACTACAAATCTAAACACAGGAGTGGGAACATGCACGATGAATTCACAATCCAAGGTTCTCATACTGCTTGTGTTGAAGAGGCAAGTCTGCTGCAATGTGACACTGTGTCACTGGGCAAGCATCTCCTGATGCTTCAAAGGATCACAGTGCCTTCATCTTCAGGGTGAAGGATGCTTCTTGGACTGCTTGACCCTAGCTGAAAGCACTACAACCCGCTGAAACATCAGAAACCACTTGCCCAACAATGCAGCATCACATCTGATGAGACATGCATCTTCAATTCACAATGCTGCAAACATGACTACTCACAATCAAGCACAAGAATATGTAGCAGATGCTCACATTTTGATTTTTTCTTATTCAAGTTCTCATTATCAACTGTCCCTGACTGCCACTGAACTTTCTTCTTTGATTCAGGTTTCCTAAGCCTTAGCCTCACTGTATGCACATCCTGCAACATAACCGCAAACAAAATGTCCCACAACTGAACAAAAAATGTCACTGCAACAAATTTTTGTAACAGAAACTCACACATTTTGAACCTGTTTGTCTTACAAGCATATGCACAGAGCAGCTGTATTGCATTTTGTGCTGAGAAAGCAGACATGCCCACCTACTGTGTAAACTGGGCCAGTGTTCTTCTTGGAAATGTCTCCAATCTAGCACTAATTTTTCCCTGTTTTCCTCAGGTGGCATGTCTTGGGTGTTCTCTTTGTGGCCAGAATGGAACCACTAGTTCAAAACTTTGTCATTTAATTGTAAATTGCTGTCCTATTTCAAACAGCTGCATCAGGAAACTTTTGTCTAAATTTACGAAACACTTCTGGTCGCATCTATATTTAGCATATGTCTCATATGACACCATATGACAATCCAACAAGATCCACACATAACTGCAGATGACTCATACAGAACTTGCAACATGTCTGATTGGTAGTGTGGGCATGGGCAAGTTACTGACTTGTTGTACAAGCAAACCAACAGGAAGTGACTAGCATCTGTAGGCATTTAAAATAAATGTCCCTGTATTTTCACAAAACAAGGGTCACCATGCTTTGCCATAAGTCACTTCCCTCATGGAAAACAAAAAAACCTAAATATTAGTTTATTTTGCTTGTTTCCATTTCGCGTCCCATGGATTTTCTGAAAAAATTCAGCACACCTAATATGTGCTAAAGGAAAATCTCTTATAGGAAAATATTTATCAGGTTTAATATTCTTTCACTTGCCTGTCTATACTTGCCGCCAGTACGTTTGCTATAACCCTCTAACCTCACACAACAAACGTGATAACATTAACAGACAACTTGGACTGAGAAAACAGAACTTACTGGCCTCAAGGCCGCTAAAATCTGGGTACATACTTGTAAATATCACATTATGTAAATAAACCGCTCATCATTTACAAAGCACAATTCCTACTTATCGTAGGCCTACCTGCTGAAGATCATCCTCGGTCTCTAGCAAAGTTACCGTTACTTCAGCTGGTGCCGCACCCCGAATTTGTTCGGCCATAGCACTGTACGAAATATAGACAAATTCTGAATAAACAAATTCCAACAACTGTCACAATGAAACCTTTACATGCACATTTGCCTTTCATCGTAAACTACACTTCCACCGCCATCTTCCGCTCATGTATGAAAACGCCATCTGTCGGTAGCACTGCGAACCACCACACATTACTGTAACACGCCCAAATCTTACTCCTGGCCGTCTGTATTCGATACGTGTTCAGACTTCTAATTTACTATCGCCGGCGACGGCACATCCGATAATGAACGGAATCCTTCATTCACGTTATTGTAAAACATTTATCCACCCCGCTGTTACAGCAAGGCACTTATTAGTGCACATTATGATTATACATGAACAATCTCCGAATACTTATACAAATTCTTTATACACAAGAAAGGAGGTATATCTGGCTCATGAGGATATTGACTGATGTGGCCGCAGTAATAATGGCACTGCACATTCACGTTCCATAAAACGCACAGGATTTCTTGGATAGTTAGACAATTAGAATTTCTCAAGGTGTTAGTTGGTACCAACAGCTATGCTTTACTCAAAGCCTGTGTTCTACAGTAACATTTTACGCTCACGTACAAGTGGGGAAGAAACAAACGCATATAGGGTTTGGCTAGGAAAACCTGCAGGAAAGAACCCACTTGGAAGACCTAGGTGTAGATAAGAGAATCATATTAAAACAGATCCTACAAAACAGACAGGATGAGATGGCATGAATTAGATTCACATGTCTCCCATCATGGACCAATGGCTGGCTCCTGTGAACACAGTAATCAACATTCATGTTCTATACAATGTGAGGAACTTCTTGACTAGCTGAGGATCTGTTAGCCTTTCAACAGGAACTGCATCTGTGCCATGAGTTAGTTAGCAAAACTTCACTGTTCACTGCAGCTGTTACAATACTAGATGCTGTCAGAGTTGAAACAAGTCAAAGCATAGAAATATTTTACATATGCATATTTTATGTAGCGTAGAATTATAACTCCTTTACAACTACCCAAATTTCAGAACAGATAAAATATATTTTACATACAAATAATGGTTCAGAAAATAACAGACAAATTCTTTGATATACTGCATCCCATTGTGCAGATAGCTATGAAAGTTAAGACATTCAGTTGACAAAACTTCATTTCTGCATTAAGAATGTACACAGGGTTAAATGAATGACATGTTTCTGCATGTCTAGCTTGCGGCAATATAAAAGGAACTTATTTGACATCAATCAATCTCAACATTATACAATGTCGAACAGCAACTTCCTTTTATATTCTTGCTACCTAGACCTGAATATGGTCTGAATAAAACAGACCAAAACATGTTCTTCATTTATTAACTAGAAAGTACCAACAGCAATGCACAAATTTAACATATAACACAAAGTCGTTAGAGGATCACTTTAACTCCAATATGTTTTGGTGGCATATACACCATCATCAGGGAGACAGTTCACACCGAAAGCTGGAACACTGCTGGTAAGGCTTCAGGTTCTTCAGTATGCATGCCACCTTAATCCACAGGTAGCTTTCTGAATATAAGACTGCAAGAACAGACTATGGCACTTGGAAAAATCACTGAAAGCATCAGAAAGACAGAATAGCAAAGAACAAAAGATTGCTGTAATCAACTGAGTCCTATGACAAAACAGACATGACATTTGGATACATCAAATCGCAAATTTAAAACTGTTCATTCTGCATATGTACTGTTACAACAACATGCATTATTACCAACTCATACACAAAATTGAAATAAATGTATGGAAAAACATCACAACAGTCCCCACACATTTAGGTGTGTTAAACACACCACCTTCAGGGGAACACACTCAACACTAAGTATTCAGCGTGTTCCCCTGATGATGGTGTGTTTAGCACACGGAAACATGTCGGGACTCTTTTGACGATTTCTGTACATTTATGTTAATTTTGTATACAAGTTGGGGAAAATACATGTTGTAATCACATCACAGTTCAAACTGTGGTACTAATAAATGGAATACATATATTCTTACCGTGCTAATAATGCCTTGGCATTTCTTTCAAACCACTAATGTGCTCCAAATGATGCTGCAACTTAACCCTTTCACTGCACTACTTCCAGAGACTATAGCCTGATTAGTATTGGACCAATTAATTTAAATGTCCTTTATGTGTTGTGTTTTAAGGTGTTATGTATGACAGAAAACACTTAAGTTCACTCACTATATTACCATTATATTGCATTAGGTGCATAATTAACAAGAACATATAAACTTATAAGGTATGAAAACATGGTATAACATCTTCACATGTGTAGTCAAGAATTGCACAAAATAAGTCATCATTTGTAATGCAATGTGTGTCAGCAAAGCTGTATCATATTAGCAGTGCTACTCAGTACAGGCAAGATTCTGCTTTATTTGTAACAGAACATGATACAACAGTCAAGCACCAAACTACAACCTCTAAACACAGCAGAGTCTCCACATTCAGGACTTCGACCTCTTGTGATCAGCCAGTTTAAGGCGTTTCAACCTCTCATTACTAGTTCCAGTAAACTGGGATATGACAGCATGGGTGGCCAGTTTGCTTCGCCAACTCTCCTGCTATTGCGCAGGTAACTCTCTGCTCAGACAAGCTTTGCCTTTCATTACATGAGGTTGATGCTTCTGTGCTTTACGTAACAAGATTCTTCTTCTGTCATTTAATGTATTTTATGCTTCCAAAATGTGCTTGTGTTTTACTTAAAATAAACTTTCAGTTTTTTTAATGCTTTTTCACGGTCTTTTATATTTTCCTTAAGTCACTGGAATGAAATAAGCATTTTACACTGAAAATGTATTCTAGTGCTCATGATGGTTTTAGCAATCCCAATTAATCATGAACATTGAGCCTCTGCTGTGTGTTTGACAGTATCTGTATTACAAATGCAGCTACAGCCTCGCACTATACCTTCAATTATATTATTCAAAGCTGATTCTACTGTAAATTATTTTAAAAGCAAAACCTTAAAATATAATCATAAATTTAAACAAACAACAGTTAAGGTAATACGCCAGCAACATGAACTGAAAGAAGATTATATTTACTGAGCTGTAACTATTGATGTAATCAGCCATGAGGCTTCTGTAACTGATCTATAAATTCAGTCAAGCCATGAACAGCAGCAGATTATATATTTACATTCAAGTATAAAGAAATGCATAGCAGGGAAGTTGTAGGATTTTATTTCCATGTCACATTAACACAGAAGAAAGCAGCCCCAACATCTGAATTTTGTTATCCTAGATGGCAGGACATAACACAATTGTTATCCTATATTTGTTATCATCCTGTCCAGTGGAGATGCAGCAGGGAGACTGAAGGTGATCACTCACCTCTATCTAGTACCATGAACTAACATATGAGGACCTGCCTCATGCCATCCACAAGCCTTCATATCATTATGCTTAAGTACTGGGACAACTAAATTTTACCCAACACTGTCCACATCATTCTGAGGCACAGCACAACTCTCAGGAACATTTCTCTCACACCCAGTGTAGTATTTAAACATAAACTGCAAAAATATAGAAGCTGAACTCTTTTGTGATGGTTGTGGCTGGCACACAGCTGATTGTAACATAACATGCACAAAAGAGGTGTGATTCAACCATACTACAGTACAACATCAAGTCTGAAGAAACTGTTACGTATGAGTATGGGTGTACGCTGTATTCACGAATTACCTCTCTGGGTCTTTCAAAAACTGGTAAGTTAGAAGTCAGAACCACAGGTAGCAATGTAACAAGGAAAGCAAACAATCCAGTGCATAATTTTAAAGCTGCTAGCAAGTATCATTAGTACCCTGAAGCTATCTGGAATTAACTGTACTTGTAGGATGCACTGCTCTCTTGCAGCACAATATGCCATAAACACTCGGTCAGTAAGCAGTGGTACTTACTATAGTGATCTTGCATGAATGACGCTGATTCTAAGCCACTTGACACTTTAACACAATGAAAAACTAGAAACTATGTTGGCTTACAGTTGAACAAATATATTAACTTCCTGACTCTCCATAGCTGCGCCACAGTATTGCACTGCCTTCTGCTTGCACACAGTAAAGAAGTCATCTTCAAGCAGTAACCTTCCTTGCAGATACGTTGAAAAACAGTGAAAACAAAGATTCAGAATGTACTGAAAGTGATGATTACAGTGATTGTAACAGTACTCAAAGTGACGATACAGATACCATGGAACATGACAGTTGGTGTGAGTATCTGCAAACAGATGGACTTTAGGAAAGTCAGTTACAGAGTTCTGCAAGACAGACTGCAGGTATTAAGACAAATGGTGACGAAAGAGGTGGACTACTTTAAACCAGTCTTTACTGTCACACTGAAAACAACATTAGTCAGTGAAACTAAAAGATATGCAAGGGAGAAAATACAAACAACCACTCCCCTTCAGCAACAGTTTATCTGCAATATCTGGGCTGCCACAACTATTCCATAAGGCATTCTCTGACATCTTACAGAAACTGGCTTTTAATGCCACATGCAGAATCCACAATTACTTGTCCAACAAATGTGTCAATAAGACGTCATTATTCAAAATTGTTTCCCTTTTTTTTTTCCAAAACTAAGTTCCAACATTATTTTGGATGCTACACGTAAGTCCACCAATTCCAGAAGATCAGGGTGTCAAACCTCATGGCAGCAAAATTAAAAATGTGAAGTGTATATGTCAAGCAGACACACTGCAACAGATGACGGTACAGGAGTGTTCAAAATGTGCCTTAAGATGAATGCACTATGATCTGTCAAAATATCAGGAACTATGCAACCAGTGACATGGCATCATATTCCAGAAAACTGGAATCTTCAGCAAGACCACCACAAAACCTCAATCTTGCAAGACAACATACTCTTGCTGGGGTAGTGTGAGAAGATGATAGTTCTAACGTGCAACACTTTACCATGCCATAGATGGCAACACGTACTGTACAGGGCCAAAGGTGATGCAATTCAAAAACTGATGAAACCCCTTGCAATCTGTGACTACATACACAGTAGGGGCGCTGTTGACCAGACTGATCATCACACATAATGAGGAAGGCATGCAAGTGGTGGTGGAAACTGTTATGCTGGTTGCTGCAGGTGGATGTGGTGAACAGTTTCATAATGTGCCACCTGCAGTGAGAGCAGCAGAACCTGAGACTGCTGAAATACCTAAATGTACAGAAAGCAATAAGCATAGCAGCTGGTTGGAGATGTATGAAACCACAACGTTGAGAGGTGCGGTTGGCCATCATCCGTAAACAGAGAACGTCTGAATGACAAGTTTCATTCCATTATGAGAAATGAATGGAAAAGCGAGATAGGTTATTCACTGAGCTGTGATGACAGAGATGTTACAGCTCCGCTGTTATCTGCAATTGTGGGTTGCAGAAAGTGTTACATTCAGAAGATGTACAACTGTACTGTAATGAAGATGTAGAAGGAAGATAGAGAAGGAAGCCCCTGGCACTGACACTTTTTACGTACCCCGTTCTAGTGCTGGGTTGTGGACAGGTAGGAGCTATATTTCCACCTCCCCTCTGTGTCTGCATAGCCATGTCATGGGGTGACCTTTACCTCTCCTGACACTGTTCAGGATGGCATGCAGGCCATCCAGAAGTACAACAGCAAACCTGCAGACTGTAGTACCTGAACTCTTAGAACATGCATCGACTATGTACGTAACAAACTGCCTCAAGTTTCAACTTTCACAGCAATTTCAAAATCTTGATATGTGCTAAATGCATAAAAAATACCTTGAACTGGCAGACACAGAACAGGACAAAATTAGCACAAAGGGTTAGTCAATGATGCTACAGTTACTCTCCACAAACACTACAAGTACACAAAAGAAGGAACAAAGTGATGCTCCACACCCAGTTGCCAGTTTTATGTGTAACCTCTGCAAATACTGGTCTGTGTTACGAGGTATGTCCTCGGACTGCATGTACAAAACAATGTGTTAGTTTGGAACATGGAACATTGCTGGCTGCCTAACAAGAATTCCTCTTATTTTTCTGCCACTCAATAAAGGAGGATGCGTTTCTCAACCTGCTTGCGACAGATAGGACACTCAGACATGCGATCTCCACACATCTGGCATGTACCATGTCCACAGAGGAAGATCATGTTCTTCAGGCGGTCCAAGCAAACAGGACACATTGTTTGCTCCTTGATGTCCTGCAGCTGCTGCTGTAACTTCTGTATGTCAGAGTTCGACGTGTCTCGACTGCCATTGTTCATCAGGCACACAGGTTCGACTGGAACGCCACCTGTCAAACAGTCCAGCAGACATGTGACCTAAGATTCTGTTTACAAGCATTACACATGTAGATCCCAGGCTGTTCAAGGTACAACAACTAAACTACTCTACCTTCACGCTGGACAATGCTGGCACATCACACCCTTTTGACACGACACAGCAGCTTCAGATGTCAGTGCAAACACAATCTTTACAAATGTTCTAACTGCCTCCATCAATCGTTTTTTTTTTTTAATTTTTCTAAATACCAATTGCTGTTATTCCCAGTTCTTCTCTAATAATTTCATTGCACTTATGTCCTGTCATTCTGTATCTGGCAACTACAGTACCTGTGGCAATGCATTCCTGCTACCTCCATTACTCCTTGTTTGTCCAACACTCAGATCAATATGTATGGTTAACACTCTCTTGGAGCCTGTAGGTTCATAACTGTGAATTTACATTTTTCAGCTTTATTGATGGCCTGGTCACTTTGTTGATGCAGTGTCCAACTGTTTTTGAAAATTTCCAGCTGGATCAGACATCACATCAACATAAATGACCAGGTCATAATAGATCAGGAAAAATGTAAATTCACCAATATGAATCCACAAGCTTCAACCATCAGAGGACTCATCAAAATTCACACACACACAACAGCCCACTTAGACCAGTCAGCAAATGGATAAAAGCCCCTGCCAACAAACTTTCAATACACACTGCCAATATATCGGGAAACCTTTTCAGCCTTCCCAGTGCATTCAACTTCCAGAAAACAACCTAAGCCTCACGGAAGACCTAAATAAATTCAAAACCTGAGATAATTCAGGCTTCAGCCACAGACTAGTTGAGGCCTTCACTCTTCAAAAATGTTGCATGGCACAGGTTGGTAGCTGGGTTACTGATGTTTTGGGAGAACCTACCAGTCCCATCTTGAAGGGTCAATCAGTTCTAAATCTTGACAAAGTCCAACTTTCTTTAATAGCCTATTTTACCTCCATCATTGCTCCCGATGGTCAGTTATTAACACACAAATGCAACATTATCAAGCTCACCGAACTACAAATATAACTGGGTCATATCAGCAACATCTTTTATTTTGTTGCATATTTACCACACCAAAAACAATTTGCAATTAAATTTGTGGACCATAATTGAGGAGCTTAATTTAAAAAATATGTACACAAACTTTGGCAGTAACGGAGCTGACTATGGCAAAGCACGCATTATGCAGGATTCTACTGGACAGAACTCCAGCAGTCAAATTTTGGTTGTCCCAGCACAGAAGCTTAGATAATTTATGCTTTTCTTACACACATGTGTATCCCTCAGTGTTGTGCAATCATGTAAACAAGATGTCTTACTGGACAAACAAACACAAAAAATGAACTCATTTAGCAACTTTCAATGCAGATTCCTGCAATACAAATTTATCACTGGGTCCCATAAAGTCCTTTAACAGTTGAAACATGCTAACAAAAGATGATCACACACACATTCCTCCACATCACGCATGCACTCACCTTTCATACTTTGGCCATGCAACTTACCCAGGGGACCAACAATATCTTCATCATTATCAGCCTGTACATCTGATATGGTTCCAATCCCACCACAGCACACCACAAAAGGCACCATGTGATCAATCTGCGCACGGCACTGGACACATTTCTTCATGAGAGCAGCGCAACCATCACATGCACACATGTGTCCACAAGGTTTGAAGAGCACTGAAGCCTTCTTATCTGAACATACTACACACTCTTCAATCTGAAAGTAGAGCGAGCCGAGCCATGCCATGCCGTCATGTGTGTTTCAGAGTAAAAATACAAGCTGCGTATTACAATGTCTACATTTACATACTACACTTGATATCAACACATCAAGATTCACAAAACATTCACAGTCCTAACAAAGAACAGGCACATAAATTCACAGACACTCTGAGAAATTACAATAAACGCCAGCTTAAGTAATCACTGAATGTCTTGTTAATCATTAACAGAAATTTGACTATACATGACTTCAAGCTCCTACACCATTTACTGATGGCAGCTCAAAGCGTGTGAAGCATTGCAAATGTGACCAACTGCTCTGGATGATTCCACTGCACAGACTTGCCCACCTTCTTATGGAAATACTTTTAAAACAAACATCCAGCAGTAGTCACTAAAACACTTCATTATTTGTAATAACTCTTTTAAGTAAAAGTGAACACAACGCAAGGGTGAACAATTACTTTTATTCTGACACCATACTGTTATATTTTAAAGTCACCACAGTCCAGACAGCCAATACGAAAAAAACTGCCATTCAAAAATGTTACATTGTTTGCAATTGTTTTGACTGTACATACTTTATACACACATCTAAAACATATGTGACATTACTGGTTTTAATAATCAGTTGCACATGGCATTGTAATTCTAAGTATGACAGGTATTCTCACACCAACACTTAACATTTCTTACCTTAATCCTGCCCACAACAGGTTCCCGGCACACCAAACA
This sequence comes from Coptotermes formosanus, assembly GCA_013340265.1. Taxonomy (NCBI): domain Eukaryota; kingdom Metazoa; phylum Arthropoda; class Insecta; order Blattodea; family Rhinotermitidae; genus Coptotermes; species Coptotermes formosanus. The sequence continues at coordinate 13,811 of BLKM01002776.1, read as the reverse complement.
CTTCTTGACGCGGGGGGAGCATACAGAGCAGCAGGCTACATGTCCACAGGGCTTGAACAGTACGTCACGCTTCAGGTCGGAGCACACCAGGCACTCGTCCAGAGTAACACCATCCTCCCCACCTGGACCATCAGCTCGTCGCGGTTCGATCTGGTCACTAACCAAAGACATCTGATTGTTTTCATACACACCTCAAACACCAGGATTCTACCTGCTGAACTCTCTGCAATATTTATTTCACAACTACAATGGAATCAAATGGTGTCTTACAGCATCCAAAACCTTAGCAAGTCTCTCACACAGGAGGTAAGCTAATGCACAGTCCAATGGCACACAAACTGATGGAAGAGAAAATATGTTATGAAAAATGAGAGGTCTAACAGTGTGAAAGATGTTACATACTTAAGTAAGACTCAGCGTGTTGTGCCACACACATGAGTACATTAAGACACTTACATATTTAGTGCTGAGGTTTGTGCCATTGTGGAGCTGAGGATTCAGTTCTGCTGCAATATGATGCTGTCTCATGGGGTACTTACATCTGGACATTTCAATGGAAAATACAGTCTTCATCCTGGGGGATCAAAGTACTGGAATAACACAATACCTTCCTTCCAGCACTGTGACCTGATTGCCCCATGACACAGTATCATATCCCCAAAGAACAGCACCCTCTACTTACCTACGTAGTATTTGATTAAATCTAATCTGTAATACTTGCAGCACAAGATGGCATTTTGAAGCTCTCTATATTCCAGTATGTATTACATGTGTTATGTCTTGGGAGACCTGTTTCACTCCTGCCAAATGTAAGAATGCGTTTATTTAGTGGTTTACTTACGTGTCTTTGTCTTTGTGACATTTGGCAAGCGCTTTGCAAAGGTTGGGGTCAGGACACAGGTCCAGCGGTGTTTGTCCCTTCTTGTTCTTGATGCCCAGGTCGGCCCCATTCCCAGCCAAGAAGCATGCGATGGAGGCTGAAGATTTCTTGTCAGCACCCTGGCTGCCGAGTCCCATTAACAGCTGCAGCAAAACAGTATTTCAGGAGCAGTTCAAGTTATAAGTTGTTCACTGTGTAACCACCTCCAACATCCTGCCACTTCCCTCATCTCACACCTAAACAGTCTCCTTTAGAACCTGTTGTTTACTGACCTTCTCTAAACTTGTACATTGATTTATATCAATTACACATTAATTAAAATAGTGTGGACGTCATTAAGTTACTCGCCTGTTGGTATTCAACTCCCAACATACACTGCTTAACATCCCAGTAGTACAGACAAAATGTTTAAATGTCATTCAGGTTAATTTCATCCATAAAGGGTTAAACAGAATAGTTGATAAAACATATCAAAATGTATAAAAAGACTGCAGGGTCGTTTATATGAGTCAGGAAACTGAGTCTTGTACCTCACTTTGAACTGAACACATCACTGACAAAGTCGCCTGGGATGTGATATTTTCTCATTATGTCCTCCCAGACATCCCTTAAAAATGCTGGGAAATGTTCACCCAAGCACACAATGTCACATCCCAGTACACTACTGTGGGAACGTCACAAGCAGCACGTCATCACTGGTACTCTGAAACACAAGTGTCACCCAACAGTGCACCATTCTAAGTGCACGCCGACTCCAAGCACGAGACACAGTGGTTCGGTGGCAGCAATCCTGCTTCTGTTTCGGAGATTCCAGGTTAAAGTCTTGGCTGGCAGCACGATGTTCTGTCTGACAACTTTCACGGCCTTCCTCAGCACCTCAAATTACATCACAACCATTTCCTTCCACATCTTTTCCAGTTCACTGTTCACTGTTCATCCTTTCATTCAGTGCTATACATTCTGAGCTACTAACAATCGCAATAAAGACCCCACAAATAAACACTAGGTTCTGTTATACATTATGTTCCAAGGTGGAACCATCTTCAGGTCTTCTTATGAAGACACCAATTACTGACCTTCCCAACATCCTGTACATCCTGCAGCTGCCGTAGCTGTGACAATGTGTGATGTCGCAGTGCTTCATGCAGTGGTGTGTCCCCATCCTTGTCTGGTATGTTGAGGTTCGATCCTTCCCGTACCAGTAGCTGCGAAAAGGACACACTGCCTATAACTATCATACTTGGCAACACTGCTGAAGTTTCATCCTCGTAAACACAGCGGAGCACTTCAGTATCATGGAAGGTACTACTGTGTTGTTGGGTGTCAAGTTCCAGTGCTACTGAAGGATCATAGACTGCCTGATGCTGAGACGAAGGCACTATGATCGTTAAAGGTGTCAGGAACTACACACTCAATGACACAGCACCACATCCTTTAGCAATGCCACAGTGATAACCTCAAATATCACGAACTTCCCATTGTTACTAAAACCTTAAACTTTTGGTGGGAGGAAGTGTCATATCAACATGGTTTGTGAAGTCAATGCTCAGTATTATGTACCGTCTTGTCCTCAGCTAGAAACATACAGCTTGAAATACACAGAACTACCTTGTGCTTTATACGGGCATGGAAGTTGGTCTGTCACTCCAAGATTGTAAACAGTATCTGAGAAGAGGATGCTCTGGAGAAAATGTGGGGCTTGGTGGGACAAAGTGAGAGGAAGATGGGAAAATCTGTATACCAACAAGTTTAATGATCTGCACTCTTCATCAAAAATTACTAATGTGACCATATGAAGGAGAATGCAATATGCAGGGCAAGCAACATGCATGCTGAAGACATGACATGGAGGGGAAAAAAAGGTGAAATAGCTGAAAGGAAGAGACCTCACTTAAGAGATCTAGGTATAGATGGGACGGTAATATTAGTATAGATATGGGAGCTGGATTGACCAAGTCAGGACAGGACACTGTGGCTGGCTCTTAGCATGGCGGTGAACCTTCAGGGAATTTCTTCACTTAGCTTCTCAAGAGGGACTCTACTCCAAACAGTTGAGACAGTATTATCATCAATCATTGCTGCAATAATGCATACAAATAAAGCAAGGATATGTCCCATGAAGTAAAACCATCCAGTGAGATGCAATGTAAAAGTTAGCAGGAAATTTTGGTTACATTACTTTTGATGAAGTTTGAAGTTAGTCCTTCCTTTTCCACTCATTCATTTGAACATGTAGCATGCTACTCACTCGAACTATTTGTGTGTGCTGACGCTCGACTGCTAAGTGAAGCGCAGTCTGCAGGTTTACATTCTGAAGGTCCATGTTGGCCTGGCCCTGGTGCACAAGCAGTTCTGCCACCTCGACATGGTTGTTGAGGGCTGCTAGATGCAGGGCTGTGTAACCATCGTCCTTCTTTTCATCTACAATCCAAGGTCGAGGCAGTTTCATCAGAAGGATCCGCATAGCACTGAAAGCAAAAATTTTAAGTGAACTTATTAATCAGTACCATAGCAACTACTGATGATGGTGTGATACAGAGAACACACAAACATATTTTGCCACACAGTTTAAATAAAATAAATGGTGCAACGCTGAAGTTTCCCATAGAATATAATATAACTGTCAAATGTTAGAATTTCGTTTGCATATAAATCCTTCGAGTTGCAAAAGCGAGTTTATGCTCTCTTTCTTTAAACAAAAAGAATTTTACATACAAATAGAATTTTAACATGTAAAAGCCATAATTTGCTATACAGAAAAACTCTGGAATGCCACTGTTAATTTTATTTAAAATATGTGGCACTGTACATTTGTGTATTATCTTCGCACTTCTTAAGGACTAACTCAATGGCCACAGATAATTGCCGAAACGTGTCGCAATACAGCACAGATAAAAGTAATGCAGACCTGTCGCACGGATTGTATAATTTATTGTGTCTATGTCGTTGTATCTAATTTTTGTTCTGAACGATGTGGATATGATGGGTCAAGCACATCATCATGCCAAGTGGAGGCATGGCACACTGTGCTACCTGCATACATCTTATGCATGCTTGCACATGAGCACATCAGCACATGAGCACATCAGTACATCAGCACATGAGCACATGAGCACATCAGCACGTGAGCACATCAGCACATGAGCACATCAGCACATGAGCACATCAGCACATGAGCACATCAGCACATGAGCACATCAGCACATGAGCAAATCAGCACATTAGCACATGAGCACATCAGCACATGAGCAAATCAGCACATTAGCACATCAGCACATCAGCACATCAGCACATGAGCACATTAGCACATCAGCACATCACACGTTAGAAGCAACTGTGTCGTCTTGACGAACGCATCAAGAGTAGGAGATCTGCGCATCTGGCATGTGCAGGAAACCTAAGTAGACGATACAACAGTATCACACGGGGTCTTACAGAAACAGTGTGTGTGTGTGTGTGTGTGTGTGTGTGTGGGCGGGGGGGGGGGGGGGTGACAACTGTTCTGTTCTCGCGAACTCAGTAACGAACGGCCAGGTGTCACAAAACGCGGCAAATTTCGTGACCAAATCAGTGACTGTCGTCTGCTCAGAATGACTGTGTTGCAGGGACGGCGATGCTTGTAACATCTGCCACAAGACGCTAGGCGAAGCGCACAGATCAACCTAGCGGTCCCAGTGCAATCAGTTCGGCGTTGTGGTAACGCTCACGGCAGTGCAGAGTTGCTGCGATTTTCGTCCGTTTATCCGGAACTGGGGCTCCACATAACGACTGGCTGCCTGGTTGCAATGTCCCTCCTTCTGACTTCTGGATCATCTAACACCACTGCAGGTCTTGACGCGCTGGTGCATGACAACTGACAGTGGTCCGTCTTGCCGTCCAGCCCCTCTTGGGGCGCGTGACCAGATTTTATTCTAAGGTCACGATCATTGGGGTAACAAGTTGTTACGCAATATACAAAATTCGGTGTCTACCTCTGAGTAAACATACTGCGTCTTCATTACCACGCCCAACCGTCCAAAGCTGTTTAGCCAAATACTCCTGTGTACTGTGAGTCATAAAACAAACGGGCCTACACCGTGTGGGCACAGTGCGCCGTGCCTGAGTGTTACAGCGGCCGGTACACGCAGACACCACCGTGCATCGCCCTGTGTCGAACTTCGAAGTCATCAGCCAGCCAGCCAGTCAGTCAGTCAGTCAGTCAGTCAGCCAGTCAGTCAGTCAGTCAGTCAGTCAGTCAGTCGGCTATGACTATTTCAGCCTCTGCTGCTCGAGTGTCGCGATGCAGCCCCATTCCGAACTCGCTGCGGTATTTTGAGACCTGCCTCGCAGTAGTACAGTCATACTGACTGCAACTGGAACAACGGGGAACATCTCGCTGTTGTTAATGCACCGCACAGCTCTCTTTTGAATTCACCACAATATTTCTAATTTCAGTGACTCGTACTGCTTCGAAGCGTCTCATATCTTGTATTGTAACGTACAACGACGATAAATCTGTAGACATGCTGGCATGTTGCTCACAGAGACAGAGAGAGATATGCCTCATGTCTTGCAATAGCTCGGTCTAAACACGGCAATGCAATTCTTAACCTGGTGGAGTCAGCTGGCTTCACTGTGAGGTCGGCAACACATCGAACAGAGACGTAAGTTTGGTTGCCACTCAGCAATATGAGTGAATGAGAGAGTGCTTAAGGGCATCTCCTGACTAGTCAAGTCCCTTAACCCTTTAAAGCCCAGTGGTTACTATACGTACCAGCAGGTTTAACAATCACAAATTCTACGTTCTGCCCACACAGCGTATTTGTGTCTTTTGTGTGGATCTCAGAACAAACAGCGATTATTTCCCTATACAACATTAACTGGTTGGTTTTTATAACTGAGACGGAGTGTTTACTGTGCGGTACGGACTCAATCTTTGAACATAATTCAGGTTAATTAATATTACAAAACGTTAAAAACCACTCGTGCTTTGTCGTGACGCCATACGGTGCCATCGCGTGCTCCCGCAGAAGTCAAGGAGGCGCTGTGACGTGCTCGCCGCAGTGCTGGTACTGTAAGGAGACATTTGGGGTTCTCACAGCGGTCTTACGAGGGGTTCAGCTCTTGTGGGATGTGATGCTGTGTCGCTGCGTCGGTAGTTCCCGACATTTCTAACGCACTACGTTCCTTCGAAACATCGGAAACCACTCACCAACAACCCATACTCAAGTAAAAAGCTTAAATCTTCAACATTCATCCTGTTTACAAGGCCTACTAGATTAGCCCCCCCCCCCCGCCCCCCGCGATTAATGCAGTGCACAATTAAGTAATCCAACATTTTTTCAGGCAACTTAAAAAGGCATCAGTCACAATTATTTTTGAGAAGCTAGCAGTCATCCATCCATTCAAGAAACCTCCCGCTGGTTTTTACGTAACTGGAGATCCCACTGCCTGTAGACAATTCTGCGTGCACAGGAAACAATTCGGATGACCCCACATCACGACCTCCGGCTGCTACAGACATCAGTGGCACACTGCAACCTCGAAACCAGCGGCTGCAGTGTCTACACGAACGATAACGGTCACATCAATACAAACGAGAGATGCTGAATTTAATTATGTTAATACTCCAAGCTACCGGTTTTTGTTTACGAAGAGCGTTTCCAGAAACGTGGACAGCGCCGATATGTGTATCCTTCGGCTGTTGTATAGTGAAAGTTAATGGCAGCAAACGAAATAATATCCTTGTGCATAGAAAAGGAGAAGAGAAAATATCAGTGCGGGTTCCGTGTTCCGGAAACAATCCACCGTACAAAGTGTTCCGGTAACAATCCACAGTACAAATTGTTCCGGTAACAATCCACAGTACAAATTGTTCCGGTAACAATCCACAGCACAAGGTGTTCTGGCAACAATCCACAGTACAAATTGTTCCGGTAACAATCCACAGTAAAAATTGTTCCGGTAACAATCCACATTACAAGTTGTTCTGGTAACAATCCACAGTACAATGTGTTCCGGCAACAATCCACAGTACAAACTGTTCCGGTAACAATCCACAGTACAATGTGTTCCGGTAACGATCCACAGTACAATGTGTTCCGGCAACAATCCACAGTACAAATTGTTCCGGTAACAAGCCACAGTACAAATTGTTCCGGTAACAATCCACAGTACAAATTGTTCCGGTAACAATCCACAGTACAAACTGTTCCGGTAACAATCCAAAGTACAAATTGTTCCGGTAAAAATCCACAGTACAATGTGTTCCGGTAATAATCTACAGTACAAACTGTTCCGGTAACAATCCACAGCACAAATTGTTCAGGTAACAATCCACTTGACAAGTTGTTCCGGTAACAATCCACAGTACAAATTGCTCCGTTACACAATCCACATTACAGGTTGTTCTGGTAACAATCCACAGTAAAAGCCGTTCCGGTAACCACCCACAGTACGCGCCTTTCTGGTGAGAATACCCTGCCCAACTGTGTGACGGCCAACTGCTGCTGTCAGTTCATGCAGCCGAAGACTGGGGCCAGGACAAACCGGAAATAAGCGAGCAGAGAGCGATTTAATCTGAAAGCACTCCAGACAATGTTATGTCGAGTGACTGCGACTTGAGAGTTTCGCGTTACTGTGACAAATATATACAGCATGTCCCTTTCATCGTGTCCCTGGGCAAGGTACCGTCACCGCAAAGAAAGCCTGCATCCGCCCATGACAACCACCTAGTGGGACACACGCTAAAGGGACATTCTGCGTGCAAATAAAACTTTACGCAGAACAATGTGCAAATGGAAACATGTAAAACAAACAGTTTGCTTCCCTTACTACAGACGATTCAAGTCTTCTGTGACGTGACGTTATGTAGGGCAAGCACTGCCTTCATCTTTCGGGTTAATCAGTCCAGGAAGAAATCCTTCGAACCGTCGGGCACTACTCGCCCCACAACAGAGCGTCACATCCCACAAGACCTGAATGTTCGCCAACACCGCCATAACAAACACACGTCTCTATCCATTGCTACTGCCACTCCTGCTGCTGCTGCTGCTACTACTACTACTACTACTACTACTACTACTACTACTACTGCTGCTGCTGCTGCTGCAGCTCCGTCTCAGAACTTTTCGACATAAATTCGGAGAAGTGATGCCCCTAATAGTTTCTAGCTCCGTCGCGTAATGTCATGACCGGCCCAGTTACCATGACGATGGCACAAAATGGTGCGGCTTGACGGGGCTGAGGCCTGCCGTTACATTCACTGCAGGCTACACATGTTACGCCGGCAGCACATCTCCCGCCAACAATTTTTTTCTCCTGTTCTTGGAAGTCCACAGTCACATGTGTTTCACTGCATGGGATGATGCGACACGGAGGGGAAGGATTGTTAATGGGTTCACGGAGGGAGAGGGCAAAAAAAAAAAAAAACGGAACGAGGGTACACACACAGCGGGGCAGGGGGGGAGACATCAAGAGCAGGCAGCATCATTGCTGCTACCAGCAGTTAACAACTTGCATATGTGGTGACCGTCAATGGAGAGTCCAGAGGCGGCAGGAACCTGGATTTCACATCAAGGTACGAAATGGGGGAGGGGACGCCCTGCCCCTGCGCCCATACTAGATGTAAGCATACGGTAGCAGGTCTGGACACCTTGCAGTACTGCTGGGGGCAGTTGCGCTGTGGCCGTTCTGTTGTGCTGAATCCGAGTATTCCGGGCCGTGTCTGCCCCACAATTTGCAGACATAAAGTACTGCAGGCTGCTGGCTACGGTGCTGTCGTATTGACGGATGTCACGTGCCTTGATGCAGTTGCATTCGTGACATGTATCGCCCACAGGCGGCAGGACTCTTTCTTGTCCTTAGTTACGGGTTCTGTCCTTGTCCTTAGCACATTATATACTGCAGCAGCTAACACCTGACAGCAGGACTACAGTCAAGTTCAGAAACTAAATTTTACCCATGTAATTAGAAAATACATGAGGATTCGACTCGCGTACAGTAACTGTACCGCAATACTGGCACATCGCTTTAACAGCTGTGGCTACCGTACTTATTGGTAAGAGTGGGAAGTAAATTTCAAAATATTTTCTGTGAGGTCCGCGCTACGAAATAAGGACGGCAGCAGAGTTAGGCGGTTAGTCGGAGGCCTGTCACCCAGTCCGTGACAGATCTGTGGTACACAAAGTGGCACTGTGACAGGTTTTCCTACCAGTACTTCGGGTTTCCCCTGTCAGTATCATTCCACCAGTGCTCAATTCTCGCGTTCATTTTAATAGTACTTTTACCGAGGGACAAGCGGGCGAAGACTGGGAACAGACGAGTGTGTGCATGTTATTTCTACACACACAAAGTACAACTGACTAACGACACTCGTGTTTCAGCAACCACCGGAACGTACATGATAGTACGCATGCACGTTACAAATTTAATTCAAGTTTTAGAGGAGTGAATGAGACGTGCTTAGAACAGGCACACAGGCGTTGGTTAGTCTATATAAAACGACTGAACGCACTGCCTCGAGTAGCAGGGGAATCTGATGCCAATTTTAGCTGCAAGAAAATCGAGGAACTGTACACGCGTGCTCGGAGAGTGGATATCGGCAAACGAGTACACTGTCTTCAAACTCATGTGCTCGCAGAACCTGCCCACATGGACCCACACAGCACCCACATGGGCCCACACAGCACCCACATGGGCCCACACAGCACCCACATGGGCCCACACAGCACTGTGTCACAGTATACGGTTAGTCTTTTTTCTTTTTGTTTTGGATATTAAAAAGTCTGAAATTCCGTAAAATGTATCTTTTGAGCACATCTTTAACAAACACATTACTGTATTTATACGTGTTTTTATCTAAGTATCCAGTTATTTACACAACAATAACAAGACACGCAATGTACGAATAACGTAACATTCAGGCGCGTTCGCGTAACCATTATTGCCGTGGAAAAGCAGTCAGTATTACATATTCTAAGTGTGTTTGCAGCCTTGCTTATCCAGGATGTAATGCACATGCGCCGTATTATACTGTCACCTGTGGCCTGTCCGGTTCCACCATATTTTTTGAAATTACCGCACAGACGGCACGACTTCCGGGAGAAAGTTATTGAACACAAAATGTGTGTTTTGTTTTGCGCCACACAGAATATTACAGCACAAAATGTGTGCACAGTGAGTACAGGCGCCTTCAGCAATCGACATGTTCTACACACACACACACACACACACACACACACACAGTACTACGCACTCCAAGGAATTAGTTTTTCCCGTGTGTCGGCAAATTAATTTGTTATTCGTTCAAAACTGTCAGCTGATGTTTAATTTTGTACACATGGCCTGTTGAGACCCAACACGACTGACAGTGCCAGCGGAATTATACGAGTGCTGCACGGTTCGGCACGGACTGCAGAACGCAGTCTTGACGGACGGTTTACAGAATTTAAACTGGGGGAAAAAAAAAATTTCGACAAACAGCTAGCATATTGACCCTGTAAAGCCCAGTGGTTACTGTATGTACCGCCAGGTTTAACATTCACAAATTCTACGTTCTGCCCACACAGTGTATTTATGTGTTTTGTGTGGATCTCAGAACAAACAGCGATTATTTCCCTATACAGCATTAACTGACTGGTTTTTATAACCGAGACGGAGAGTGTTTACTGCACAGTACGGACTGTAGCCCTTTGAAGCCCAGTGGTTACTGTATGTACCGCCAGGTTTAACATTGAACAATTCTACGTTCTGCCCACACAGTGTATTTATGTGTTTTGTGTGGATCTGAGAACAAACAGCGATTATTTCCCTATACAGCATTAACTGGCTGGTTTTTATAACCGAGACGGAGTGTGTTTACTGCGCAGTACGGACTGTAGCCCTTTGAAGTCCAGTGGTTACTGTATGTACCGCCAGGTTTAACATTCACAAATTCTACGTTCTGCCCACACAGTGTATTTATGTGTTTTGTGTGGATCTCAGAACAAACAGCGATTATTTCCCTACACAGTATTAACTGACTGGTTTTTGTAACCGAGACGGAATGTGTTTACTGCGCGGTACGGACTGGATCTAAACAGAATTCAAGTTAACCTCTCTCACTGCAACGCTTCTTCGTTCTTGCTTCTCTCTCTTCGTAAAAGGGTTAAATTCTAATTACGCAGTCGTAAAACTTGTCCTGAGCAAAACACACAGTCGTATGTGGGGGTAATATCAAAATAGACCTAAAATACGCGCGGCACTCAGCAACCATGACAACGCAACAACAGCGGAGCAGTTTCGCAAGAAATCAGGCAACATCTATGTCTTATGGCAAGAGGCAGACATTACAAGGGAAGCTGTGCTGCTGGGGGTGACATCCGGTAGCTTGCAATCCGCTTACGAGGGGAGGTGGGAGTGAGAGAGGGGGGCGCATCCCACACGAATTCCTCTGGAGGCCCCGATGTGATGATGGATGGAATGTGTCTCATCCCAGCGGGTTTTCTCGACTTCGTATGAGCTACTGCAAACGTCTCGGCCGGCCAACCGCATAAATACACGCCACAACTTGGCAACTTGATATTTCGCATGCTGGCCGACTCGCGCGCGCGCGCGCGCGCGCACGCACGCACACACACACATTCAGTTCCTACATCATAGAAAACACAATGTGCCTCGGTTAGAAAGACAAACCGTTCAATGCAGTTTAAGCAGACATTCACTGTTTATTCTGGCAAGCATACGGAACCCGCAAACACAATGTGCGGGAAACACGTATTTTTAAGTGTCAAAGTAGGTGGCACATACGGTTACCGCCGTGCACAAGTGCTGGTACATATGGTTACCGCCGTGCACAAGTGCTGGTACATATGGTTACCGCCGTGCACAAGTGCTGGTACACTGGAATCCGACAAGCAGCCAGCTAGACAGTTGTACGGTTTGCACTCAGCGTAATCGCAAACAGGGCCAGCCGCTGCATGACGAACCGTCCACAGTTAGCTAAAGGTGCGCGATACGAAGGCGTATGGGGTGAGTGGAAGTGCAGCGCCACACATTCCTAACTTCGGCACTAGATGGAGGTGGGTGGTCATCTTTACGCCCCGGCCGCTTTGCCCCCGGGGAAAGAACCACGGAGTCTTAGTGGGTCCCAGAGCCAGTCCGGACGTTTCGGAGAAGACAGACGTCTACTGCACCTGCCGGGAATCAAACCATCCCTCTCATGTCCAGCCTCAGCTTCGTCACTATACCAACTGAGCTATCGCGGCTTCCCATCGTCTGTCTGAATGCAAATCAACCAAACAAGTTCTCAGCCTAACGGTGGGATGACGGCGATCCCGAGGAAAGACACAACGTGAACAGCACCGCGGTTTTTGCCCCAGATTTGAGAACAAAGTGGCGGAAGGAGGGCGGGGAGGCAGATACGGCCAGCTCAGTTTTGACCCCATGGGATCCGAAATGACTAGAGATGGAACAACCCAGCGCAGAGCAACAAGGACGCCAGAGCTGCCGGACTGCTTAGTGGTTCCATCAAACCGCCTGGGATGCAGAGCGTTGAATGACGGGTAAACTGGACAGGGTGTGGAAGCAGCTGTTAGTGGTTCACTGTCAGGTGTACGCGGTATTTGACAAGAGGTTAAAGGTAAAAGTAATGCGGGCCGTCCGTGTTAAACTGAGCAACACGGAATGAAGACTAACGGATAATGGAGGCAGTTCTATTCATTCTTAATCTCGGCACCAAACGGTCAGAGATCAGCTTCGCCCGGGGGACAAAGGCGATGTACCAATCGGACTGAAAGCTGGGTGGGCTGCAGAGTCGAACTGGGCACCGCACAAGAGAAAATCTCTCGTGCCTGCGAACGAATGTTGATTCTTGTCCACCCGGTAGCCCAGTCACTGTATGTAACCACTGAGCTACCTCGGTCCAACATCCGACTGGACGAGTCTGTCTCCAGCACAGGGGTGATTTGAAGCGAATATTCGGAAGGAAACGGCCGTGGCCCATGTGAATGCACTACCCCAGCGTTCGCCGTGGGGGATCGAGGAGAAAAGTCACTGGCGGCAACCGGCCTTTCGAACCCAGCACCTCACGACTGCAGTCGAACAGAGCTGCACGTGTATTTATATCGGCTGCTCGTGACACGTGGCCGTATTAAAGATGCACATTGAAACACGGAATTCAGAATGCACTAAGACGGTTCGTCTGCCAATGCTAATACGATCGTGTACTGAAGTTGGAGCACGCAGACATCCGCGGCAGCAGATGGCGGCCATCTCACGTGCAGACAGAGCGACAGTTTATTTGTCTAAACTGCCATTGTTTCGGGCCGACGGTAATGACAGACATCCTAAATTGTAGGAGGATCCTGTATTGTGGACTAATGGCCAAGTTTATTGCTGCTGCATGAATAGGAGACGCGATAAATAGCAAACCCGCAATGCGCTGGCCCCACCTGTAAGCAGGCAGCCGCAACTGTGCTCACCGGGCGTGCAGCGAACTGAGCCGCACGGTGATGATTCAAGCCTTCTGTGTTGTCACGCCGTGCCGATTGGTAAACAGGTAGCGACGTTTCGGAGCATTGTTACTGCCTTCATATTCAGGGTCAGTAGTCCAAGAAGAATGACTACTTGACCATGAGCATGCAGGCACTACGATCCTCCGAAACGTCGCTTAACAATTTACAAATGGATACGGCATACGAACACAGAAGGCTTGAATCTTCAGTAACGCCGCTGTGAGCACCTGAAATCTCGTGTCGTACGGTTATCGCAGACAGGCCCTGATGGCTGTGATTCAGCACGTAAAGTCGGCGGCGCCACAAATGGACGCCATTGTGTGACGGCGTAGGCTGCGCCTCAGACTTACTGTGATTAAGCTTTGGGGTTGAACCGTCTGCAGCCACATGGTTACTGCACGTACCGCCAGGTGCAGCGGTTACTGTACGTACCGGCAGGTGCAGCGGTTACTGTACGT
>BLKM01002766.1:0-13779 GCA_013340265.1 Coptotermes formosanus | reverse complement strand
CGTCATAATGTCAATCACACATATGCAATATATTAAGGCCCCCGTAATATGCCAATGCAGGCACAGAGGAATCTAGAAGTACAAATTCTCAACGTCGAAGCTAGAAGGGGTGAATGCTCAAAGCACTCCCCACCAGGTAGCTTATCTCCAAGGAAGTAACAGGGAGCTGGTTTGCCTCTGGAAGGGTAGGAAAAATCTCTTCTTAATAGTGGTTCGATCCCGGACCATCCAGCCCCGAGCAGGACGCTACGATTACTACCCTATATACAAAATATAAGTACTGGAAAACCTAGTATTTACATATTCATATTTATGTTTTCAAGGGATAAGGTCCACGTCGTTGTACACACTCAACTTTAAAAATATTTTGTGTTTACATATGTAAAGCGCTGGTGCATAAATAACTGATCATTTCTTAGTCAGTAGATGTCCGCGTACATAACTAACTAACTAACTAAATAACTAACTAACTAAATAACTAATTGACTGTCTGACTGACTAACTAACTAACTAACTAACTAACTAATTAACTCAAAGGAGAAGAAGTCTTCTTGAGAAGCTAATAGTTTGTCAGCTAGTCAGGAATTCCCCGCATTTTGTGTAACCCGGAGTTTCATTACCGCATTCACAACAGCCCACCACCTGTCCCTATTCTGAGCCAGCTCAATCCAGTCCATGCCCCATCTCACTTCTTGAAGATCCATTTTAATATTATCCTTCCATCTACTCCTGGGTCTCCCAAGTTGTCGCCTTCCCTCAGGTCTCCCTACCTAAATCCTGTATTCACTTTTCCCCTCCGCCATACGTGCTACATGCCTCGCCCTCTCATTCTTCTCGGTTTGATGACCCGAATAATATTTGGTGATGAGTACAGGTCATTAAGTTCCTAGTTATATAGTCTTCTCCACTCCCCTGTCGCCTCGTCCCTCTTAGGACCAAATATCCGCCTCAGCACCCTGTTCTCAAACACCCTCAGTCTTTGTTTCTCCCTCAGTGTGAGAGACCAAGTTTCACACCCATATAAAGCAACAGGTAAAACTATAGGTCTGTATACCCTATTCTTTGTGTTTTTGGAAAGCAACCTGGAACACAAAAGTTTCTGCACCGAATGATAGCAAGCATTTCCCGACTTCAGTGTGCACTTAATTTCTTCATGAATGGATTTTCGATTGGTTAGGGTTGCTCCCAAATATTTGAATTCTTCCACCTTTTCAAAGGATTTATTATCTATATTTATGTTGTGATTGTGTCCTGCATTCTGATTTCCAGGCGTGACCATGTACTTACTTCTCTCAGCATTTACTTCTAGACCAATCTCCTTACTAGCAATCACTAAATCTTCTGCGTTTATCCTTATACTAAGTATGCTTGCGTCTAATATGTTAACATCATCAGCATAAGCCAGCAACTGATGTGTACCATACAATTTAAAGCCTTTCTGGTTTGCCTGAACCCTCCTAATGGCATAATCTAAAGCAAAGTAGAAAAGCAATGGAGACAGAGCATCTCTTTGCTTCAAGCCATTCTTAATAAGAAATGTGTCAGGCAGATGTTTGCCTTCCCCAACTCTGCTATAGGTTTAAATTAGACACATTTTCATTAACCTTACTAGTTTCATTGGAATGCCAAAATAAATAAGAATATTTTACAAGACCTCCCTCCTAACTGAATCATAGGCTTCCTTGCAGTCTATAAATAGCTGATGCACTGCCTCATTGTGTTCCCATTTCTTCTCAAGTATTTGACGAATGCTGAATACATGACCAGTAGTTGACCTGTTACGTCGAAATCCACACTGATGACCCCCAATCACTTCCTCCGCACATGGAGTTAACATTGACAAAAAATGTTGTATAGGATTTTGTATGTAGTAGACAAAAGTGATATACCTCAGTTATTACTACAACCTGATTTATTACTGTTCTTATAAATAGGCACAATGGCTGTTAGTGTATATACATATTATAAAATTCTTGTGGCACTGAAATGAATCTACATTAAAGTAAATGTAAAATATTATTCTCCTTCAAAATATCTGTAAGTTACTTTGCTTATAAATGAGTGTGCGTTTCTTCAAATTATTATCTGATCTTATTAAGGACGCATTATGTCTATGTGAAGTGGAAATGAAAGCCCTGCTGTGTACACATCGTAAGTACTTATTCAGACTGCAGTATGTTCGCTCTGTAAAATGCAATTCCAGCGGCTTTTAATTCTATAAACAACGATCCGCATGCAAAGAAACTTACAGCTCCCGTCATAACTGTCGTCGTTTGCAGTTTCTCCATGTTTGTGTTGGCATGGCGTTTCTCTGTCTTCAATCTACTCCAATCCTTTATGTCGGATGCATATTAACGAAAGACACTAGCAAGTCTGATTAATTTCAAGTTAAACATGAATTAACTTTCATTAATTTTCTAAGGCGTGTGGATAGTTACGGCTGCAGCACAAGCTGTCTGCAAGTGATTGCTAGTATTTTCCGATAGCCAAGGGCGCAAAGGTAGGATTAAATTGTGCTTCGGGTAGCAAATTTTTCTGTTTGGGTCTCGGTACCTAATACAATCTATAGGCTATATCAAGTTCAAATACTGTATATTGATAAGCACATGAACCTTTAGTGCCTAATTTAATTGTAGTTTAATCGGCTGTTATCCTTACCTGTATTTCTTATTCGCCTGACCCCTCGGCCGTACAAGTAAGGTGCTGGTTGAAGCGCGTGGCTATATTGCGGGTGTATTCCTTGTGGTGCGTAGTGAATTCACCTCGGTGAATGTTATTAGGCGTGAATTATCGATACTTTTGATTTGGAGGTTTTTCAGTAACTTATTGATTCAGTTCACCAATAAACACTATTACTGCACAGTTTTTCTCAGTCTCAAGTGTTGCGAAGCTCTTTAAGTTTAAGACTGATACAATTTCAGATCACCAATTTAAATGGCCGGCTTTACGTATAACACTTCATTCGTATTTCCTAATTATAAATTGTTGTGAAAAGAGCCAAAATTTACGGAGCACTTAATTTTGTGTCCGCCTTCTCCGAATACCGAATCTGTATTGTTTCTCATTTACAGCCAGATCAACAGGTTTCCCTACTCATAATTACCCCCTCTATGGTACCTAATTCTACCCTATTAGCAGAAATTCAAATTTCTCGAAACGCCATAGGCCGAATTCTATTTTTCGTATTCTACATCCTAATTGGCTATTCCTAAAGTCACGCTTTAGTACCTGATGTAATTCTACAATCCCCGTATTCAATATTACTGAACAAATCGGGGCGTGGTCGTACGTATCCTGCTATTCGAAAATTAGTATCGAAAAGCCTGTCAAGCACTACATTTCACAAAGCGGCTTATTGAGGAATTCTGATACTTTCTGACAGCTGAAAATGTTTGACTGGGGTCTGCCGAAGGCATTTCGCCTTCCTACGCTAGTCTCTTTTCTAACTAACTTGCTTTCTAAAGAATCTAATTATCCCTCTCATACTGAATTAATGATGTCCCGACACCTCATCCGGTTTCGAACCTGGAATTTTCGGTAAAAACAGACGATAAGAGTGCAACTTAAAAGATATCTAATAAAACTTTTAAAAAGAAGCCCATGGGAAATTCTGTAGCTGAAAACAATACCAAAGAATCACAAATTCATGAATTTACAACATGCTCCAAATTCCAACCACCCCCGTTTGTTATTTGTTTTAGCAAAACAAAATTTAAATTACTCACTGTGAATCGAACATACAAACTGATGGAGCCGCCAGCATGCATCACACACAAAATTACATGTATCTATTTACTCACATTCAACACTTAAACCAAACAAAACATCAATAATCACAGCCTGGCGTATAAAAATTTACTGTATATCTCAGCACCACACGTCATTTTAAGCATATACATCGCAAATTGAAGACAGGCTCCATATAACAGCTGTAGTTTAATAATGGTCTTTCATACAAAATACAAAAATTCAGTCCATAGCACTTCCGACAGCTTCAACAACCTCCGCTGTCGAAATATAATTTTGGAATGCAAAGCCCGAAACCTAATTCTGATGTTGTTCCTGCGGCGACTGGCCGCTGAGTGAACAAGGGAATTGCATAAACCACACACTTAAACACTTTGACCTCTACAAACTGGAAAAGTGGCATAAAGGGAAAGTAACAAATTGGTGCAGTTTTGCGTATCAGGTGCAAGTGCAAGTACAGCGCATAGCCGCAGATTTCCGAATACTGTGATGTAACAAGGCTAAACAGAAAAAAGTCGAAGAATGACTGGTACATTTGAGTGCAGATTACTTGTTTTTCTTCTTTGCTGTTTATCATAATCAGGATTAATGCGTGTTATGAATGTGAAACTCCGTCTCTCACATTCAACGAAGAACAGAAGCTGGTGGTGATTATTTGCCCACATGAAGTTCCCGGTTTAGTCGAGGTAGCGGGAAAAGTGGACTCTGTGTCTAGCAAAAACTGAAATTTAAAGTACTCGTTGTACTCATGCGAAAAATTCGTACTTATAAGTTTAAAAATATGTAATCAGTAAATATTACAGCATCTTAACCGTAATAAATATTAAAAATTCTACTTATTAGTTCTTGAGTCTGAGTAATTTCATTCAGAGGAAGCAATAAAATCTTCCCAACACGTGTCCTTAAACAAAGGTTGAAATCGATAGCCCTGCATCAGGTGGAGGCTGAGAAAGGTACATTTAATATGTTAGCTTACTTTGGCCTCATTTTGAGGCGGCACTGACAGTTCCTTACTTTCGCATTTGTTTGTTAAAACAAATTTTAGACGGAATTAAAAAGAAAGCAGAATTCCAGCAATGCAGATCCATAAGTCTTATGAAATATCTGACTTGAAAATACCGTTCTGTAGTTCAGTAGATCTTGATGCCGTTAAAAATGTTATTGTATTAGTAAATATGTTGGTGCTGATGATGATGATGATTATCTAGACAATAAAATACATGTGGCTTGTTGAAGACATCGGATCAGACAGTATTAATTCACGATTACTGCTTGAAATTGGATTTCTCTTGTCAGAAACAGGAAAATGATATCTTAAAATGTAACGATGATAAGAGAATTCCTCAGCGGCTGTACACATTATGGAAACGAAATGAATTGCGTAATGTTAAATTTCCGGGTAATCATGTAACCTATCAGCACATACATCGAAGCAACTGCTGTCCTCTTTCCCCCAGCAGCCGGGAAAGCTCAGTGGGTATAGTGACTAAGCTACTAGCAGGACAACACAGGTTACATCCCTGATAACTGCGTCGCCAACTGTAACCCCCATATAGCTTACTATCCAAAGCATGCTTTGGGTAAATCAGCTAGAACGTGAGGCTGACCAATTTGCCTAAACTTGGCACCATATCACGGTGCATATTATGCACACGAAAACCCTCCATTTAACTTTAACTACCGTCTTACCTGTACGATGGACAATATCCACCATAAAATTAGTTTAATGAGAGACCAGTGGCCGATCATTTATTGTGTCCAAGTGTCCACATGGCAAAAAGCTGTATAAAGGTTACATTCTGACATTCCTTGCTTCCACTTTAAAACAGAACAAAGATTGCACAGAGTGTGTCTCGGGAAGGTTTATTCACAGCGCAATTTTGAAATTCTGATTTCATTCCATGATTTTTGATTCTGATGCAGCATTGAAACGAACATAAAAATTAGGAACAATTTAAAAATATTAAACCTACTGCATGATTAATGCCTACGTAAAGAGTGAGATACAACCACTAAAACATATGCGGTAGGTTATGTGGTACTTTGATAAAGTATCGAGCTAAGAGAACATACCTGTATATTTGGCCTGCACTTGAACATGGAACATATGGATTGCCTGAAGACAGAATATGTAGCAACATGGAGATATATAATGTAATTTTCAACAGACATAACACATTTACTGTAGACATGTAAGAAAAATATACTCAAATTCTCTATTAACACAACCATCATCATTACTAGCATCATCGTCATCATCATCATCATCATCATCATCAACACTATCAAGAAACAAATAACTTATCACAAAAAAGACATGCGGCCAGCCAAGTCCTGATGCCAAATTTTCTTTGGTCTTCCATAAACTCTTTTTCCCCTAAGTTTACGAAGTACCGTAAAACGTGGTTGGCTACTCAGCTGCTTGTTTACGGAATGTCAAGGACGCTCCCAGTAGCTGACAAGCTCTGGCAATATGGCATTACGTGGGGATTACCAATAAAAATTGAATTAGAGAAAAACATGATGCAGGGTGCTCATGGCTTAATGTGAGGCCAAGGACCTGCATTTTCTTGTAGTTACTGAGTAACACCACGTCGTGTCATAGCTTAGGCGATTAGTAGCCAGCCTATCACCTCAGAGACCAGTGTTCAAAACTGGGTCAGTCCATGTGGGATTTGTGTTGGGCAAAGTGGCATTGGCAATAATTTTCTCCAGTACTTAAGTTTCCCTTGTCATTTCCACTCCACCGCCCTTCAATTACAAGCAAAAATGGAAAAACTAATCATCATTTTTATCTCATTCCTGCACAATAATCCTCAAGGCTGCCGTGTGTCCGTAGCATTTGCTGCGGGGATATTCACAACAAGAAAACACACATAACTTGAGTTACAAGAATTAGTCTTCATGCCGAGATAATAGTTCCAAATTTCCCATATGCGAAGCAGAAAATACTCTTGCTTCCTGAAAACTTGTTGTTGATAAAGAACTTTTGAATATTAATGAACATAGTCCAGGATGTCGCTAAAGACTTATACGATTTAATGTTGTATTACCGAGAACACATGTAAAGTACAGGTAAGTGAACCAAATTATACAAGAGATCGTCTCCAAAGAATACTGTCACTGATCAATGAATTTCAATGTCAGAGCCACAACTGGATCGAGTAACATCAAATCGATAACCAGGCTCCTGCCACACCTTTGCAGAACATCGTGGTAAATTTTCACACCAGCTTTGGTGATCCGTATCTGCAGCTCTTCCAGCGTCTTCGGCAAACAGGGAAAACGGGCATTGTCCTTAACAAAGGCTTTTCATTTGTATGAAATCTGATGATCCTGGAGGTCATATTGTATGGATTCTATGGCCATTCCATTATCAAGAAGTTCACCCAGGTGTGTCCTCACTTCATAATGAAAGTGTGGTAAGGAATCGTAACCGTGATCAATTAGATTGGAACGTCGCCTA
The DNA here is from genome assembly GCA_013340265.1 of Coptotermes formosanus. Lineage (NCBI taxonomy): Eukaryota > Metazoa > Arthropoda > Insecta > Blattodea > Rhinotermitidae > Coptotermes > Coptotermes formosanus. The sequence goes on along the minus strand of BLKM01002766.1, from coordinate 6,566 downwards.
CACAGTTACTTTAAAGCGGAACTGAGCACTTTAGAGCGGACGACACCGTGCTGCGTAGCCACCATTCTCTGCGTGCTGTGCAGTATTATTTCTTCGTTTCAAGAAGAGTTCCATGTAGATTTGGCGTTAATCGAACGTGTAGTACGTAGACAAAGACAACAGCTAGCAAATAGTGTAAACAGACAGCAACCTGACCGTTACACCGCAAGTTTCTGATTTCATCTTTTAAAGTGTTATTTCAACTGCGTTTTAAACGTGTTATGGGGTATGTTTAACAAGAGAGGCAAATAACGTACAAAGTGAAAACGAAACGCATTCGTCTAAACGTTGTTGCTGTGGAAAGTCAATAATTATAACATACTCTGTGTGTCTGTAGCCTTAATTACCCAGGATGCAAAGTGCTTGCGCCATATTATATTGTCATCTGTGGTGTGTCTGCCTCTTCCATATTGATCCATATTTTCTCATAAAAGACACAATTTTTGTAAAACGTTATCGAACATAAGATGTGTTTTTGATTTCCTCTACAAATTTTGTCCTAAACATTTCTATTATAAGAAAAATTCAGCAAGGCATTATCTTAAATTTTCACAATTCTTCATGTAAAGTACCCCTTATTCTTCTCAGATTTTAATCAAACTTATTTTTTCGACAGATTTTCGAAAAATATTCAATATTAAATTTCATGAACATCCTTCCAGTGGCAACGGAATTGTTTCATGCAGAGTGACGGACAGACATAAAGAGGCTCAAGAACCTGTTCGCAATTTTGCGAACGCCCCTACAAAACCTTTACGCACATACTCAATAACACACCAAACGTTTTCTCTCTAATAAATTGTTCCACCATTGCATCTCTCTTGTGCATGCGACTTGTTGCGCCTTGTGAAGAAAGGCCCAACTCTTGCTTCATCTTCGGAAAACTGCCTTTGCATCTAAAGTTGTTTGTGATACAGTACTTTTAATTATAAAACATGGGATTAAGTGCAACTTAAAATACCTAGACTAAGTTGAAAGGATAATACTAAAATGAATATTGTATTATAAGCCTATAAAGAAGTTCAGAAATGCCACTTGGAAAGAAGGGAAAGAAGACGCATTTACAGCTGACATTTCATTATCGACCGAGGGCAGAGCGACATTTATGTAGACCAAGAAATTCGTTACCTGCTGAGTGACTATCAGCTACTCAAGAAAGGTTTTGCTGCATGGTGTTAGCTGGTTAGTGGCTTTCCTCATCTCCTCGGCATTTTCTGAAATATGTTTCGTTCTGAAAAATGAAAATAAGAAAGGAAAGAAAGAAATTACTCTGATAAATACAGAAAATCTGGTTACGTTTGTGATGGATTAAACTCCGTTTTGGGTAGTTTGGATTGACCGTTGTGATTCAGGCCGCCTCCATAATTGAGCATTCTGCTGAGTGTTTGAATCGGCGCTTAGAGAAAGAAGGCCCTGATCCTCCATGGAAAGTTTACTGCTGTAGGAAGGCTAGTTGATTGGGATTTCACACAGGGTTTTAGTACAAAGGGAGGTTTCTCTTTACAGACGATGCACCATCTCTCCCTTTCCCCATGCACTACCCGCAATCTTACCCACGGCACAATTTTTGGTAATGCTACCTAGCCGTAAATATGAAACCAAGGAGACCCGAACTAGCCATACCTAGCAGGTTTTTCCTTCCATACGCTGATTTATAAGGTTGCAGTCTAGTGGATCGTCGCCTCAGTCGGGCCACGTTATTTTCCCACGGATTCCACTGCAGGCACCAGCAGAGCAGTAATTCTGCAGGACAGGTTCACTTGCTGCAACAAATTCAAAGCAGTGAAATGAAACAACGTGGAGTCTCATAAGGCCAGATGCAATACTAAGCATATCACAAATGTGTGAAGTGTGTCTGAAATATTCAAAATCCAGTCCTATCAAGGAATGGATCAGACCTGGCTTTTACAGCAACACGAAATTTCATTGCAAGGAACCAGGAAAACCCAGGTATAAATGACTAGTGCATATATATATTTCTTTATACATATTCAATGTATCTGCACGTCCACCCTTCACACCCTGTATTGGAAAGTAATAGCGATAGGGGAAAGACGTAAATAAATTTATGGAAGAATAATTGCTTGGAAAATTGTTAATGTTTCTGTGCCATAAGTGGATTCGATTTTAAATCAGTTCCTTTGCTGTTATTTTATGGAATTCGTCTCATGTTAGACAAATACAAAACACCTGAGAAAGGCCTGTATAGGCAGCTGTAGTCACACTGGGAAAACTCCAAAATGATATTTTGTTAGGATACCAAGAAACTACGTTATTGCCTGCACATCCTGCTGTCCCGTTAAGCCCCCTGAAGTAACCTCCCACAGATAGAGTCTTCAAAACATCTCAAGGTAAAGCCAAATTCTCCCTCTCCGTGTCATGAAGGCATTTAGGGGGAGCCTCCTTCACTCGTAACCTCGGCACTAGTTGGAAGTGAGTAGTTAACTTCACGCCCCGGCCGCCTTGTCTCCTGAAAATAAACCCGGTACCCATTGAATATGCGGCTGTGGATCCCAGATCTGGTCTGGAAGTTCTGCAGAAGACAGAAATCTCTTACCTCCACCGGGATTCAAACCCCGGACCGTCCAGCCCGTAACATATTCACTACACTACCCCTGCTTAATGCCACTAAGCAGCAGGACACACATATACAGTCGGTTTAGGCGACTTGTCATCTGTAGCGTCAGATATCATGTCATACGTAATAATTCCTCCTGGTAACCTTAACATTATTCACTCACTTGCAAAAACAGTTGTTTATAACGACACAAAGCATCCAGTCCCTTTAAATTTATCACAGGCTTCCGCTGTATTTCGAACTTAGATTTTACACTAAGGACGGAGGACGGAGTTACTTAGTCCCCAGTGCTTAACGAAATGTAGAAACCTGGGTAAGTCACACCTGAAAATTTCAGTCCCTCAAATATGCGTCGTCAGTAGCCTAAATTTCCTCACGACAGAATGGGACTGGTTAACGCCACGTTATTCGAGTTTGTCTGGCTTAGTGTCTACATTAGTCATGGGTTACACATTTCTGCCCTCAGTCCTCGTTTTTTCTATGAACTCCATATATATTGTGCTAGTTATTTGAAAAAAGGCAAATCTGCATAACCCTGTCAATTTGTCCAGTATAGATTTAATAATCTGCAAATAACATTTGGTGCTTCTACAATTTTTCAGTGGTGTCTTTGATATTTTTCAATGACATAACCAATCCGGCGCCACTATGGCCGTTGGGTCGTCTCAGCTTCTAACAGCAATTATTAAAAGGAATATTTCCTGGGGCGTAAAGGTGTCCTGTGGCCAGGGCTGACAAACTTTATTACCTTCCTGTGCGGATTGTCTTGAAATCGAGGTGCCTGAACCTCTTGGAACACCCAGAGCCTTCCAGGCTCCTGATGGGATTGCTTTAACTTCTGCCATTAAGCAGAAGATGTTACGCAGTGTAGTAGTCTGGCTATGTTCCGGCCGACTTGAGCATCTGTTTCTATTCCAAGGGTAAGTTTTGTTCACACATATATACTCTCCAAGGTATGTTGCCCATAACGGAGGGCTACAAGCAGTAAATTAATAGTGCAATAGCACGTTTTATATGGGATGGAGAAACGTTTGTTTTGTCCATATCGACATTCTACTTCCCGCTGACGGAATGAGGTACGAACCTTACAGATGTGCAACCCAAATGCCATGCTCTATTCCTTGTCGCTGACAAATACGATTGCAAAAGCCCGACGCACTAACAGCTGAATGGCCCAATATTTGGAAAGCATACTTTACCGATGATAATCCACCAGACATGAAAATTATTCGTAAACATGTCGCTTACATACGTCCATGTTTTCAAGAACTCTGTTACATGACAATAATATCCGTAACGCCATCGGTAAAGAGCAACGTACCACAATGTGCGAACGTCTACGGAAGTAAAACACGACACTCCAAAGATCAGAATCGTTCAGCAGCACCAGTCCAAAGAATGTTCACAAGTGTGGAAAAACCTACATACTCTTCCGATCAACGATGTTTCTCGGCCTACATGGTATCGCACCATTCGCGACATCAGACCGACGCAGACCTGTCTATTTCGCATCCATCGTTAGCTTTCTTCTGCCTGCACCCATTGCATGACCGCCGGCACCTTAAACTTTTACAGCATACAAGGAAAAAATCTAGATATTGCGATGGACATCGGTACACTGGCTGCGGTCCTACGTACAGACTTTTAACCCTTTAAAGACGAAGCGTATCTGTTTTGTATAAGGACTCAGTGCGTACCGCGCTGTAAACACTCTCCACTTCGGTTATAAAAACCAGTCTCTTAATGTTTTATAAGGCAAAAGTTGCTGTTTGTTCTGAGATCCGTACAAAACACATAAACGCAATGTGGGCACCACGTTGAATTTTTTAATATTAAACCTGGTGGTATGTAAAGTTGCCGCTAGGCTTGAAAAGTTTAATATATTCCAGCCACGTGGTTACTGTTTACAAACGTGGTAATCTGGCCTCGATCCAAAAAAAATACCATTCCTTAGATCCTGGGACTTATGATGCGTTACATCATAAGCAACATGAACTCACTCACGTGCATCGATTTCATGGCTTTAAGACAAAAATCACGTTGGGAAACACGATTGTGCGGTAAACGGGGTAAACCCTTTGTATCCACTTCGAAATATGACGCTAGTAAGACCAGCATGAAGATTCAATCTTATCATTGGTGACAAAACTAAAATGTTGAAAATTCATAGGTCTACTCCCATATTGTAATTTTTATGTCAAAGGTAATGAGGTTTCTATTGCTTCATAGTAACCACTCATAATGTTTGAAATCAAGCGACAGGAACCCGTCACTTTGTAGTGAAACAGAACAATAAGATTTGCATGGAATGTTAAAATGTGCACAATGTTTAAGTAAACTGAAACTTTATACAAAAAGTCCATATAGCTACTAGGTTACGGGCTGGAGTTCTGGGTTTGAATCCCGGTATAGTAAAGTGTTTTCTTTTTCTCCAAAATGCTTGCTCAACTTGCTCTGGGTACGGGGGATATTTTCCGGCAGTAAAGCGGCGGGGTACTCTCCTCCACTTGGCATTGAGGTAAAGAATGAGAGGAGCTATAAATCTACCCCAGGTGCCTGCCCCATGGCGTGGACATGCAAAATTTTCAACTTCTCCCCAAGTCATATTTCTTAGTGCTAATATATATGCATGCAAAATTTTTCCTGATATAATTGAACACAATCGATGTTCTGCTGAAATTTTGAAGTACACAACATGACGACTAGGCAATACATACGATTCTTGGAATTTCCTTCGGCTGCTCAGGTGCTGATTATTGTAGCGTAGCTGAAGGCAGACAATATTCCGTATTCATGTTTCATAGACTGGCGTAAAGAAGGCGCCATTTCTATAATTTGCTTGCAAGTTGACTTGCATTAACTGCAGCTAACGCAGGTAAAATTGTGCCTTTGTAACACTGATACATTGTGTTTGTATGTCTGGATATTATACTTTCTAACTAAAAATTGATATCTCACCCTTATCTTGATTTAAATGTCGCAAAACGCTCCGATATGCACCGTCGTATTTATTGGTAATTACGGAAAGTCTATTTGCATGATCCCTGTCACAAACTTTGTACACGAAATAAATTTTCATATCCTTATAAGTGTCCATCTGAAATTGAATAAAAGATTTCGCTTCTAATCTATAGAGCTCGTACTGGAGAACGCGCATCTAAAGCGGTCCATGTTAATTGATTAAAAAGAGCCCATGGACATTCCCGAAATTGTTAATTCAGACAGTATCCTTATCTAGGGATAAAGCATGTAGGCCAGGGCAGCTGGAGAAAACGATTTCCGGAGAAGGGGAGGGAAGTCTGATAATGATGACGTACACTCACGAAACAAATCTAAACCCCAGGTCGAGAATATATATTAACTGTTGAAGTCACATGTTTACTATACGACAGCTACTGTACATGCTGTTGCCACCTCCAAGAGCACAGGATCATTTGTCGATACACCATTGAAAGCTGCCGACCGATATTTTTATTTGTACCCAGTCGACTCCTCACCATTTCTCCATCATGGTATCAGCAGTTTCTGCATGACTGATGAACACTTTTCATGTAGAGCAGTGCCTGAGAAAATAAAAATTCTTTGCAATGATGACGCAAAATACGTTGGCTAAGTGTGAGGATGACATTTGTGCAGTGTTTCCCCTATGGCCTATTGCTGAGAACACCAGGTGAACAGAACTGTTAAATTGCACTGTTATTAGGGACAGCTGATGTATCACAAATGTGTAGAACACTAATCTTAAGTGATAAATTTGAACCTGTTTGGATCAGGTCACCTGACTGTAAATATAGGCTATACAGCAGTAGCAGCCCTACATAGGTCACGGTGCAGTGTCGGGAGGGGCAGTCTCCTCCGATCCTTTGCCCTAGTTATCAAGCTACCTTGTGCGTTACGGGAACTCTTCCTACTTCCTCATCCTGCTACACACATTCACAGACATTCAAGT
>BLKM01002760.1:0-16037 GCA_013340265.1 Coptotermes formosanus | reverse complement strand
GTCCGCTCTACGGTGAGCAGTCCCGCACTGCCAAAAAAAAAAAAAAAGTCCTGTATAACATTCCGCCGCACGAACATTGTGGGGAAAAAACGGTGAGACAAATGACTGATAAGGTCAGTTTATTTCTATTTGTTACGTCGCTTAGAATCTCCGCTAATAAAACGGATCGCGACAGGCTTCCAGCACAAGTTTGGAACAGCTTACACCCTTCTTACGTTCGTGGCAGCAACAATTAAATATAAAGTTGATGTATTGCATATTATTGTTGACTAAAATGCGCGGCATCGTAACAACTGGCTGTGGAAATGCGGAAGACATAAAGCTCCGACAACTTACAATACAGACGTGCACAGTACTTGGCCAGGCATTGTTTTGTCTGCCTTATGTAAAATGAATTACCCTTAACTTACACACACAAAAAAAGAAGAATTTATTTAGCTCATTAAAGTACCTAAAATACTACGGACAACGACGTTATGTTACAGGCTACACTGCTTATAACGCAGTCTGGTGTTAACAAGTTATACCTTCAGCTGCGATACCACAAAAACCGTTTTACAGATAGTATCTATTCAAGTTTTTGATACATCCATCTGTAAGCCTGCCACTGAAAGTTCCACAGGAGTGTAGTGACTAAATGGAAAGTTGATGGATGGTCTATTCTTTGTATCTACAGTTCATTGTCCTTTAATTTGCCTGCTTTCCTTCCTCAAAAGGCATAAAGCTGGCTTCTGTGATCACCATGCTGTGAGTGCGTGTGACTGTGAGTGTGTGCGTGCGCGTGTGTGCGTGCGTGTCCTTGTCTATGTGTTCGCATTTTTAACTTTTGAACTAATTAGCAGATTTTTCACGAAATGTGATGCCGTAATTGTACAATTTGAGAACACCTAGCCGCCTTACTCTGCCGTATCATGAACGTAGTGGACGCGCAAAGTTCTGAGGGGAGAGCGACCCTAGCGACACTGTTAGTCCCAAAATAATGTACAGTCACACGCGATGTAAAAATGCAAATATTTTTTGTAAGACGTAACATACCAACATGGCAGGAGTCCGAAATTTTCTTCACATTTCGGTCTGATGGTAACAAACAACAAAACCTCTGAGCTAGACAAATGAAACCTGGCTCCAAGACACGCCACGCACGCCTACATATTATACGTGAAATATTATTTTTAAACGAAGAATTACTAACATGGCGACGATGCGAACTTCTGGAGTTGAACTGACGTATAAGAAACGTGTACATTTACTTTATGTGGTCAAGACTGAGGTGCTTCTCGGACGTTATGACATGCCAACTGGAAAATAGATACCGATGTTTTGAAGGACGTTACTTCAACTTGGATCGAACTGTAAAAATTATTCCAAAATGTCGATAACAATCTACCAGTGTACACGGTATCACAGCTTAGAAATCGGCAATATAAATATCTGAAAGCGCTGAAAACGTCAAATCTCAATTTTTGAGTATCTATTTTAACCCTCCAAATACCAAGACCTTTTAAGTCAAGCATTTTAATGAATAGGGGAAGAAGTGTGACATGTTTCTATACTGCTTTCCGCTGCAGATGGCGCTCTGACGAATCTGATCCATCCTTTACAGACTAATATTAACCTTATCTGTGTTTAAAAATTCAGTCCGTACCGCGCAGTAAACACACCCCGTCTCTGTTACAAAAAGCAGTCAGTTAATGTTGTACAGGGAAATAAATCGCGGTTTGCTCAGAGATCCACACAAAACACATAAATACACTGTGTAGGCAGAACGTAGAATTTTTGAATGTTAAACCTGGCGGTACGTATGGTAACCACTGAGCTTTAAAGTTCCACTTTAACGTAACCCAGTACACAAGTCCAGTATGTCCAATGACCTTAGTGAGGAACGAACCAAAGACTTGCTGCATACGAAGTAAAGTTACGCATGAGGGCATCGATTATGACATTTCCGTTATTCTGAGGTGAATCGCCACGAGACAGTCTCACATTGCACTGCCCTGTCAGTTCTGTTACAAGTCATTTTCTGCGATAATAGCACCCTGCCACTTGTCATTGTTTCAGCGTGTGCAAAATAAGAGAACTCTCTGCCACTCTGCAAACCCATCACAGGTGCGCTCAAATAAATACTGTATTCACGTACGTTAGCCTCCTGTCATCTAACTACTCCCGATACACCTGTTGCACTCTGGAGGTCCCGGGTGTGAGCCCACGCCAGCAAACGGCCTGCCTGATGTTTTGTGCACTTTTTATGCCATTTCATGATACATGCTGTACTTCGTAAAGAATTTCAAATGACGGTCACCTTTTTTGGTCTCTCAACTTTACAGCCCCTAACTGTTCTGACATTTCGGAAGAAAGCACTGCTTCCATCTTCAGGGTGACTTAACTGGTTCAGGTGGAGGCTGAAGTAGTGAGGCAGAAGAAAATTTGTTGGTTATAATCCACATGAACCAGTTCAATATGGAGGCAGCACATTCTGCAGAAGCGACGGGACAAACCGAGTAAACTGCATGGTGTAAGAGCCCAAAATATCACCACCATCTGAACACACGTCGTAAAAACATGAGAACATATCGCAAAGAAGCGTTCAGCATCCGCCACGCTGCATTGTATAAGCTGAACACTTTAAAAATAAATCATTCAAGGTGCAGGATTGTGATAACAGACTTTCGCTCTTCTGGGATGTTACGCAGAGCAACTGTAGTTAGTTACTCGACGTTTCTGGACCACCTAACGTTCCCATCTTCAAGGGCCAAGACCCTTAAGATCGGAACGACAGGTGACCCCCAAACGTCGATACCCAACTACCAATCTACGCCGCGTAACATCCCAGAAGAGCGATGATCTCATTTACGTAGCGGCGGAAGCCTGAAATCACGAAAAGTAAAACCATTTGTACTACGGTCTGAAATTGACTTAACTTAAGAGCCCCCAAACGACAGATGGGTAGGGAGCACCGATAGACTAACACAGCGGTTCTTAACCTGGGGTCCACGGACCCCTTGTGGACCCGTGGATAGATTTCAGGGGTCCGTGAACTTTGCTGCGGAAGAAAATTACAACTTTATTTTCACTAACTTCTAACTGAAATTTACCCTTTCATCCAATAATGAATGTAGGCAGCAAAGTAACTTATAGCCTCTCTAAACTCCAAAAATATTTGTTAACTTCAACGCAGCTCACTCTGTCTATTTTGTGCATTTAAATACATTTTTCTGAGAAGGGGTCCGTAGGTTTCACGGGACTCTCAAAGGGGTCCATGGCACAAAAAAAAAAATTACGAACCCCTGCACCCTAACACATGGCTCGGTAAATAAGATATCATCGGAGAACAGCCAATCCCAGTGTCATTCTGGCCACTACAAATCCCACATGGAGTATTCTGGAGTCGAACTTGAGACCCCAGCCGTTAGAAGCTAAAGACTAACCGCCTGAAATACGGCACGTCATGTGTTCATGTCAGTTTTCATTCCCAGTGGACAAGGAAGAATCAAAATCATATCCATGTTATAAAGAATTAGTAATTTTGGACAAGCAGTCACATACATGAGGGAAAGACGGTGAGGTTGTCTCCAAATCATGTGTTTATGTACTTCAATTAACCCTTTACAGACGAAATGTGTTCGTTTTTATATAAGGACTCAGTGCGTACCGCGCTGTAAACACTCTCCAGTCGGTTATAAAAACCAGTCTCTTAATGTGTTATAAGGCAAAAGTTGCTGTTTGTTCTGAGATCCGTACAAAACACATAAACGCAATGTGGGCACCACGTAGAATTTTTTAACCCTTTAAAGACGAAGCGTATCTGTTTTATATAAGGACTCAGTGCGTACCGCGCTGTAAACACTCTCCACTTCGGTTATAAAAACCAGTCTCTTAATGTTTTATAAGGCAAAAGTTGCTGTTTGTTCTGAGATCCGTACAAAACACATAAACGCAATGTGGGCACCACGTAGAATTTTTTAACCCTTTAAAGACGAAGCGTATCTGTTTTATATAAGGACTCAGTNTAAAGACGAAGCGTATCTGTTTTATATAAGGACTCAGTGCGTACCGCGCTGTAAACACTCTCCACTTCGGTTATAAAAACCAGTCTCTTAATGTTTTATAAGGCAAAAGTTGCTGTTTGTTCTGAGATCCGTACAAAACACATAAACGCAATGTGGGCACCACGTAGAATTTTTTAATGTTAAACCTGGTGGTACGTAAAGTTACCGCTAGGCTTTAAAAGGTTAAAAATCGCGTAGTAAGAACTATCCGTTTTTAGTCTGAGATTACATCCCGCCCGGATTCAACCTTCAATTATAAAACATGCAGTAAGTACAACACAAATACAGCTTTCAGAACGCCAGTTATTGTGGTGCCATTTCTCTTAAAGCCATTACAAATGGAATGCCATTCTCAAATTACAGCGCCCAAACTCAGTTTAAACCCCAGAACATATCTCGCGTTCACAACGGCACATCTTTCATGTGTTATAACAGTATAAAAGCTAAATAAGGTGATAAAGAATTCATTAACACGCCTTAAAGAAAACTTTCTTCATTGATAAATGGGGAAGATAGCGAAGGCTAAGGAATGCCTCGTCACGATGTTCCTGTCAAAGGATGTCTGTCGTCATGGTGACGCTGCAACAACGGCGCCAGCGCCCTTGACAACGAAATGCGATCACAAGCACCGTAATCCTAATTAGTTCTATTATCATTAACAACATATCCTTACAAAAATAGAAAGGACACAACAGACACCAGGACCTTGTGGGGGGGGGGGGGGGGGTTATTGTCCTACGTAAACGTTTACTTACAAGGCCGACTACAAAAAGCTTCACATGTGAAGAGAAATTGCTCATCACAAGGGCAGAACGAAACAAAAGGTCGCACTATGTTAACCCTTTAAAGACGAAGCGTATCTGTTTTATATAAGGACTCAGTGCGTACCGCGCTGTAAACACTCTCCACTTCGGTTATAAAAACCAGTCTCTTAATGTTTTATAAGGCAAAAGTTGCTGTTTGTTCTGAGATCCGTACAAAACACATAAAGGCAATGTGGGCACCACGTAGAATTTCTTAATATTAAACCTGGTGGTACGTAAAGTTACTGCTAGGCTTTAAAAGGTTAACATGGCGGCCCATAAATTCCCACATCTTGAAAGAGGAAGAAAATTATCGTCAGATGTTTTACAGATATAAATGTGAAGTTCACCTTATACCATGCCATGAAGGCCCTGAGGGACAGTAGTGGTATAGCCTTACTCTTTCTTTAGCCTCAGACTTTAGACTTCACCCTAAGGTCGCGCTATAGTGACTAACGTTTTTTCTTCCGACTCTGAAGGTTGCAGGTTCAGCAGACCGTCTACTTTACCAGATTTATCACGTTTATATTCAGTCCTTCAGGCAATTCCTGGTATAGTACAGTTGCACTACAAAAGAGCACAGCCCTTCTTTCCATACACACTGCCCAATTCTTACACCTAATCACTCAATGCTAGTACCCTGTCGGATTAAAAATTAGTTATCAAATAAACTAACAACAAAATATATTGTAGCTCTCAACGTAAGTTTCTCAAAAAAGAAATAAAATAAAATAAAATAACACTTGTTGTTGTTGTTGTCGTCGTCGTCGTCGTTGTTTTAATAAGTTATTAAGGCCAGTGACATGGGCAGAGCATGTGGCACGTGGGAGGGAGAGGAGAAATTCATACAAGATTTTAGTGGCGAAGCCTGAAGGCAAGAGACAGCTTGCAGGACCGACACGTAGATGGAAGGACATTAACATGTATCTTAAATAGACTGGAAGGGCTTGGATTGTATTAACCTTTTAAAGCCTAGCGGTAACTTTACATACCACCAGGTTTAACATTAAAATATTCTACGTGGTGCCCACATTGCGTTTATGTGTTTTGTACGGATCTCAGAACAAACAGCAACTTTTGCCTTATAAAACATTAAGAGACTGGTTTTTATAACCGAAGTGGAGAGTGTTTACAGCGCGGTACGGACTGAGTCCTTATATAAAACAGATACGTTTCGTCTTTAAAGGGTTAATGTCGCTCAGGATAGGGACAAATGGCAGGAATGTTGTGAACACGGTGATGAAAAGCGGGTTGCGCAAAACGCCGGGGATTTCTTGACCAGCTGAGAAACTGCTAGTCTCTCAACGACTCTGTTGAAATGAATTTATTATTATTATTATTATTATTATTAATGGGGCCCATACTGAGGCTTTGCAGTCACGTGTACCCCATTTACAAATCATTTGTTCCTTTAAAGTAAACCCACTACGATAATGCATCAGACGTCACAGTCAAGTAAAATGGAGAAAAATGCTGAAGCTAATTAACAGCGGTCGATCCATTAATGCTGTGTAATGAAGCATAAGAGCCAATCATGATACATATAAAGTTGTAACTGCTGGTGATATCAGCAGTGCATAAATCAGACGGCAAAGTTGCATAGCCTTAAGTACGAACATAAATTACGGCTAAATTAAGACTACCGATATAATCACATGAACATGTAATAGTGATGTAATCTGAAACGTTAGAACAATAATAAATTGCTTAACACGTCTTATTTCTCTTCGACTAATCATAATACGAAGAAATCGCACTTCTTAATTACCGCTATGATGGTCTTCTTCTTTTCCGATTTTAACGGAAAAGAAATTCGGTGCACTGAACCGAACGTAAGGGTACTACATCTAAACTGACCATCGTTGATTCCTTGTTGTTTAGAGTTTAAAAAGGTACAAACCGCTACGTATTGATCAAACTGCAGCAGAACTGATTGAAACAGGCGATAAAACGTTAAGTTACGAGATCTGTAACACCATTTGTTCCCTTTGGAATTAGAAATGTGAGTGCAACTGAAGAGATGCACCCATCTGTAAAACACGTACAGGGAAATGTTTCGACTGAAAGACTAAAATCAGAAGAGACCACTTGGGTAATGCAGACATAGATGGGAGAATAATATTAAAATTGATCCGATATTTTACACTGAAAACATCGTTAACTTTCCTACATTTCATGCTTCCGCCGCGATGTTGATGACCTTTGCGCTCTTCTGGGATATTATGCAGCGTCGTGTGGTGATTGTTTGCCGACGTTTCGGGAAAATGTATCGGTCCCATCTTCAAGGATCAAGAAGTCCAAAAGATCCTTGAACACGGAACCGATCGACTGTCCCGAAACGTCGGTAAACAATCAACACACGACGCTGCGTAATATCCCATAAGAGCTCAGATCTCATAGTTAACCCTGCTTATTTTCTTTCTTTCATTCATTCAATCAATCAATCAGTCAATCAATATTAAGCCGTCTAAATACACTTTCATATATGGTAACGGCTCAACTTCGCGTTATCTCACTTTTACACTCAGGTCAATATTCGTCTTTAACCCTTTAAAGACGAAACGTGTCTGTTTTATATAAGGACTCAGTGCGTACCGCGCTGTAAACACTCTACACTTCGGTTATAAAAACCAGTCTCTTAATGTTTTATAAGGCAAAAGTTGCTGTTTGTTTTGAGATCCGTACAAAACACACAAACGCAATGTGGGCACCACGTAGAATTTTTTAATGTTAAACCTGGTGGTACGTAAAGTTACCGCTAGGCTTTAAAAGGTTAAGATTTAAGCAACGTACAAATGAAACAAGACAATCTGTGAATGGCACCCTCCGCTGTGGCATCACATTTACCTTATCGTCACTGCCTTTAAAACCCTTGTAAAAGAAAAATGCTTCGTAAAAACACAAGGACAAATATGCAGCATTACTCCTCTTAATGGCACCAGAAGTTATTACACAGATCTGAACAGATAACAGCTTTGCGTTCCTGCATCTGACTTAATAGCTCTCCCACATTCCAGCGCCGCTAGAATGCGGATAAAATAGCGGATCTTCCTGCTGTGGAGATCTTATGCAACTATTTGCTTTGTTCGTCTACCATAAAGCCACTGAAGCCCTCCGACTTAAAATTCATGATAATGATTTTGTGTTTTTTCGGTAAGCAGACGCATCTATCTTAAGTTTTAACGCCTATGTGTAAATGACAACGTTAACACATTATCGAAATTCCATTTTATTAATACATAAGTACATTCCACTCTATTCACATCAAGAAATCAATTGTTTCTTTTCTCGCGCAACGTGAAATAAAAAGAGGATCACATACAAAATATCTATAAGTGACAAGTGAAAAACATTAGTGAAAGAAGGGCGTATGTTAGTGGTGAGAATGTTCGTAAGTCTTTCGTGAATAAGATGATTGCAAGTTTGTGCCACGGCTCAGACGGCTAGTCGCCACTTTCTGTTTACGCAGATATTTAGACAAAGATAAATACAAGTGGTTTAACCCTTCAAAGAAGAAGCGTATCTGTTTTATATAAGGAATGAGTGCGTACCGCGCTGTAAACACTCAACTTCGGTTATAAAAACCAGTCTCTTAATGTTTTATAAGGGAAAAGTTGCTGTTTGTTCTGAGATCCGTACAAAACACATAAACGTAATGTGCGCAACACGTAGAATTTTTTAATGTTAAACCCGGTGGTATGTAAAGTTACCGCTAGGCTTTAAAAGGTTAATAGCATAAAATAATTATTAATACTATATACATTTATTGCAGAAGGCGCTACCACCGCGCCAACCGGAGGGTAATCGGTTGTCGCACCAGCAAAAGAAGATGGACTAAACTTGTTAATAATAATAATAATAATAATAATAATAATACTTATTATTATTATTATTATTATTATTATTATTGTGGAGAGCTCAGTAATATAAATTTAAGTGAGAAGAAATGAGACAGTCGCCGGTTTCTAAATGCTCAGTCTTGGGTTCACTCCCAGGGTCAATAAGGTGGCATTTGTCGTAGACAAAATAGCGCTGCGTTACTTATTCCGACAGCACAAGCAGGTGAAAATTCAGTTTCACGTTCCGCCTCCCTTACCCCAGAAGAGGAACCCCGGTATGCAGTGGGCAGTAAGGCGGGTCGGCTCCAGATGGCAGGACAGTGAAAGAATACAGAATTCGGTTACCCGTGTCGGCAATCGAACAACGATCCCTCGGTCGTCCAGCCCGTAACCTAGTTACTATACAGATTCGATTATCCTGGTGCGTAGGATGATTATTAGGAACGCTACGGGTACACGTTGTCCAAAGAAGCGATGGCGACCCAACTTAGCGAGTTCGCGTAATTAAATTACAGGATTGAGAGCAAATTACAAGGTGAAAATTAAAAGTTGTGCCTGTCCACGTGATGAAGGCATATAGCGGGAGCAGAGGTATAGCTCCACGCATTCTTAACATCGGCACTAGATGGAGGTGAGTGTTTAATTTCACGCCCCGATCGCTTTAAACCCCGCCCCGGGAAAGAACCCAGGTACCGGCTGAATAGGATGTTGGAAGGGAACCAGAGACGGTCAAGTAGTTTAGGAAACGGGAAAGATCTCCTTCCCTGCCTGCATTCGAACCCCGTATCGTCAAGCCTGTAGCCCAGTCACTATACCGACTGAGCTATACCGGCTAATAAGTGGCAACTATAAGAACAGAATGCAGGTGGCAGTTGTCAGTGCAACTTGTAGCCCAAGTTCTGTCAGCGCGTCTTGTCATCGTCACCAGCATCATTAAATCGTCTTGCAGTCAGTGCTTCGTTATTAACGTTTCTATTATCTTTTCAGATCGCCTTGCTGTACTCCAGTTTGATTGAGGCTCTCCGTTTGCAGCCAACCAGCAAACGCAACAGGTAAGAAAATTCGGTCGGTATTAGATACCTTCTGTTGATTACAATTAATACATTAACCAATTTACGCACTTAGCAAAATACACTCAGAAGTATAAAACTGCTACATGTTTCGGCACCTGGGTGCCGCGATCAGGGAGCTATCTGAACAAATGAGTATAAGGCCAGCACGTTTATTAAAATGACTAAAACAATACACAATCATTGTAATGACAGCGATAAAGGAACGACATAGGCGTGCTGATCTTGTATTCCTTTGTTCTGAATAAATCCCTGATGATGGCACCCCGGTGCCGAAACATGTAGCAGTTTTATACTTCTGAATGCATTTTATTAAGTTCATTAGTTGGTTAATGTATTAATTGCAAGACTATGCACAGTATGAACAACATAAAAATTCTGTTTATTACTCTGCAGGTGCTTTAAACATATTGCATACTATAATTTAGTCATTTTACTTGAATTTTATTGATCATAACTGAACAGTCTAGTGTAGTGTAAAACGTGTACAGTTGTAATTCGTGAAATGTCTCTTTCGAATCACAATGGGTCAGGGTCTAGGAGGTGAAAACATAATGGAAGTGGAGGCATAGCTCCACTTATTCTTAAATCAAGTCATCATTAGATGAAGCTGAGTGCTCAGCTTCACGCCGCGCCCTCTTTATCTAGAGAGGAAGTGCCTGCAGCACCCATTGAATAGGAGGCTAGGCGGGCATCAGAGGCGGTCCCGAGGTTTTGGAGAAGAAAAAATGTCTTGTCTCCGTCGCTAACCGAACCCCGGATCGCCCAGCCCATAGCTTGGTTACTTACTGATTACATCATGCCGCCCCCAAAATCAAAGTTATTATTATTATTACTATTATTATTATTTCATAGTAAACAGATCATGGCAATAGGTCCTACAGCAGAGCAGCTGTGCAGAGTAAGTAGGGAAAAGACAACTTCTAGTCAGGAGAGCTGGCCTTGGGATTCGATTCGAGGACATTCAGCTTAGAAGCGAGACACGTTGACCATGAAATGCCGCCGACCTTTACACTGGGGTCACTAAAGCATGACTGCTTCAGCAGTTTTCATTCTAGAGTTCTGGAATAAGATTACTTTATGCAGTTTTTACGCGCGTTCGCAAAATTGCGGAAAAGCCACTATTAGCTTCGTCATGTCTGTCTGTCCGTCTGTCAGCATCGAACAACTCGGCTTCCACTTGAAAGATTTTAAAGAAATTTTATCTTCGAGTATTTTTCGAAAATCTGTCACGAAAATTCAAGTTTCATTAAAGCCTGACAAGAATAACGGGTGCTTTACATAAAGACCTGTGTACATTTATGACAGTACCTTGGTGAATTCTACTTAGAATGAGAAATGTTTCGGATAAAAGTTGTAGAAAAAATCAAAACACATATGTTATGTTCAATAACATTTTTCCGAAAATCTGCCGTTTATGAGATAATGTGGAAAAATATGGTACAGCCGGACAGGCCACACATTACATTATAATACGGCGCATGCACTTTACATGCTGGATAACTAAGGCTACAGACACATACTCAGAATATGTAATACTTATTGCTTTTCCACGGCAACAACGGTTATGCGAACGCGCCTAAATATTACGGTTTATACGTACGTTGCCTCTCTTGTCTTCCTTTTCTTGACTCTTAAAGCCTGCCGTGTTATTTACTTCCAAATCCAAAACACAGCAAGTGAAACTCGCCTTGTAACGAACATCATGTCCAGCGTGTCGGAGCATGCAGACAATTCTAAATCTTGCCATTATGTGGCGGTAAGTATGTCGTTACACATTTCCATCACATTATTGCAAACCACAGTCTCATCTAACTAGGCGGATGCAGGAGAAATTGTGGACACCGCAGCGTCCAGGCACTGCATTCACATGTTTTCTCGACGTTTCGGAGGATTCTAATATTTCCATATTCGAGGTTAGAGTAGCAAAAGATAGCTAAATAACCCCTACATAAGAAGTCACTATATTCCTTCCAAACGTAGGAAACCACCCCACCAACACAGCGGACAACCTCACCTTTTTAGCCCTTTACTTCAGAAACAAAAGAATAAATGGTCGAACACTGCACCATTATGACTGCAGTGATGTTAAGACATAAACACTGTGTAGAGGGCAGACCCCAACATCGCTACAAGAACCGGTACAGGCCGCATTTCTCTAACAGTGTTTACGCATTACAGGCAGCCATGAAGATTCCACGAAGCATTTTATGCGATAGAAATCTTATCCACAGGCGAAGTACAAGCAAGACTTGTTTCAGACATTGTGGCATCGAAATGTGGAGCCCTTCCTACATCAATATGACAACATTCCCATCACCAGATAAATACCGTTTAGGCATTTAGACGCAGGACATTAAGTACCTTTTTTAAAAAAAATTACTTCTTACTCTAACGAAAAAAGTGACAGCCTGAAGAAGAATAAGCCGTATATTTGGTAACCTGGCAGCCACAATTAAATTCTCAGAACGGAAAACCTATTTCGTACTATGCGAACTTCCAAGCCTCCGCCACGGTGTAAACAAGGTCTTCGCTCGTCTAGATTGCTACGCAGCGTATGTCGGTAGTTGTTTACAGACGTTTCGAGACAGCCTAGCCTGTCCCATCTTCAAGGGTCAAGCAGTGCAATCAGCAAGTTCCGCTTTTCAAATTTATGCGAATGATCTCAATCATATGACCGTTCATATATAAATATATACAGAGTGGTGCAAGGGTCACTAGTAACAAGCGACTTCTGCGCCATACTGTATAAACAGTCTTATGCTTCTATCACTTACGCATGCGCATTTTTTTCCTAAAAGTATGTCACATACATAATCACGTGTACAAAATGTCTTAAATGTAAGCGCGACGCAATGAAGACCTCTGAGGAAGAGAATTTTAAAAGTTTAGGGTAAATATCGGTACTGCGTTGACAAATAGCATTAAATAACTGGGATTTCGTAGACGAAACAGAGTGTTTACTGTACGGTACGAACTGAATCTTTAATTATAATTTTGATTAACTGTAGTCTTTAAATCTTTAGAACCTCGAGAAAGAAAAAGATATTAAGTTTATTTGTTCTGCCCGCTCGAACACACTACTAACTTTAACATCACAAGGCATGATAGTAAAATTGAGGCCGAAGTTTTGCATCGTCAAAACATTGTAACACACACACTCTCTCTCTCTCAGGGCGACAAATAAGTTACTTTCCAGCCGCCATGTTTGCATTTTACCTTAGCAGACCTTTACTTGTTTGGCCAAGAGTTTACTAGAAGACTGGATTACGCTTGTGTTCTTTAGCAATTTGCGCTCTAAAAACCGACTAAAGCCGGTCTCAAATGCTCCTCGTGGTCAACATAATTAATCATAATATAGCGTAAAATTTCTCCCACAGCGTTCATTTCACTGTGTTAAGCGTCAGCTGAAGTAGAAACCAGATATGAAAGGCAATGCTTGAGCAGTGCATCGGGTTGTGTTAACAACTCAATAAACAACACATCCTGATATGCTTGACTTCATATTGAAAGCGACGAGTGGTTCTTTTTGACTCGGCGCGCACACAGAACATATTACTTACGAGTGTTTCTTCCCTCTCCTTCAGGCCTTTTGAATCCGAGCTCTGTAATCAACTTTTACTTCTAAGATTCCATCAATTAGCATAATTAAAGAAACTACCAGACATTCTTTTACTATAATCACGAGTCTGTCAGTGTTGGCACAGTGCAATGAACACCAACTTCAACCGACATGGAGACTGGGAACTAGACAGGCCGTTAATCCCTTCCTGTCTTCAATCCCACAGTCTCTAACGTACCCATTCTTAAAGAGAGATTTACAGTGACGCGGGAACAGTTAATAAATTCACAGTGCCGTTCCGTCTGTTTGCCCGCAAGTTACGTCCAAATGCATATATGACTGTCGATGAAACTTCGTTAACACCTTAAACAGTGGAACGCAGAATGAGTGAAGCTGAGGTTTTTCCCACCAAGGCGCCACAATATGGAGGTAAGGCAAAAGGTAAAGTTCACCCTACAAGAGGTCATAAAGGCCCAGAAGAGGAGTAGAAGTATAGCTTTACTCTTTCTTTAACCTCGGTACTAGAGAGCGGTGGGTGGTTAACGCCACGTCCAGGCCGCTTTACCCCACCGGAAATTAGACCCAGTACCCATTTTATAGGAGGCTCGGTGGGCCCCAAGACCGATCTAGACGGGGGCGGAAAATCTCGCACTACTGGGATTCGATCCCCGGATGGCCGAGCCCGTAGCCAGTCGCTGTTCACACCGTGGAGGATAGGGGAAGTCCAAGTAAACCTTCATGCATTACAGATTCGATCCCCGGATGGCCGAGCCCGTAGCCAGTCGCTATTCACACCGTGGAGGATAGGGGAAGTCCAAGTGAACCTTCATGCATTACAGATTCCAGCCCTACATGGATGTGATCAACTTCACGTGCCAGCGCTATGTTCCCTGGTGCTCGTTGGACAGGCAACTGGGTTTATCCTAGTGTCGAAATGGCGGCGGCAGAAAAAGAGAAAAATACTTATTCGTTCAGGGAATAGAAGATCGACACGGTGATACTTCCACTGGCCAGGCCACACATCAGATAGACATTGCTTTTCAACACAAGGCCTCGGGTTCAGTCTCACGTAAATTCATGTGAGATTTGAGATTCTTCGTGATTGAAGTGGCACTGAAGTTTCTCTCTGGATTTCTTCGGGGTTCCCTCGCTAATCATGATTCTACCATTACTCCATGTTCATATACGAGGGTTCTTCAATGAGAATGATCTCTAGGCCACAACAACTGACAGCTCGTTTATAAAATTAAATTATTGGTCTTTTTCAAAGAATCCCAAGCAAATTTATTGAATCTGTGCCATCTTTGCAATTGTACGGTCACGAGAAAGTGCAAAGTGATATTCGTGAATGGTTGTGAATACACAGACCAGTTTCAACCAATATGGCAACTGAGAGCCAAAATGCGACAAACGCATCAATATCCTCGAGTTTTATGTTGAAAAAATAACAAAATAAATGAAACTCGATTCAACATTTAATTTTTATGATGCAGGGGAACTTTTTTTACTGAAAATACTTCGCACCGAAATATGTCAGCCCTGAGAGTGCAGCACGGTATGACATTCCCAGTCTTCAGGTCTTGAGAACTTCTTAAGGGTCTTATTCCTTTCACAGAGTACCTTACAGAGGATACATCATATGAACTCAACTTTGGCAAAATAATACAAAAAAGCGGACAAACATTCATATGCATACACCAGCCGGATCGGAACCCGCCACCTCATTGTTCAAGCAGCCTGAAACACCACCTTGCCACCAGCAGTAGCACTGTTTCCGTTAACTACGTAACTGATTTGAACCACCTGACGCGGCTGTCGGACCGAGAAGATTTTACAGAGACAACTAACTCCATGGAGTAGAGTCCTTTTTTTAGAAGCTAATAGTACCTCAGCTGGTGAACAAATTACCCGTATTTTATGGAACACGAAGGTTCATTACCTGTTAAGAACAGCCCGCCACTTGTTCCTACCCTGAGCCACATCAATCAAGTCCAGGCCCGCCCATCATATTTCCTTATGATTCATTTTAATATCATCCTCCCATCTACGTCCTATGTTCTTCAACTTGTCTCAACCAATATTATGTATGTATTTCTTCCCCCCTCCCTCATGCGTGCCACATGCACTGCACACCTCATCCTCCTTTGTTTCATCATACCAATAATATCTGGCGGGAAGTACAGGTCATGAGGCTCATCACTGCATATTTTTCTCCAATCTCCTGTTATTTCTTCCTTCATAGGACCAAATATTTTCCTCTACGCCCTTCTGTTTCCATTATTCCCCCAAACAGCTTGCAGGTACATAATTACATCCAGGAAACTAAAATTTTATTCTTCCAGCAGTTACATCACTTTCGTTATCTTCTACATTTGGGATTATACAAAATGACACACACTGCAGACGACATTTACCAAAAAAAAAGGTCTCTTAAAAGTGAAATAAACCGCTATGATGAATCACCCCATCTGTTCATGACTTGTATCATCATCATTACCTCCACATTAAACGGACTTCATTGCACTCCTTTACAGTTAAAGCACTTTGTATGATTGCACAGAAATGGTGCATGGTCATTACACTTCCTTCAAATAAAATAACATAAAATTCGTGGGAACTGCCTCATCCACACCATGGCTAAGCTCACACTCAGCTCAAGGCAAGCTCACAGTCAGTGTTTTGGGCAGAGTACTGCAAGCTCACGGTCAGTGTTTTGG
>BLKM01002759.1:0-11057 GCA_013340265.1 Coptotermes formosanus | reverse complement strand
CATGGAGTTTAGACCACACTCTCACCCTGAGAAATCAGATTATATCCCGCTCGACGTAGGGTCTGACATTCACACTCTAACGGAGACGTATGTGCCGAACCAGGCTGAAAGACAGTGACGCGGACCAAAGTTTTTGAATTACACTACCTACAGACAGAGTCTCCAATCCTTCAACAACTGGCCTAGTGGGAAAACCCCCTTGCCTCAAGTGTTAAGTGCTGCGGGATACTACTACTCAGGTACTTTGACCCAATGTTTCTACTTAAATAATATTTAACAATAACAATATCCCGTATATAATTTTCACCTTGTACCTACAGGTAAATGGGATCTAACACGATGCTTTCATTGCGGTGGCCCCTTGGAACACTGGGACGCAACGGATGATGCCTGGAGAGAACACTCCTATTGGTTCCCTCGCTGTGTTTATCTCAAATACGTTAAAGGTGACACGTTTATTAAAGAGAGTCGCAGACTGCGTTCTCAGCAACTAAATGGAAGTGATATAGTAGGCTAGTATTCTGTTTCTGTACTGGCACACTGAATTAATAAACTTTATTTTCATTATTGAACGTGCTACATACTCTGGTGTAGGTCACTGATTCCGTATCAAGCATGCATTACAAAGAGTATATTGATTACCTTCTGTAAATCAGTTGGTGAAGGTCTTCGTAAAAAAGCAGCGTAGTAGTAAGCGATGTTGAACAACCAAAGCAGAGTCTTGTAACTGACAAAGCAGATAAAGGCATCTAGTTTTCTGAGCTCTTTTATACGCAACATACTGCTGACTCGGCTTTCTTGTCTTCATCTTCCACGTGTGACCTTTTACCTCCCCACGCCTTGCTTACTGCACGATACCGTACTTTCTTACCAAACTAGACCACATCCTTCGGTTTTCACATTTACCAAACTGAACGGTGGCGTACAATTAAGACCAAATATCACTGAGCACAGTAACGCTGTATCCACCGTTTCCTCTACTACAACTATACGCCATCGTTCAGTTTTCAAATTTTACCAAGCTGAACGATGTCATACCATTAATATCGGATACCAATCCGTACAGTGACGCTACGTCCACCATTTCCTCTAGTACTAAAAACTCAGCAAAATGGCATCATTCAGTTTTACCACACTGTACGATGTTCCCGAAAGCTACCGACGGCTGCTCCCTTACACTATGTGGTGTTCCCAAAAATCAACAACTTTAACTACCACACTGAACGACGGCACTCTTCCACAGGCTCCATCTGTACGGCGTCTAACAATTCACCGTGGCCGAGTCTGAAGATTGCAGAACGACGGGGAATAAACAGTACTCCACATTCACACATACCAACATACACTTTGGCGCTGTTTCCGAAATTTCAACAAATTTAAACTTTTCGAAAATATATTACATTATCTCCCGCAACATCACTACAGTAATACAATCCTATATCCCTCTCACACGCACACTCTCGCATTGCGGAATCGCGCCAGCGATCCCCGTGGAAAATTCTAGAACCGGTTGCTATACGCCATCTCTCTCCAACACAGAGTCCTTCTCCCTCACACTCCGTCGCACTGCGACATTTCGTTCCACCAATCACAACTCTCCCCACCGTCACGTGACATCCTACCAGTCCCATACCCCGCTATGTCACGTGACCTCTGCCAATCACAACGCTCCCCGCCGTCACGTGATTCTTCCTCCAATCATTTTCACTCTCTACACAGCATCCGACACCGTCAGTTCACTTCCTGCCTCCGGACCGAACGGACGTCTCCACGCACCACTCTCTCGCACTTTTCCCCTCCAAAAACAAACTTTTCTTCTACCACACTTAACGGCGGCACGTTTTTTTCACAATTCCACTTGAGTCACTCGTGCCTTATACTTGATGCTGCAACACTACCACCCTTCACGGCGGCAACACCTTGAAGAAGGCATCACCGAACTTCACGGCGGCACCCCTTCTTTTTCCAAATTACCAAACTCCACGCTGGCACCCCTTCTTTTCTTCCAACATTACCAAACTCCACAGACACAACCTTCTTTTTTCCAAATTACCCATCTTCAGAGTGGCATCCTCCTTTCTTACAAATTACCAATCTCCACGGTAGCACCCCTTTTCCAAAATTAACTATCTCCATGCTAACGCCACTTCTTTTCCAAAATTACCAAACTCCACGGTCACACCCTTCCTTTTTCCAAATTACCAATCTCCACTGTAGCACCCTCCCGTCTTACAAATTACCAATCTACACGGAACCACACCTTTCCAAAATGACACATCTCCACGGTCACACCCCTCCTTTTTCAAAAATTACCAATCTCCACGGCGACACGCGACCACGACCAGTCCCTCGCCCACGCCCATCCCCAACCCCACCCCCACCCCCATACACTTGTTTCCACTTACTTTTATGATGCCTTCTACACGTTAATATACCTCCATGCCACCCATACACCAAATAGCTTCACCACCTGATGCAGCATCATTTAACAAGCACGACTGACCCAAGTGTACATTTACTACTAAAGTTTATTTAAACAACAAGCGTTTGGAGCAAGCATTTGAACTGAAATGTTTAGGAATTTATTTCGACAGCAGATTTAGTTTCGACAGACACGTAGACTACATTACAGGGAAATGCACTCCTATTATTAACATGTTAGCAAAATCATCTAAACTCAAATGGGGTATGGGGCATCGAGCACTGAAGGTTATCTATAGCGGTGCAATTGAACCAATATTGACGTATGGGACACCGATATGGGAGAAAGCATTAACAAAACAAAACAATATGAGGAAATAACAGCGAATTAAAAGAATGATGAATATTAAAATAACCAAGGCATTCTGAACACTGTCATATAAAGCATCATGTGTGCTGGCAGGAGTTCTCCCCATCCGGCTTGCTAATGAAAAAAATGTACGAACTTATAAGGCAAGTCATAACAACATCGAGTATGATGCACCTCTGGAAGTGAGATATTGGCCCCACCCTGCGGAAATACCACTTATTAGAGCACCTACAGCAATACTGCACAACGTAATAAACATATGCACGGACGGCGGTAAAATTGGAGGAAATATCGGAACTGCTGCAGTCATTATCAAGGATGACATAGTCCTTCATCAGTCTAAGTTCAAACTACACGAGAGATGTTACAATAATCAGGCAGAACAGGTAGCAATCCTAAAGGCACTAGAGCTAATACAAATTGTACCGTTAAGAAAGGATGCAGAAAGGTAGCAATGATAAACACAGACAGCAAAGTGACACTGGACACATTGCAGAATAGACACAAACACTACGTACTAATATAGAATATAAGGAAATAAATAAAGAAGCTGGAGGACCTAAGGTGGACAGTGTTTTTCAACTGGGTGAAGGCACACGACGGAATACAAGGAAATGAAATGGCAGACCGACTTGCCAAGAAGGTGGCAACAGAAGACATAGGGGAAATAGTGTATGATAAAATACCAAGAGAGACCATAAAAACAGAAGGGACGGAGAATGGTTTAACAGAATGGCAGGAGCAGTGGACAAGCTCTACAAAAGGAGCAGTAAGTAAATTATTCTTCCCATATGTAAAAGAGAGAATGAAGACCACGTTACCTGTCTCAGCTGAATTTACGGCTATGGTAATGGATCACGGTTTAACGAGATCATACCTCCAATGATTCCAGTTTATTCCCAATTCAACGTGCCCTTGCAGACTAAAAGAAGAACAGACAATTAACCACATAATTTTGAACTGCAAACAACTAGAAAACGAGAGAAGGGCCCTACGAAATGCCACAGTCCGAAAAGGTGACACCTGGCCCCCAACGTTTGAACAACTCACAAGAAAACACATCAAGACCTTCACGAAGTTTGTAAGATCAATAGACTTCAGCGCATTATAAGTAATTCATTTACTATATNTCAATAGACTTCAGCGCATTATAAGTAATTCATTTACTATATACAGTCGTTAATTAGTAAATTTAGCTAATAAGTTACTTAGTTAATAACGCAGTAGATAGAAGATTAAAAAGCAATAAGTAATACATAGGAAAACTGAAAGTAGACTTGCTATATCTATAGGGAAACAGGGGAGATAGGACATAAATTGTAAATATTATATGTAACCATATTGTGAATATTTAACGCTAAAGCATGTAGTATTACTATGTAATGGAGCATGCTGAATGTTCAATAAAAAATACATACATACGTACGTACATACATACATACATACATACATACATACATACATACATACATACATACATAATAGCAAAAGCTTATCGTACAAATTCCAACGAAGCCCTCTGCGCTCTGACAGGAATTACACCGATAGAAATAAAGGCTCAAGAAACCGCGAAACTATACCGCATCACACGGGATAGACAAAACCTTCAACTAGACCATGATGCAGAGCCGAAGGATTGGATACATCCGGCGGACTCAGTCAGAATCAACGAGCGAAACGAAGAAAAGGAACACACGATTCAAATATTCACCGATGGAAGCAAGAATGAACAAGGGGTTGGCTCGGGAGTCGCTATATACATACAGAACAAATTAACACACCAGATGAAACACAAACTGCACGACAAATGCTCAAACAATCAAGCAGAGCAAATGGCAATAGTAACAGCACTACAAACAATAGAGAGAATTAAACTTAACAATAACATCCCAAGAACAATAATGATACATACAGATAGCAGGATAACTCTGGAGTCACTTAAAAACATGAAAAGCAGAAAATACCTCATAGAAGAAATCAGAAAGAAGACTATAGCGCTGGAGAGGGAAAACTGGAGCATAGAATACACCTGGATAAAGGCGCACACAAGGCACTATGGAAACGAACTCGCTGACGAACTCGCTAAGGAGGCAACCAGGAACAATTACATATGTTACAACAAAACCCAAAAAGTGAAATAGAACACCAAGAAAGAGAGAAAAGCATAGAAAAGTGGCAACAACAATGGGACAACTCTACAAAAGGACTAGCAACCAAAGAATTTTTTCCAAACCTCAAGGATAGGTTGCAAAAGAAAATCCACCTAACACCTAATTTCACGGCAATGGTAACAGCAATGGAAAAACAAGATCATACCTGCATCGATTCAAGCCAACAGATTCTCCAGAATGCCCTTGCGGTAACGGTAATCAAACTGTTGAACACCTGATATACGCCTGTAGCAAACTAAACAACGAAAGACAAAAACTATAGCGCACATCTCCAAAGAAGACAACTGGCCAGTCAGTAAAAGTGAATTAGTGAACAAATACTTAACACAGGTCATACAATTCGCAAACTCCATTGACTATGAAAAACTGTAACAGATCAATCGGTGCACAATCAGAGTTCTAGATATCTAAACTCAAGGAAGCAAGTGTACAGCAAGGCAAAAATGTAAAAAATGTAAATAATACACACATGAAACAATGATTAATACAAGCATGTAGTATTACAAGACGTAATGGAGCATGCTGTAAATAAATAATAATTAAAAAAATACATACATACATACATACATACACACATACATGCTTACATACATACATACATACATACATACATACACACACACACACACACACACACACACACAAATTTTACTCGGTTATAATATTATGAAAGGAACTGAATATTTTGTGTCGTTATGACAGCGCAGTATAATGTTTACATTTAACAGTGACGAATTAATTGGTACCACAGAATATCTGACGCTACAGACGAGCTGTCGCATAAACCTATGTCGCTATAACGGGGTTCGACTCTATGTATATATATGTCAGACCGTTTTGTGTAATTCTTTGTTGTTACCAATATGTCACTTTTGAGTCGCAGCACTTGCAAGTCTGTATCTACTGCACACAGCAAACCCTCACAACATCTGTTGACCAACATTTTAATGTTTTTTAAACAATTTTAAAGTTTTCGTGAGTGTTTCGACACATCTCCCTGTACTGTTATGTACAAATGTGACATAGTGGAGCAGTTAATAAGTCCAACAACGAATGTTGCTGGGTTTCTACGTACGTACGTTCACTTACGTTGAATTACATTGGGAACAGCGATTTTTTAACAGCATTGTGTTAGGATAAAAACTTGCATAGAGTTTTAGGCGCTTTTGCAGAATGGTGAAAAGCAGTCAGTTGGTTTGTTATGTCTGTGTCTGCCAGTCCGTTTGTATGCAACAACTTGATTCTCATTGGATGAATTTTTATGAAATTTCATATTTGATTATTTTTCGAAAATCTGTCAAGAAAAATCAAGTTTTATTAGAGTCTGACAAGAATAACGGGTACTTTACTTGACGACCTGCGTACATTTATGATAATATCTCGTTCAGTTCTTCTTGGAATGAGAAGTATTTCACACAAAGTTGTAGAGAAAAGCAAAACATATTCTGAGTATTTTTTTTTCGAAAATCTTCTAGTTTATGAGGTAATGTGGAAATATATTGTGCATCTACACAGGCCACAGACGACAATAAAATAGGGCGCATGCGCTTTGCATGTTGGATAACTAAGGTTACAGACACGCACTCAGAATATGTAAAACTTATTGTTTTTCCACGGCAAAAATGGTTACGCGAGCGCGCCTCAATATTATGTTATACGTACTGTCTTGTTTAAGCAACATACTTAACTCTTAGGCTAAATTCTACACTAGTATGTCGAGTGCTGTCCTACAGTCAGTTTTATAAACCTTTCTTACGTCCACTATTATTTAATTCCTTGATAATGGATCGAATTTGTCGAAATATACTGGGGATGTACTAACTGTATTTAAGGAGACCCAGCCCCAGTGAAAGTACTGGGTTCTAATTTTACTACTGATAAATGGTGTACGCCGATCCCAGTGGCCGCGGGGTCTAAGGCGTGGGTGTGCGGTCAAGCGCTTGCTGGGATCGTGGGTTCGAATCCCACCGGGAAATGGATGTTTGTCTCTTGTGAGTGTTTGTGTTGTCAGGTAGAGGTCTCTGCAACGGGCCGATCCCTCGTCCAGAGGAGCCCTATCGACTGTGGTGTGTGTGTGTGTGTGTGTCTGAGTGTTATCAAGTAAAAAATAAAAAACCCTCTACATCTACTGTGAACAA
Source organism: Coptotermes formosanus (assembly GCA_013340265.1). NCBI lineage: Eukaryota > Metazoa > Arthropoda > Insecta > Blattodea > Rhinotermitidae > Coptotermes > Coptotermes formosanus. Next base: position 3,957 of record BLKM01002759.1, on the reverse strand, counting down.
GTAGGTAGAAGAGGGAAGGACTACGAAAAAATGTATACACGATAGAAATACATATTTCACTCCGTCTCGCTTGAAAAACAAAACAGTTACTTCTGTATACGGAAAGAGTCTTTTTTCGGAATATTAAAAGTGGTGGTACATGAAGTTACCACTGTATGTGAAAAGGCTGTGGTGGGTCTCGTGAACTTAATGTGTGAGCTTGTCTGGTGCAAGGAAGTGACTCCGATAACGTCGAACGAAATTTCTGCCTCTAGCTGCGTCCTGCTTGATGTGCTGCTAGAAACAATTGCATTATCACGCACATGACGCTGAATGTAACGGTTTTGCGAATTCCGTAAGGTTGTTCTCACTGCTGTAATCATAGGTAATATCTAAGTCCATAGGGCAGTACAGTTTGTTAGAAGTTAACACTTACTGAGCAACTTAATAAATGTTCTGCCGTTTAGGAAGCAGGCAGAATCGTTAGGTCTGTGGATCGCACCTGATACTGAATTAATATTACGAAATTTTGAGGTGTGACGCCGTGTAGATATGTATGCGTACTTACGCACTGTAGAACGCTCTTTCACTGTCTTCTGCCCTGATCACGGAGGCAGCTGTCCCCAGAGAGACACAGTCTCAACCACTGGAATATTAATATTCTTTTATCTCGCAGGTCTCCCTTCAGGCTTTCCAAGCAAAGGCTGTTGTGCGCAAAGCGTGTTTCTGATCTCCTCCAAACATAACGTTCATTTTACCCATCTGATCCTCTTTAATATGAAAGGTCTTAACACTAGTGAACAAATAAAGTATAGAAATTAGCGATTTTTAAATTTCAGGATTTCGACCTTTCGTGATCGCCCGTTTTAATAGAGTCGTTTCGACATTTAGAGGTTAGTTCCAACAAATCGAGATGAGACGAAGTGCTGGCAAGTCCGCTTCCCCCATTCTCTGGCTATTGCGCCAATTGTTCTCAGAACATTCAAGCTCTGTTTTTCATTGAGTTTTTCTGCTTTTATGATTGTTTTTCACTTATTTAATACACTTTATGCTTCTAACCCACCCCATCTAGCGCCGAGGTTAAAGAAAGAGTGCAGTTATGCCTCTACTGTCCGTTTGTACCTTCATGGCAGGTTGTAGTTTGATATGTACCTTTAAATTTTACTTTATGCTTCCAAAATTCTTTTTGTATTTGATTTAAAACGTCAGTGCTTTCATGTTTTGAATTTATTTTACATTTTATTAATGCCATTCCGTATGCTCTCTTGAATCATACAGACATTTTATTTTTAAAATGGATTCCGGTTTGTCGTTCCGATGTCTGTGACAGATTTATCAGTCCCAGTCAGAACATAGAGATTCTGTTATGCAAAATACAATTTAACGCTTGGAATTGTGTATTTCTTTGCATTTATTGACATTTTCGTCTTTGCTTGAATTTCTGGAACAGGCCACTATCGCTGATGACAGCCGTGCTTGTGTATTTTAGCAGATGGTCGCCCTTCTCTTGGCCTGTACATCACAAAGTGTCTGAGACGTCTTATGCTGTGTTCTCTTCACTGTAATGAAGTTAGCTTTTGAACGGTGTAGCATCTACTGCCCTAGTGACATATGTACTAGAAGCTACGAGCTGCAGAAGCACGCTAGCAAAGACTGTTGTGCAATACAGATACCGCCAGGTAACCTTATTGCACACAGCATTTTCTGTTGATACGGACTACCTTTAAGTGCACCACTCTGTATAGGCCTACTGAGCGTATTCTTGGACTGTGAAGGTAATATTCGCCTTGTAATAGGCCATAGTGGCCCAGAGGGGGAGTAGAGATATAGCTCTGCTCTTTCTTGAACCTCGGCACTAGATGGTGGTGGGTGTTTAACGCCAGCCTCCGGCTTTTTACCCTCGGAAATGAAACACGGTAGGAGGCTGGGCAGGCCACAGGGCCCATCTGGGCAGGCGAGAAAAATCTCGTCTCCACAGGGATTCGGTCCCAAGGCGGTCCAATCCATAGCAAGTTCCTATACCGTCTACGCTATTGCGGCTGCCAATTTCTGCATTACGACTTGGAATGATTAGACACATGAAAGCTTCAGCTGTCGGAGCCTGAACCCGACAGCTCACCTAATTAACGTCCTCCCTTCCAGTGGCCAATATGCGCCTATTTTGTAAAAAGGGGACAACCCATAAAATATCAATTGTACAGGAGAAGCAAGAAGGTGGCTCTGTTTTACGTAGGACAAATGCTTCGAGAGGTAGGATATCCCGTACCTATCATGGTTAGTCTTGAAGATTGGGTTGTCGTCTTTTTACATACCATGCATGAACATTAGTTGAACGATTTGCTGCACATAACTCGATTTATCTCAAAGTGGAAGTTAGCCCCTCTTTACAAAACAGGGGCGATATGTTCTAGAGCTGCATTGCTTAACAAAGTATAGGGACAAGACTGTCTTTTGTAAATATAAATTCACTCGAATATACAAAAGCGCTGATGCAAGTTGTATTGCTGGGACCAGATTACCTGCTACCTGAGCTCACTTACACTATGCGGCTGCAATCGGCATTGCGCTGCTGCTGCTAGGATCACCTTCGAGAGGCCAGCCACTGTTTTACCGCTTTCTAAAACATTCTTCTTCTTCTTCTTCTTCTTCTTCTTCTTCTTCTACTTCTTCAGGGCCCGTCAGCTTATGCCCCAGATGCACCTCAGCCTTAGGCTTATTGTGCAGCCCTAAACACTCCATTCAGCACCGGTTCAATAACCCTGTGCCCCTTATATAGAGGCAAAGGTCCCTTACTGAAGCTGTGCTTATATCTTTTGGTTCAGCAAACAGCTTCCCAAAAACATTATAGCGCTGACGAGCCAACACCTCACAGCAGCAAACAATATGCTGCACTGTTTCAGCATCTAAAACTATGGCTGTTTTGCGAGGGCTAACATTTAGACCCTCTTTTACAGCCCATTTAACCACCACATTCAGGGCACCTTGCATAAGCTCCCTGACTGTGTATGCAAATTTATCTTGGACTATGATAACAATGTCGTCAGCATAGCCAAATGTACTAAAGCCTAGGTCATTGGTAGCAGCCTACCAACAACTTGGTTCCACAAAAAGGGAGACAAAACTGCACCCTGTGGACATCCTCCTACAACTTTAGCAGTTAAAATGCTGCCCATAAGGGAAGTGTGTACGAGTCTGCTTTCAAGCATGGACCCAACCCACCTGCAACATGTTCTAAAACATTCATTATGTAGGAGTTGTTTCGTAACGTCCGTCAGGGTCGATGTTTTTGGAATAAATAGAAAACGCTTGGTGGCGCATGCGCAGTTCTTCTCTTCTTACCAGGTTGCCTCCTCCACCCCGTGCAGATAATTGGCAAGTAATATGGCTGCGTTACCATGTGATGTGTGGGGATATTGTTGAGCAAGGACATGGCCCTTCTCGGTCCAGGTGAAGGCACCTGTAGAAAGTACTGTGACATGAGGTTTTGAAGGTGTCCGTCTTAAGATATACAGCGCTTGTACAAATATATGGACATGCCATCTATCCTGTTTAAGGATGAAGCAGATTTCTCTGGCACGTAGCAACGTATAAGCCAGTTTACGCGCCCTCACATCCTAACGGACAGTGATCAGCTTTGCTTATTAGTGCTGCTAAACTGGCCTAACCGATGTCAAGTCAGACAACAAAATCGATAAAGTCATAGTTCCTCCATGAACTTTAGTGTTATGCACAAAAATTAATTATACGAGAGTTTTTGTTAAACCTGTGTGTTTATAAATAGATACAAACGCGTATACATTGAAAGTTCTCAAATGTGATGCTGGAGAAGGATCGAGAAGATGAGTTGGACCGAATGAAGTATTGCAAAGCTTAAGGAACTTCCTGCATACGATAAAATGAACGAAGGCTATCTGGACTGGTCACGTCTAGCGTAGGAGCGGCCTGTTACAACACCTTAGTGAAGGAGGGAGAGAAAAA
>BLKM01002754.1:2189404-2253958 GCA_013340265.1 Coptotermes formosanus | reverse complement strand
AGGTGAAATAAAAAACAATGATTTTCGATAGTACAGCTCAGCATCAGAGCGCCAGACAAGAGCGCCAAAAAGCTAGTTTGATGTACCAGTGCCCTGGCGCTACTACCTCCTGTCCGCTAGTGTAAGGCCATCGCTTTCGCAGCGCAGCGTTGTTTCTGCGGGACCGTAGGGGATCTTCATGAACAGTCGATTTGCGTGACATACACTAGATGATCCGTGCTACGAGTAGCAGCGCTGCTACCGTAGCCGTAGAACACTGTCAAGAGTTCGGCGGGTACACCTGCGGTACGTACACATTGACAGTAGGGTCCTGGAACTTTCTCCAAATCTTTAAAATGTTCAGGAGGATTCAAGTGTTCGTTTTCGAGAAAATTCTCAAATATTCTCGGAAAATAATCTTTCCATTAAACAAAAAATGAATGTAGCAAGGTCTCTTTTAGACGATATTAAAACCAAACAACTTCAATGGTATGGACATGTCCAAAGAATGGAAGAGGGGAGATTGCCAAAAGAAGTTACGAAATGGCATCCACCAGGAAGAAGAAAACGAGGTAGACCTAAACTTACCTGGGCCGAAGGGATTATAGGACTGATGGGAGAAAATTGATTAATGGAAGAAGACTGGAATGACAGAAGGAACTGGAGGGAGAAGATAATATAATTGTCAGATGGGTGCAGGAAGATGTGGAAACATTGTACAACCTGCTAAATAATAATAATAATAATAATAGTAATAATAATAATAATCTTTCGGAGAATATTCTCAGAATATTCTCAACTCACATCTTTAGTACATACTTAGGTTTTCCCCTGTCAGTGTCATTGCACCATTGCTCCATACTCATATTCATCTACGTGTTGCTCTTACCAGAAGGACAAGGCGAAACCTGGGAGCCTTCAAACAAAGCATTGTTCTTTCGGATACCGGAAAAGTATTGGACAGGAAAGTACTGTTACAACATTTTGTGAGTCCCCAGAAGGTTAATCGGAAATTGTTCCGTTGTTTGTTTCCGGCTACTGGCGGAAGAACGGCACACATGATGAAAGCAACTTATTTCACTTTTCCCTCGAAAGTCGTTGAGATTGAGTTTTTGGACGAGCTATCATTAGAGGTGTGATTACATTGTGTCATGCACTGTCGGCACATCATGCAAGCGTCTTGCCCCACCCCCTTCGTGGTATACTGTGTGCAGTGTTAGTGGCAGGCTGTGTCTTGTGTCAGTACAGCACCTAGCGATAGGCCTGTAATGGATCACGGCATTTTAAAATTGCTCATAGTCGTGCCAGTGGATTTGAAGACCTGATTTTCATGTGACTAGAACAGTTCAGTGGTTCACACTCGAGAGGTCACTGGTTCAGCCCTCGTGTTACGTATAAGCACCTGAAGACGGCAGTACTTGGATTAACGTGTGTGTTACAGAGTCACAGAGACAAAGGGCGTGTGAAAATAAAGTGCTGAGGAAATTAATTTGTTTCAATGAAGGAGAGGTAAAGTGGCCAAGCACTGGAGGAAATTACGCAATCGAGGGCTTCAGATTAAAGGTGCTGTGTTAGAGAGGATAAATACCAAATATGGGAGAAATGAAAAATAGGATCATTGGTCAGACCCAGTTCTAGATATAAGCATGATATTGTTAAAGTGTGTATTTAGAGAAATGGCCTACGACTGCGTTCAGGTGGTTGAAGACAGGGCCGTTTGTTGAGTGTGTGTTATGGCGAAGATGAAAGATACAAGTCTCCTGGGGATACGCGTTCATCTTCAGGGTCAGTGGATTGTTTGACCCTGAAGATGAAAGCATTACGATCCTTCGAAACGTCAGGAACTGCTCGCACAACAACAGAACATCATATCCAACTCCCAAGCTGGGGGACCACCTCTTGTGGGTTGTCCGCAACTACTTATTCGCAGACGGCCTGCATACCTACAGGCCATCTCCTGTCTGCAGCCTGAGGCCGTGCCATGCCGTGGTGACAGGGGCCAACATGACACGCTATTGACATCTAAAAGTACCGCTCCGTTTTCGGATGACCCTGTGCGGTTATAGATGCAAGTACGACTGGTATGGACAGTGCCATGCCTTTGTTAAACCCGACGCGATACACAAATTACCTGAGTGGCACCGAGACGCAGTGTCACCCTGTGTCACCGCGCGTCGTGACCTTAGTGACTCTGAAGTGGCAGTAAATCCGGTAGACGGCTTTGAACTCTGAGCAGCTTCGGGCCAATCCCCGAAGCGTGCACAGTGTCTGTGCCGTGTATCTACTGCTTGTGACGTCAGGGAGACAGGTTCAAATGTGCTGCTTTCAGTGTTGTGCTGCTGCAGTTAACAAACAATGGCGTAGAGTACAATGCCTGCGACCTCTGTTAAAACGATTTTCAATTCACTGTTTGTGTTCAAAGGGCAAATATAGACATGTAAGGGAGGCAATCTGTTTTGTTTATTGGCTTGCTGTGTGATGTCATGACGTAATTATTAACTCAAGCAGTAAAGCTTGGTTTAATGCAGAAGGTTTCCGTGTACTGCGCATGCGTAGAGTAAAATTCGGTGGCGCAAGTGCATTTACTTTCATACTGGATAGCAGGCTCAAACCCACTGTCACTTTGCAGTACCACATGTTCTAAAGTCCACCAGCAACATGTAGACGGTTTGTCATGATGATGCCCTTTCAGGGGAAATACTTGCTTCTGGCATTATCATCATCATCGTCGTCGTCGTCATTTTGGGCTCAGTCAGAAATGAGATCTGCGCACTTCTGGCATATTACGCAGCCTTGATTGTAGTTCTGTACCGACGTTTCGGGACAACCTGTCGGGCCATCTTCAAGGGTCAAAAATTTTTATTGGACTTCGTGGCCTTTGAAGATGGGCCCAATAGGTTGTTCCTAAACGTCGGTACAGAACCACCACACAAAGGTGCATAATATCCCAAAAGAGCGCAGATCTTATCTACATCGCAGCGGCAGCCTGAAGTCACGTATGAATCAGAAATGTTCTGTTACAGCAGCACCGTTTGTTTTGGCGTGAGGAAAACCACGGCGTATGTATCAGTTGACATTTCTCGGATGAGAGTCAAACCGAATTGCTCTAGGACGTTACACGCCCGCTCAGTTTATGCTGTCTTACTCTGTTTCTGCGCCTTGGACCACGATTTCGCAACAAATACAGCTGTGACATTCTTGTCATGGTGTTGTAGTCGAGTTACTGGCGTAGCTGACGTAGGGAACGCCACAAGCCGCTGCATACGGCCACTGAATCATTAGCACTACGTGCTTGCCGACTAAAATATCGCTGCTCACTTGTATATTCTGATACAATTGGACGCGACGCGGCGGGTCGCCAGCATGGCCACCACGTTCACCGTACCCAACACTTCAGAATTTCTGGTCATGGGTATTGGCGACAGAAGGTGTTAACAGTTCCAGGTCTGGGGACTTGAGTTAACTGTGGGAAAGAACTGTGGCTGCTATGAACGCCATTTCCCCACTGATGTGCAACCTTGGAGCGATTCACCACATGCAACGTGGTCAATAGAAACCAGGTTGACAGTGCGTAATGTGTTGTTTGCATTGCATAATGTTTAGCAGTTACAGGCTATTTAAAGTTCTGTCAAAGTGTTAGCGCTATTTAATAATCCTATATATGGGCTACCGTATGAACGTGACCCTGATGTCAAGCCAAGACATGCATTTAAGCGAAACCGTGTGAGGGTTGTACACTCCAATTCCCGTATCTTGATACTTTGAAGGTATTTAAGGAATGCGAGCAGGTATTCGCCTGGCCAGTGTATGTGACTCAGCAACTACTACCTGCTCAGAAACACATTACAGTCACTGTGCCGGCTGCTAATGTTCTAGCGGCCGATGTATTTGGGACTCGTATTTGTTCACTGATATCTCCTACCACAAAGCAGCTACTATCTTCCTGCCATGCCCCTCCCTCTCGTTTCGTCTCTTCCCATTTCCTCACCCCGCACGTTTCAAGATACGGGAACTGGACTGTAGTTCTATACATGGTCTTTAATTATCTGTGTCTTTGAGTCAAGGATAAACTTTAGTTTTAAATTTAGTTCAAGTTTGTTTTCCAGTTCATTCGTAAATGTGTTGGCAGCAGTTTGTGCTTGGGTGCTTGATTCACAATCCCAGGAAATCATTAAGTCATATAACTGTTTTGTAGTGGTGTGTAACTTACGCTTTCGAATACCCGTAACCTTCAGTGGGCGTTACGTCACCACTGTTTTGTTGACTGTGCTGTAGAGCACCGTGGCTGCTTCTAAATTTATCAGTCATTTATGGTTAATCAAGCCGCTTTCCCGTAACACATCGTGCATAATTGTGACGTATGGCGACACACAGAGATCAAAGGTGCACAAACCGCAATTAGAACACTGTGTTGATGGGGCAAGTGCCCACTCACTGTCGTTACGATTCGCGAGCAAATAGTTCAGCTGTCAAACTGACAGGCCGAGAGAGTTAGAAGTATATGACGAGGATTATTCGTCTCCTGCGCTAAGTGCGTGCAGTTGGTTGAGATGGTGTTCTACTGTACAGAGTGTATTTTTTTATCGCTGGACTGCTCGCCGTAGAGTGGGCGACATCGTTGCTGCCTAGCGTGCAATGGGGCGCCCTTTCTGCAGCGCTCAGTCCGGCGAGAAAAAAAAAGTTCGCGGTGTGTCTGTCCGTATTTTTCGTATCAGAAACTACTGAATGTAATGAAATTTGGTACTTGGGTCTACTCTGTAAGTTGTGCTAAGTTCGTTTCTTGCTTTGACGGAAATGTATTGGTTTTCGCAAAGACCGATCCTTGTTACAAATTATGCAAATTACTTTCATAATGGTCCTGACTGAGGTCGAACGTTTATTCTTGCAGTGAACACGCACCGTCTGTATCGGTTTATGTTTTGTAGAGAAATAATCGCTGTTTGTTTCGAGGTCCATACAAAACACATAAATACATTATGTGGACAGAATACAGAATTTGTGAATGTTAAGCCTGGTGGTACATATAGTTACCACTAGGCTTTAAAGGATTATGGACTTGCATTTATATCTGGTGACACACTCAGTGGTTTGTTGCCCGCCATTTTTCGCTGAATTTTTTTGTTCATTTTTTACAAAAATTTCACTTGCTCGTGTAACGGACTTTCTGACGAAGCAACGACGCAACTTTCTGGAATACTAATCAACAAATACACACAGTTATTGTTAGATTCACAATAATATTTTTAGGAACACTAAACTCCTACACGTTTCGGACCGTACTGGTGCACCATATTGTTGTATAAAACAATTACATGCATATGTAGAAGAACTGACGGAAATTATTCCGTGTAGATTAAATACGCGTAGCGTACAGAATTGTTAGTGCGCCAGTTTCTCTTTTTTCTCTGCAGTATTGTCTCTGGAACTGTCTTCAGATGCCTGTCTTTTGCTTCATACATTCCCACCCAATATCCTTCGTGTTGTCAGTTCTACTCGGTCCTCCTCTGACTTCTGACCGTTAACCAGAAATTAAAGACTTCCTTGCAGATGCATATGAGTCAGAAACTCTTACTTTGCCAGGAGAGAAGGGCAACACTAAATAAGGGTGCCAGCGTTTGCTAAGTTCTGTACGCGTGGGCAGATGTGCGGTTGTGATGCGCAAGGCAACTGTCGCCACGTTTTTTAGCGCTGCTCTGAAAAGGGCTGGGCAGGATTAGGAAAATGCCATGCTGAATAGATCTGTCTCAGGGCTGAAACTGGAACCCGTGTCTTGAAAATGCACAGGATGGTGCTAACCACTAACATGATCCAGTAAGTTGCAGTGTAACTTATCTGTAGAACGTAACTGCGGTGGCCGGCACGAAGATAGTCCCTTGAAGGCCACTGCCTATGGACGCAGTTTTGCCATGTCTATGGCAGTCTGTCGACAGAAGGCGTGCAACTAAACGGGAAGCTGCGCCTAGGGGGCAGAACTGGCAAGAACGCAGGGCGGCGTTGAGCACGGGTGTCAGTCAGCCGCTTGACCTTGACAGGACTATTTTCGTGCCGGCAACTCTAGTGTACCGGAACCGTCTCCGTTAAAGAATACGCCTAACTTGAAATAAAATCAACTTAATGTATTTATTGTAGCAGATGTATTGCGACTGGGGCTCCGCAGATACATCGTAGGCCTAGCAGTTGGCTTTACAAAATGAAGTACAAAATACAGTACTACAGTACGCTTACAGCAAATAGTCGTGGTATAATATCGACACCTCCGTGCTTTAGCCTGATGTTGTTTGTGTCAATTACGCAGTTTGTAGGAACACTACAAATGCCCTTACAGACCAGCACTAACTGCATTATAACACCCCCCCCCCCCCGGCCAATTCCACCTCACGTGCTGCTGTGTTTCATGCGCCACTCGACTAATTACTCTGTATCATTACCTTTGATCACCAATGGTACGTACTTGGGTGTGAACAGAAAAATGCCAAAGGGGCCATCGAATGTGTCTGTTGTCCAAATGGTTTTCATCTACAAACATTTGCGTTTATCAACACAACCATTTGTGCGTGACGTTTCGGGACCACAGTGTGTAACGTATGTGCCAAAACAAGATATTCGCAAACGCTTCGGAAATCCGTAAAGAAATATGAAATGATGAGTTGAGGCTTCTTGTCCCGTCTTACAGTACAAGGTGCATCCGGGTAGCTCAGTCAGTATAGCGACTAGACTACGGGCTGGATGACTGAGGAACTGTCGTTCCATTTACCGGAAGTGCGAGACATTTATACGTACACCGAAGGTTCCAGATCGACTTTTGAGGTAATGGAGGCTCTGTACTGCAGATACTTTGCCAAGGAATAAGGCGGCTGGTGCGTTAATCTGACCACTCACCTCTCTCTAATGCCTAGGTTAAGAATGAGGGGAGCTATACACCACACCCCCATACACCTTTGTGGCATGAATAGGGACAACTATATATTTATTTCGATAAAGTATAAAGGCGGAGACCAACAGTATCGACGGTGTATTGGCACTAGAGGACACAAGCCCCACCAGATGTTCCCCTGCCTCTGTGCGCTACGATGGGCCGCTGGCATGCTCTCAGTAGCGCTGCCAGTGGCAGCGAAATGGAAAGTAACTCTTTGTGGTCTGACTTGGGGTAACTGGACGGACGGAGGAGGACCATAGAAAAGTGTGTGAGGACTGACGGAGGCTGGGGCTCGATCCCAGGACAGTCCCTGTGGGGCTTTACCAGAAGCACGAGCGGGCACTGCCTGGGAACCTTCAGAGCAGTAAACTGATTTCCCAATAATAAGCGCCTCTCACTGCATCCGCTTTCTTCAGTTATTTCTGTCTCTCGTCTTTAAGTGTCAACGTCGTTGCCCTTTGTCTGCACGTTAATACCCTAACTTGGTCGCCTTTACACCTTGTTTCCGCTAATGTCATTAATTCCTAAGTTCGTACGCTACAGAGGGCACAGAATTGCTCCAAGGTGTCGCTGAGACCTGTGTGTCTCACGCTCCACATATGAACAGACATCCCAGTCATGCAGCAACGTGTTTGTGTCTTGTAGGAAATGTTTGTTTGTTCGGTAGGATTGCAGAAGTTGTGCGGCCAAAGTTTCCGAACAAATGATTCGATGTTCAGTTGGCGGACACGTGTCAATAACAGCCATACTCAGAAGGCTTGGTCAGGCAATGAATAGTAAATTGAAGAAATGAAGAATGGATAGAAGAAATAACAGATGTAAGACAATGAAAAGGGAAATAAAGGAACGAAGAGAATTGGCGAAACAGCGGAATGAGGACAACTAAATTAATTGTCTATTTAATTCCTTGCGCAGTTACACATTCATTTAATGGGATGCTGAATAGTAACGCAGCAGTCTACCATCTGCAGATTCGTCTGAGAGTTTCTCTTCAGTGAACATACTTCCTAACAGATCCGTCCGTCCGTCCGTCCCCTCTGCCGTTCATGTCCCTGCCTTTAAAGAGCATTTTCGAGACCTATGTTTTGTATATACAGTGAGCTCATTTCATTCCCAGTTTCCTCGTACTGTGTTTCACCTTTATTTGGTGTCACCCGTAACAGAAACCCCAAACTTGGTCACAGTGACGATGACAAGACGATTGGCAGCAATGATGAAGCGACATTCAATTCGTCAGCAGAATTCGAACCCGCGATCCCAAGTGTGCCGGTCTAAGTCCGTTCCGTCCTCGCCCGAGGCTCTGGTTTATCGATCGCTTGCGTTTTTGTGCCGGATTATCGCGTTAGCAATGTAGCAGTGCTCCATGTAGAAAGCTGGCGTCTAGTATTGTATGATGCCCATTTAGCTGAGTCTTACAGGTTTTATCGTTCCGTATCGTTCGTATACGGGAGTGAACAGAGCTTACGGTGTTGCTGTTTGTACGCCGCATATGCGTGCGACTGAATTCTACAACTTCTAATAGCTCCAAATTTCCTTTTGTCGTTTTGATGTCTGTAAATTTAAGATGACGTTCCTGTGATTTTACTACCGAATTTGTTTGAAATAAGAACCGTATGAACAGGCCAATGGCGCACAGCGGTTTCTTCCTCGTCCGCGCATGTCCATGAAACTGACATGGGGAGTGTAACGCTGCATCCTAGCAACCGTACTACACTGAAGCAGTGGGTTTCGCCGCGTCAGTTTCACCGTTTCATACCGACCGTCCTGGTTGCGGTTTTGGCTGAGTGGATTTTCGCTGTTACCTGGTAACGGTGCTGGTTTGGGGTTTTCTCGTATCCTAGCAATGGCGATAGTTCGAGTTTGCCCCCGGCGTTCCGTTTGCCACACACAGGACAACATTAACAATGCTTCCAGTTTTACGTCCTAAAACAACTCTGTATTTATACCCTTGTATTAGAATGTGACGGACTGACGGACAAGCCCTGTGAATGTTATGTTGTTTATGTAATATGTGTGTGTGTCTTTCCTGAGGCGGGCGTGTTGCATAATGAGGCAATGCTTACAGAGTAATGGTGGTTTTACTGTTCCGTGTTATGGGTAAGAGTACCGATGGCAGAAATAGATTTCGGTAGTTCTGGTATGGGTTTGTTTATTTATTTGGCTCGTTTCTTTGATACACTCACAGCCAAAGATTACATTGCCACTGTTTTGACTGCCGTTTGCGTCAGGAATTCCTTCTTTCGTGCGTGGAGGTCCGGCCTTACGAACTGCAAGTTTCTCCAAGGCAGATCGTGGAAAATGCTTTGTATTTGAAATTTCGGAAAAAAATGATATGTTCACCGGAAAATACAATATTTGTGTGATACTGCAGGGACGAATTTCAGAAATGCGTTTCTTACTGATGAAAGGGGGCAATATGAGGTAATTCTGTCGGCTATTATTATTATCATTATTCGCAATGTCCACACAGTGTGTTTGTGTCTTTTGTATGATCTTCAGAAAACGCAACGGTCTCTATTGTAAAAACCTCAGTCGGTTTTCTGTAATGACGCTCCTCGAGCTTTCTGTGAGGTAGGAACTGAACTTTTAAATGCTGCTTACATGTATAGGCACAACGCTCAGCACGACGCTCTGCCCGCGTTGCGTCGTACGCTGCGTGTCGGGGAGGTTTAACCCTTTAAAGACGAAGCGTATCTGTTTTATATAAGAACTCAGTGCGTACCGCGCTGTAAACACTTTCCACTTCGGTTATAAAAGCCAATCTCTTAATAATTTATAAAGCAAAAGTTGCTGTTTGTTCTGAGATCCGTACAAAACACATAAACGCTATGTGGGCACCACGTAGAATTTTTTAATGTTAAACCTAGTGGCATGTAAAGTTACCGCGAGGCTTTAAAAGGTTAACAGACAATGACGGGAGCTAGACACACGATGACAGTCTAATACAAACTCGCTGCCGAACCCAGTGGCCACGCTGTCTAACGCGTGAGTCTGCGGCCATTCGCCTGCTGGGATTGTGGGTTCGAATCCCACCGGGGGGCGTGGATGTCTGTCTCCTGCAGATGTTGTGTGTTGTCAGATAGAGGTCTCTGCGACGGTCTGATCACTCGTACAAAGGAGTCCTACCGAGTGTGGTGCGTCTGAGTGTGATCGTGAAGCCTCGACAATGAGAAAGCCGTGGCCCACTAGGGGCTGTCGCGCCATGGAAAAAAAATAAAAATAAAAATAAAAACTCACTAGAGCGTCGGGCCGGCGCTTGTCGGTCAAGTAGGAAACAGTCACTCTGTATTTCAGGCTTCACTCGGCCATGCCATAGCTCAGGCTGTTAGTCGCTAGCCTGTCATCGCAGAGGCCCGGGTTCGATCCCAGACCAGTCTATGTCAGATTTTTGGTGGACATAGTGGCACTGGGACGGGTTTCCCTCCTGTCTCCTGTTTCTCCTGTCAGTACCATTGCATCAGTGCTGTATACTAATCTTCATCTGCATGTTGCTCTTACCAGGGCAAACGGGCGAAGCTTGGGAAACTTACAAAAAGCAATGCTGTTTCAAATATCGGGGAGCAGTGGATAGAGAAGTACTTTCGTATTGTTCTTCTGTTGCTTTAAATAGTTAAAGTGTTAGTGCGGTAGACGAGAGGAGTTTTATGACGGTGAGTATCATTACGAAGTCTCCGTCACTTTTCTGTAACATGCCTTCTGATAGACGAAGCATGATATGCTACATGTCGCTTGTTCAAGTGATTCAAACACAAATCCTGTGGACAAAACAAGGCGTGGCCTGATTTCACCATAATGAGATTGTTTCGAAGTCTTAAATTTCCAGATGTTGATGTGTACGGACTGCAATTGACCACGGCACCGATTTAGTGAGCTCACTTGGTAACGTTTCCGACCTGTATTCCGATGATGTCAGGGTCGAAACGCGGTTGGAATACCGACCGTTCTGACGGGGTTTTCACGATCCTTCGTAGTGCTGCTGGTCTGCCTGTTGTGAGGCTGCAGCCGGAGTAACAGGCGGCGGAAACGGGATCTGGTCTTGAGGGAAACAGTTGGTGACCATATCAAGACTAAAACGAATCGACACTACACGTGAAAATTTGGTTCGTATCTCATGGAGAACACTGTGCTTCCAGTAGGAAGACCAGTCGGTGCAGGCTGTGTAGGGACATAATGGCTGTTTGAGTCGTGCGTACCACATAGAGTCAGTGTGTGGGCAGAATGCAGCGCCTTTACTGTCTAACCTTGCGGTACATATAGCAACCATCAGGCTGTAAGGGGATGCTTTTAATGGAGGGAGGTTGACTACACAGCTCTAGATGCAAGTAACGGTCAACGAATTCAAGGTGATGACTGTAAAAGACGAAAGATGCTCTTGCGCTTTTAGATGTGTTAATACTGTGTAAGAGGCAGTCCTTGGTTTGATCACACAGCTGCCGATGCGCGTTTGGGTTGATGGATACAGGATGGTGACTCTAAAAGACGATGGATGGTCTTGCACCTGAAGCGCAAGCACACACCGGACTGCTTTTGGCCGGACAGACGGTCGTTTTGCACGAGTCGGAGTGTTTGCGTTGAGTACGGACACTGCATGGGATTGGCTGTGCGCGGACTGGCTCGTTTGAGTTGACTCGTGAAAAGCAATGAATAACAGTACCGGTACCGAAAAAACAGTTATTTGTTTGCGGTAAGCCACTTCGTTAACTGCTCAGTTTTTCCCCAGATATTTTGTCATCATTGAACACTGCTGTAATGACGGGTTATCAGATTACGTATGTCTTCGTATGGTCGTATAGCAGACTCACAAATTTATGGCACTCCGATGTGTCAGCAGTTTATCGTATGAGCGTTGTGGGAGTTGAAGGGCGGGCAAATGAGGGGCAGAAAATGTCAGGGCAGCGTGTCTCATCTCTTTCTAAAAACATACGTTTGTGTTCTTACGTTCTTATATAATTTCTTCAGTCGGAGCCCGACTATAAGGGAAGTATTCCACAACTATCTGCATGTTTTCCTATTTTAGACAGGGCCACAGTGCAGTACCGGTATTCTAGGAAAGGTAATGTTTTTGTCCGGCTAATAGCTCGCAACACGGAACGATCTCCACTCTGTAACGTCCTGTAACCAACTAACCCGACACACCTCTAGTACCGCCTGTGGATGATACCAAGTGGAGAGACTAAAATCGGTCGGTTGTTCAGTGCCATAACATTGCATCCAGGCTCTACAAACAAAACTAACTTCCCGTCCGTGTGTTCGTTTCCCTCACACAACTACGACGCTGCACCCTTTGCCGGTTTCTGTCACGCCGCGTAATGCAATCACTACGCACCAGCCGGAAAGAAAATATTATGGTCCAAGAATCCGAAAGGTAATTGCCGTACACCGTTATGTCCGGTGCGCGACTGCGGACGACGTCACATAATTAATAATGTGAAGAATATTTCTGTGCTGTGCCGTGCCGTGCGTCCGGTGTGCCCACTCCTTTAATCTGTGTCACACGAACGGCACATTTGTATGGCGTTAATTTGAGCAAGTTGCTGGAGACGCGAACAAGTCGGTGAATTCTGAATCAAAGTTGCAGGCCTTATATTAGTGAGGATAGTCCGGAGACCCTGTGGCAGGGTACGTGATGAATCGATCGCGTCTACACCAGGCCTGTTTGTACTCTGTGTGCTGAATAAGTATAGTCCAACATATTAAACATCTTATGTCACGTAGACACAAGATCTAAAGTTTTAGGGCTGCGGATAATAGCCTTTCATTTCGTAAGATTATGTAAATGAGGTTAATAGCGTGTACAGAATGCTGCATTGTGAGGCACTGACTGCGTTTATCGAGATAAAGTATGACACACCGTAAGTATGGNACTGTAAAACGTAGAACTATCTGCACGTTTAGCCGTCCTTCCTTGATTGATTGTAGGCTCTTAGCGACCATGTATCAAATACAAAGGATTGAATGAGGTGCAGTGTGATTTGTTTGGAAGCCGAAGACAGCCATCGTCAGTTCCAAGATACTGTTCCAGAACTGAAGAAAAACACGAAAATAAGTCTAACCCGGTTATAACGTCATGAAAGGCACTGAATATGTTGTGTCGTTATAAACGAGTGTTGTAACCGAGCAGAATAATGTTGTGGTTGACACTGAGGAATTAATTGGTATCACAGAATCTCTGACGCTATAGACGATGTGTCGTACAAACCGATGCCGTTATAACCAGGTTCGACTGTATTTGGTCACTAAATACAGGAGAGGTTGTCAGAGACGTGAGTGTCTCACTGTAATGTCTACTTGTAATGTGGTTCCATTGGTAGGAAGTCTGTATACCCCTGTACAAGTTGTCGCTTTGGAAGCAGTTGCACATCCCTAATAAACCAGTTTGGTCTGTACCTGGATAAACAATAACTTCCATCCACGAACACTGCCTTCGCGTAATCTCCTTTGCTCTGGACGTTGCAGTAATCACTTCTTCCCGGTAGACACAATAGAGGCCGCTCGCCACAACCCACAGGTAGCTGCCTGTTCAAACAGCACACAGCAGGCCTACTCTGCTTCATCTCGCTCAATCAGTCGAAATGAAGCCATCCGAATACGCGTTTCTATGGAAATACCTATCATATTTTTATTTATCTCACCCTTACGTGGTTCTGCGGAGCTTGACCATCATTGGCAACTCATCTTTGTGTTATTTATACTAAACAGTACAGTAACAGTCGAGCACAGCTTTAATATGTAAGAACTTCAGCTACATGTTTTGGCTTTTCATATACGAGACCATCAGGGTGTACAGTAATTTGAAGACTCAGCATGCGATGTATGTAAGGTAAAGGTAAAGTGTGAGATCTCAACTTGTTACAGGTTTTACATTCGTGGTGCATTTAAACCACATTTTGTAGTTAATCGTGACATTACATTATTGGTGCTGTGAAGGTTTAGGTTGTAGCTGTACGTCACGTAAAGTAATTGACTGGATCAATAAAAGAATTATTAAATATTTCTAATAGGCAGTGGTATGAATTTTGCTGGGATTGTGCTTTCGAATCCCGCCAGGGGCATGGATGTTTATCTCTTGTGAGTGTTGTATGTTGTGAGGTAGAGGTCTATGCGTCGGGCTGGTCACTCGTCTAGAGGAACCCTACCGACCGTGTGTGTGTCTGATTCTGTGTAATCGTGAAGCCTCGGAAATGAAGAGGCCCCGGCCTGCTTAGGGGTGTTTTGAAACCCGTGACGCAATCCCGGGTTTTACCGTATGTAAGTAGGTGTTCTGATCAGAATATCCGTTTCTGTTGTTACGGGATCATGTTATGTAGGTATTTTTATTTTGCAGCTTGCTCTGGATTATACGTACTGCAGAACTTGTCGTTAGTGTACCCTTTATCACCGTGGGTCAGTTACTGCTGGTTTGTGGCTACATCAGTGTTCACTCTATGTCAATCAACCCCACGAAGTTTCGGTCAGGTGCTTCCGTCGCTACTAGCGTTGCAGTGCAGTTGGCAGTTCATGTAACATGAACGCTTCATCTGTGCTTAGGTTCAAGCGGTTAGTCGCCGGCCTCTCACTGCAGTGGTCTGGCTTGGAAACCAGGTGGACAGAGTGGCACTGGGGCAGGTTTTGCTCTGAGTACTTTGATTTCCCCTGTCTTTATCATTCGTCCATCAGCGACGCTGCATTATACGGGGTTATTCACAAAGAATATCGGTATTTTAAAGGTGTATAATTTAGGTACTTGCAGACTTAAAAGTGTTTGGTTTGCACCAAACGATAGGTAAGCTGTCCGAGTTTTTCCTATTGTCCGGTTAAAAAATGGTTTTCATTTCAGCCACCACACAGCGCTGGGAATGAAAATGGCGACGCCACAGCAGATGTAGTGCAGTTTAGCAAGTCAAAATCTGTAATCACAGTGCAACGTGAGTTTAGAAGAAAATTTAACAGTGATCCACTATCTGATAACTTTCGCCGCCGGTGGTATCGATAGCTCCAAGAGATTACCGATTGTGATCTGGTAAACTGCAGTGCACAAAAGACTTCTGCTGTGGAGTTGCCAGTCTTATTGCCAGCGCTGTCTGGCGGCCGAATTGAGAACCATTTTTTAACCAGGCAACACGAAAACCCGGGGCAGTAAACCTATCGTTTGGTGCAAACCAAACATTTTGAAGTTTACAAATACCTAAATTATACACCTTTAAAGTACCGATATTTTTTATCCATAACCCTCTATTAGCAATTGTAAGTGTTGTTAAACAACACACTTCAGAAGTTAAACGTTTCGTGTGATGTGCGTAAAGTCACATTTTCATCATCTGAATTACGCTGTAGGGTGGTTCAGTTGAACTGTGCGTTTAACCTCATTCAGTTATGCGCATATAACCAGGACAGTTGAGCAAACTTAAATCAATTAACCAGTTTGACCCCCCTGATGCCAGCACATCTCGATGACCCGTCGCTGTCTCCACACCAGTGGTGTGTGCATTGTGTGGGTCGGTCTGTAAATATGTTCATAGCATTGTGTATGTGTGTGTGTGTGTTTGTGCGTTTCATCTTTGCTGCGGCACGACATATTGACGATGCAGTCAATGGCAACAAATGCTGCATCAACATACCGGTGAAAAGCAGCCACAATCCATGTGTAACCATTTAAAGAATTGCTGATAGCATTTTTTTGTCCAAATATCCCCGATTTCCGAAAGAACATTGCTTTTTGGAAGGTTCCCAGGCTTCGCCCGTTTGTCTTTCTGGTAAGAGCGGCATGTAGATGAAGAGGAATATAGAGCATTTGTGGAATTATGACAGGGGAAACCCAAAATTTGAAGTCCAAAACAAATCTGAATTTTATGTAAAGATTCAGTTCGTACCGCGCAGTAAACACACTCCGTCTGGGTTATAAGAACCAATCAGTTAATGCGGTACAGGGAAATAATCACTCTTTGTTCTGAGATCCACATAAAGCGCGTAAATGCGCTGTTTGGGCTGAACGTAGAATATTTTATTTTTAAACCTGGCGGTGCATGATGTGACCACTGGGCTTTTCAGGGTCAATTTAGTATCCAGCACCTTGCTTTTTATGTACGTAGTGTCGTATTTTGGAGAGCATTTAAGGACGATTGGTCAATAACCGTGTGTCATGTGAAGAATGCTGCCTTCTGCTGTATGGCGTCGTTCAGAACTTCAGAAGTATGACGTTTCTTCCTAATCTGGTGCCTCCGCAACGGGTTAGCCCTAAACGTCGGTACACATCTACCAGAGCACACAGCGGCGCACACCGCTGTGGTAACCGCGGGTCTCACATAGTCTCAGTTAAGCTAGTTCCATTCTAAAGTAATGGCGCTCTCCTGTGTTCTCCATTGCTATTCCTTCTTTCTTTTGCTTTTCTATTTTTTCTTCGTTTGGGTTTTATTTTTCTTCACGTGTTCTCCTTTTCTCCTTGTTTCTTTTCCTTGCATCATTTTCTTTCTTTTTGGGGTCTGTTTTTTCTTTCATTGCTGCATATTTTTCTTCGTCCTCTCCTTCCTGTGTTCTCTGTTTTTCTTCATACCATATCATTATCGCGTTCTTCTCTTTGTTTATTTTCACATTCCCAATCTCACGGTTTTTAGTTCTTTCTTTACGTTATGCTATTTAGCGCGACCAGCCATATTCGGGAAGGCTGATAACATGTGACATCACGTTCAGACGCCCGATGTACCTTGCTTACTTTTGTTTAGACTAGAGAAAGGCGTTTTCATCGGTGAAGAGCAGCAGCAATTCGACAGACCCGCTTTGTCTCCTGTTGCTTGGAAGCAGTGATGAATCAACCAGTGCCTGACCGGTGCCCGATAACCGCATTTGTCTCCGGAATTGCTTTACTTCTGTGGCCCAATCTGTCACCATATTGGACTGCTAAGTACGCTGTCTTTTGGACGTGGCCGGGAAGCGGAATTGTAACTGTTTCTGCCGTTACAATCAGGTTGTCCTGGAACGGATCTCCAAAAACTGAAAATGCATACGTTTGAGATTGGCGACAGATCCGTAAATTATTTATGATCTGTAAGTACGTTGCGTAGTGACACTTTCTACACTGAAAAACTGGATGGGCGCTACGTAGCCTGTTTGTTGTACATCGTACAGCGTAATTGTTAGGTGTTCCTTCTCCACTCTGCATCATACGGCCTCTCCACTGTGCGCCATACAGCGTTTCTGTTAATATTAATATCCCGTCTCCATTGCTTATCATACAGCCTGTGCATTGTGCATCCTGTAGCTACACAGAAATCTGGCGGCTGGACGTTAGTGGGGATGAGTTACTCCTCTTTAGTTTAGCGTCAGTTGAGATTTACTAAATGTGTATACGTATATGGATCTAATCATCAGTTCATTCGCATGGGTGTGCATTTTAATTAACACAATTTCTGTGGCCGGTTTAATCCACTGCCACCATTGCGTGGTGTGATGTACTGCTGTCGTAACTGAATTACAGTTTTATTTTAAACTGTATGTTGGCTGTAGGCTTATGTAATTTATGTATTGATCTATTATACTGTAACCGTCCCAACGGCTTAATGTCCCAACTGTGTTATCCTCTACGATGCCCAGGTGCACGACATATCCATCCCCGGGAATATCCGTGAGGAATCAGGGAAAACAGTAGGTAGCACTGCAGAGGCACTAAAAACACTTGCGGTGTGCTGTGGTGATTATTAATTTATTTTACTTTCATGAATGTGGTCGAATCAACACAACTTATTAATGGTTCTCAGCGCCGATGTCGTTCAATCCAGCGTCCACGCCCCTGTCATGTGTCGCTCAGCAAGACAGAAACTCAACTAACTGCCTCACAGGAAATATCTTGCAGCCTGGTGTCAGGTTCACGGCAGCTGAAAGTCCGAACAAAAGAAAGGACAACAACGAAGTACCGCAACCCTACACCAGCCTGCGAATGTACCCCTCATCCAAAGGAATTTCTGCCTGTTCCTGTGGGGTGGTCAACAGCCGCAAGAATGCAAAGAATTTAACCGGCTGTCGAACTTACAAACCTCTCTATACCAGACATGATGGAACCCAGTAGCTCGATCATGCTCACTATATGGGATGCCCTGCCTTGGCATTGAACCAAGGCTGGCCGGTTACAGTACTCGCAGTCTTCTGCGTCTTTAGGTCGTAATGCAAAATACCAGCTAGAATTTCACGCAGAAAAGTCTGCACTGCAATTTTAAATTTGCGAGTTCTGATATTCTCACAGCGGTGTTGTTGAGGATTTAGGTCTTTTGGGATGTGACACTCTGTCACTGGATGAGTGGTTCTGGGATACGATGACATGTCATTGGGTGAGTGGTTCTGGGATATGACGACGTGTCATTGGGTGAACGGTTCTAGGATATGATGAGTCACAGGGTGAGTGGTTCTGGGATATGATGACGTGTCATTGGGTGAGTGGTTCTGGGATATGACGCCATGTCGTTGGGCGAGTGGTTCTGGGATTTGGCGCCGTGTTTTTGGGTGAGTGGTTCTGGGATATAATGCCGCGTCTTTGGATGAGTGGTTCTGGGATATGACGCCGTGTCTTTGGATGAGTGGTCCTGGGATATGGCGGCATGTCGGTTGCGTGGTTCTGGGGACTGGTGCCATGTCATTGAGTGGTTCTGGGATGATGCCGTGTAATTGCGTGAGTTCTGAGATATGACGCCGTGTCTTTGGGTGAGTAGTTGTGGCATATGGCGCCTTGTAGGTGGGTGTGTGGTTCTGGGATATGACACCGTGTTGTTGAGTGAGTGGTTGTGGGTGTGATGCCGTGTCGGTGGGTGAGTGGTTCTGGGATATGACGCCGTGTTGTTGGGTGAGGGTTTGCGGGGTGTGACGCCGTGTTGGTGGGTGAGTGGTTCTGCGATAGGATGTCTTGTCTTTGGTTGATTGGTTCTGGGATATGACGCCACGTCGTTGGGTGAGTAGTTCTGGGATATGACGCCGTGTTGTTGGGTGAGTGTTTGTGGGGGGTGACGCCGTGTCGGTGGGTGAGTGGTTCTGGGATGTGATGCTGTGTATTTGGGTAAGTGGTTCTGGGATATGACGAGTTGTTTTCGGTTGAGTGGTTCTGGGATATGACACCGTGTCGTTGGGTGAGTGGTTCTGTGATATGACGCCGTGTTGTTGGGTGAGTGGTTCCCGACGTTGCAAGGAACGTTGTACCTTCATCTCCAAGAGTCAAGAGGTCCCAGAAGAGTTTGGAATCTTGTTTCCTACTGGAATGAAAGAGAGAGTATTAAGTTAACATGTCGCTCAGTGATGGATAACAGTATTAATTTTATAGTGCCGGTATTTTTATTATGGGGGAAAGAATGGGAAATATATTAGCTTTGACTCGAACCAATGCATTGGACAGAAAAATTAACAGCTGTTTCGACTTTTTGATCGTAAAACGAACGTTTTTTATTTACACTTACGCGCTGTCATCATTACTTTACGAAACATAGAGCGTTTCGTTCAGACGGACAGGTGCTGTGACACGTTCCGATGCTATTCTTGTCCATGACCACCGCGGATGTTAGGCCTGTCAGTGGTCAACACTCCGTGCACGGACTGTTGAGAAGGCATTCAAAGGCAAGCTTGTGTCGGTGTGAGACATTTATGTTAACGCCTGGCGGCATCCAGCTTCTCGCCCAGCGCCACACCACAGAAGAAATTTTGTTCATTTGGTTCACTTAAAATGACTGAACTTCGACGTCTGTCATCAGTAGCTTTAGCTAGGAACGGGTAGTGTCAGGCAGGCGACGTGTAAAGCAAGTCACGTTTCAGTGGAGCCACCAGGGAAAAGAACTGCGGTACTGTGCTTAGAAGTACTTGCGTCTGTCTCAGTCTTCATGGCTGACACAGGAACGTCCTGAGGTCGACGCTTGCTTTAAGCTGCACTCGGGCGACTTGACTTTGGCACGGTTGGTCGTGTTGAGAACGACATGCAGTGGCGTGCAGACACGATTAATACTACGCATTTATAATGAATTGGGGGCCGCGGTGGCGCAGTTGGTTGAGGCACTGCGCTACAAACCGACAGGTCGCGGGTTCGATTCCCGATGGTGTCAGTGGATTTTTTCATTGGTATAATCCTGTCGGTCGCGCTATGGCCCTGGGGTCGACTCAGCCTCTAACAGAAATGAGTACCAGGAATATTTCGTGGTGGTAAAGGCGGCCGGTGCGTATGGCTGACAACCTTACCACCTTCATGTGCCGACTGTCTAGATATCTGGGAACCTCGACCTCCTGTAACCCTAAGGGCCTGTCCAGGCCTGTAATGGGACTGCTTTACTTTATTTATAATGAATTATACGTGAGAATTCGGCAAAACTGCCTGCAGTGAGGTTTGACATGGTCTGAATTATTACTTAATTATCATTACACCGTCTATACAATGTCAGTATTGATATCGCAGATGCGACACCTTCATATGTGCCTGTGGTCAAGGTAATTAGTAAACAAGACCTTTTACACAAGAGTTACACTTCACAACTAGAAGAGTCTTCCTCATCACAAATTCCACGAGCAACGTAGTGGCCACACTGCTTCTGTTGCAGCTTTAGTCTACTTTTAATTTCATTCATTCGGTCCGTAGCCTGTCTTACGACAGGTCCATAGTTCTCCAAATATGGAATTACCAAAGAAACACACGGCTGCACCTAGCCATTATATGAAGAATATTATGCTTCTTATGTAAAAATATGAGCTCATTCTTGATTGTCACTGGCAATATACTTTATTATATATATTGTGTGTTGCGTTTTAATGGCTTTGTAGACTGAGTGCGGCAAGTAGTTAGCCGAAACATGTGACTATATCAACTGTAATACAATGAAGTAGTTGTGCTGGACTCGAAATTTGCTCTTGCTACTGGTACAGGTTTGACGCACAACAGAGTGAACGATATAAAGACAGTTTCATGTTTGTTTAACGACGTTGTGTCAACTGCTAAAGTTGTGTAGCTCTGTTGCGAAATGATATAGTCCTTAGGTATGGTGTTGGGTTAATTTAAGAAAGAGTTGCCTGAGGAGGGCCTCAGGAAGACGTCGCCAGAGATACCCTGCGCAGGACAGGTTCCGCTGTACTGACCACTGCATGACGGGGAAGCGGCTGTGACTGCCGTGACGGCTGAAGAAACAGCAGAAACGGGGGAAAGTTCACCGGTCTGGTTTCTGTAGTGGTGTCAGTGTGTTGTGATCCGATATTGAGCCGTTGAAACCCCAGTGCTAACTACATGGTATGTACCACCAGCTGTGAAGGGCAGAAACTCTGCATTCTACCCGCACACGCACAGTGTATTCATACGTTTTGTATGGACACGGACTGTGTTTACTGCACGGTACGGGCTGAATCTTAGAATATAATTTGTTCGAAGGTCTGTCTTCAGCCAAATATTGACATGTTTCACAAGCTGCAAGTTGCTGCTGCAGGTTTCTTATGGCCCCCTCCACGTTTATTAAAATTAACCCCTTTGCTTTAAAGTCCACCAAATTGTTTTCTAAATATTCAGTTTTAACCGTAACCTGTAGATCAAAATTCCTCGGCCCTTATTTCAAGCCATTACTTTCGCCGCTCTAATGTCCTTATTTTTATATTACTGCCATCAGAAAGGCGAGCGGGCGAATCCTGGGAACCTTGTAAAAGAATGATATTCTTTCTCCCAACTCCAAATAGAAGCAACTCTTACTCCTCGCTTGTCTGTCCGCTTAGTCTTGATTTTTAAACGTGACATAATATTCGACAAGCAGGAATTTCACCTTCTCTGAATAATTTTGTGGACTCCTGCCCATTTCCCGCCCCAAATTAATTAAAATGACGCCTTTAACTGTGGGTCACAAATTTTCGGATTTTCCGTCCCTTTGTGTGTGTGCTTAAGCATTCCTAGTCTGTACCGACATGCTGAACACAACTCTCGATCCTGCAGTATTAATAATATTAATATTAATTAATATTAATAATAAATAGCAGGAAACGAGAGTTGTGTTGAGCTTGTCGGTACAGACTAGAAGTGGTGGGACAAAATTCAGTAGTTTTACACACAATGCATTCCTGTAGTGATGTCTGTTAAGAAGAGAGTAAAGGGGTTACCGACGTTCTGTTGTTTAATATTAACAGCTTACGCACTTAATAAAATAAATTCAAAAGTACAAAACTTTTATAAACTCCTGCGTGTTTTGGCACCGAGGTGCGATCATCAGGGGGTTGTTCTGAAGAAAGCCAGCAGGCTTAACTAAGTGTTGTGTCGCCTTCATTGAAATTATTACAATTTTAAAATTCTAAAAAGTGAAAACTTAATAAACATAAAATCACTGTAACCGTCCACTTCAACTCCCGACTCACGGTTACAGCACTTTCTGAATGCTCGTCGGGAACATGGAGTCACTTGGTTGGTCACACCGTTTGTATTTTTTTTTTCAATAAAGCTGTACGAAATTTCTGCCACTGTTCACACTCTTCAGAATACCAACGACTATCCTTACTTAAGATTGTTCTAGATGAAGCTGTTCTGCCCACTCGCGTTTGTTTCGTACATTCCTTCGCGAAATCAAAACTACAACTGCTTCGAATTCTGGTACATGTCCATTCCTTGGTGAAAGCAGGTAGCCAGCAAGCGAGCCCGTCCGAAATACTTTCCGAATAAAAGGGGTCCTTTACCTGTTTACCTCTGCCAACACAAGGAAGCGAACTTAGGCCTTTAATGTAAATAAGGCGTACTAGGTCTCTACCCATCTAAGTAAATGACATGCAAGGCTTAAGTGCGGAGAGCAATTAGAGGTTTGAACTGCTAACCCCCTCCGCGCATTCCAAATTCGAAATAGTGCACTTTGATTTAATTAAAGTGGTCACAATTTGGAAGAAAGGTTCAAAGGTTATTTTCACTCTTTCAAGAACAAGAGTTATAATTCCAAATTTGCGCAACACCTCTTAGCAACTGGACATGAATTTGGCAAAATGGAAGATTTTATGACGGTTTTATATTATGATAAGAAAGGCAGACATTTAGACACGACAGAAAAATTTTATATCTATCGTGAAACTGTAAATAACAATCAGCTCAACGACAAACATACAATTTCTTACAACAAGATATTTGACACAATTTTAAGAAGAAAGAGATGGGTCTGACTAGTGCCGTACTTGTATATATATATATAGGCATGTCATAAACATTCCTGAGTTAGTTGACCGTGAAACACTGTCAAGGCTTACAGGGTGGATACGAAAACATCTTCAACACACGCAAGAGGGCGCAGTATAACCACGTGGTAGTGACACTTTATACGCAAGCCTACTATAAAATTGTAAGGAATAATTTTTCTTCATAGCATCCATATTAACATATCGTTAAAACTTATAACGAGCTTCGCAATACTGTTACACCATGTTTGTACATTTTTAGACACCGATACATAAAAAATAAGTCTACTCATTCTTTGGGAAAAAGAAAACTGAAGATTCATAGAGAAAACATTCCTGGGAATCTAATACATAACGATAGTGGAAACAAGAACGTATAAGATTCATCACTGTGGAATACTGACGCTACCACAGCACAGTTTAACAATCATTTGCATCTCACGGTCGACGCTCCACTCTTCACAATTTTATCTATCTTAACTTCATTTTATCTTTGTAATATTTTTATACTTTTATACAGTTCCTTTATAGTGCATAAAAATTGTTTATCTGTATTTGTAAAGGAGAAGGCCTTTCCCTCCAACTGTGTAGAGTTTGCTTGTTCTTGTATACGTACAGCCTGATGATGGCTTCATACAGCCGAAACCTGCTAGCTCAATAATAAAAGAACTAAAAAAATGTTAGCTGTGCCTGATTACTTCTTCGAGAAAGAGTAGAACTGTATCTTGTACTTGAACGCCAACTGGGATGATGAACATTAAGTTTAAACTGTCATTAGATAAATTGGCTGATGGCAAACAACCAGTTTACCGCCCCATCATTCTGACGCTCAGGCCGAGACTCGAACTACGGACCCTGGCCGGTGACATTACAATTTTGTAAATTTTAAAGTTTGTTTAAAATGAGGTGTTGCATGTAGAAGTTTCCAGTTTTCAGTCTTTATGAAGCATGCATACAAACATCGTTCTCAGTCTATTATGATTTGAAGAGGTTTCGTCCTGCCAGAGTGTGTGACACGTATCGTGTCAGGCGGTGTGTTATACACATAGTTAGCGTTCTGGCCTTATACTCCTTTGTCAGATCAAGTCCCTGATGATGGCACCTCGCTGCCGAAACATGTACGAATTTATGGGAGTTTTATACTTCTGAATGTACTGTATTAAGTGCATAAGTTGGTTAATGTATTAGTTATAAAAGCACGCACGGTATGAATAACATAAAAACATAAAAAATTCTGTTATTTGTTTCTGGGACCCTGTGAAGTCTGTGAAACTGTGGTACTTAAATTTTAATTGCTTCATCCCTCCTTGTGCTTAGAAATGGTGTACAGACAGTAAATATATCACATGTTGTGCACAAACTTTTTTTTTAATTAGGCTCTACTGGTAAGGTGTTTCGACTCTTGTATTCAGCCTTCTTCCGGCAGGTCTTTTAATATTACAAGTGTAGTGCAAAAACAGTGCAGTGGCACAACTTAAAACGTTAAACAATAAGGTGCAAAAACGATATCCAGTTTACATATAAATACAACACCACGCAAGATAATGAATAAAGAAATCATTTTCAACCTTTGAGAGAGTATGGTTTTACGTATGAAATACAGTCGAACTCGGTTATAACGTAATGAAAGGGACTTAATATTCTACGTCGATATAAACGTGTGCTGTTCGAACCGAGGAGTATAATGTTGTGGTAAACAGTAAGGAAGTAATTGGTACCACAGAATATCTGACGCAATAGGCGACGTGTCGCATAAACCGATGTCATTTAACCGAGTTTGACTGCATTTTAATGTTTAACGGTTATATATTCAAGTTCCATGCAAAACCTCTCGGATTCTGTTGTTTACTTTGTGTAAAGTGTGGCAGTGCTCTGCACACTACGTTATTTATTGTGGTTAATCTGTTTATCTTACATGCCCTATGACGTCCCTTTCATACAAACATTTCGCTTACATAAGAGAAGTGATGTCAGATAAGTCAGACATGCTTGCATTACTGGGTTATACGATCGTGTTAATGGAAGAGAATTAATTGCTGGCACAGTCGAAGCAGCACGCTTTTAAAACTGGAACACGCCCGCTGACCTTTGACACTAGCTTCCGTGCCAACATTGCGAAATATTGCTGCAGTACTGGCAGCTGTACGTTCTCACCTCCACAGACTGCTAGGGCGTTGGGGAGAAGCAAGCAAATGATCCATCGTCATTTAATTGTTTCGTTTCGTAGTCCTTCCCTCTTCTACCTACTCACAGTAGGTGTCGAGGTTGTTTATTTTCACTTGATCAGACTCAGACACACCACAGTCGGTAGGACTCCTCTGGACGAGGGATCGGCCCGTCGCAGAGACCTCTACCTGACAGCACAAACACTCACAATAAACAAACATCCATGCCCCCGGTGGGATTCGAACCCGCGATACCAGCAAGCGCTCTGCCGCAGACCTACGCCTTAGACCGCGCGGCCACTGGGATCGGCTAATATTCTAATATTCTAATATTCTCTAAATTCATACAGTAAGGCAACCTCGTCCGTGTGCTTAAGTTAGTTCAGTTTCTTGGACATGTGTGAGTGAACAGAGGTATTACTCCTTGCATTCTTAACCTTGGCATTCTTAACCTTGAATGGCCATCTTCACTTCTCGGTTGCTTTACCACCGGGACTCATTAAAGAGGAGGGTATTGGGCCCCAGAGTCCGTCTGGATGCTTTGGGGAAGGGCGGAACTCAAACACGATTCGTCGGTCACCACTGCAAGGGTTTGCCACTTTACCTCGCGTTTGTTTCAGAATTTCAAAATGTGACTGCACAACGTGTCCACTGCTAATTAAATTTGAATGGAAGTCTTAGACAGGGGCACTAAGCGACGCTTGGATGTACATTTGGGTCTGCATCTTACTGTTTCGCAGATTTCGTGCAGCAACAATGTTCCGTCTAAGCTGCGCTGGTGCGCGGCCGCGCAGTAACTGAAATGCTCCCGCACACTCTGAATTGTTGCCGCGCAGCTGGAGTTTTTCAGTTATCGTTGTAAATATTCTTATTATGCATATTAAAAAAAAACTTGTAAAGTGCCGCGCAGTCGTCGCGTCGTGTAAAAATTTTCTGCTCAGAGCAGCAGCAGGCCCGCGTAGCTCTAAAAAGAATTAGAGAGAACGTTGTGCATTAAGTACGTAAAGTGTGCCCGTGTATTAGTATTCTTCACACACGGAACTGCCACTAGATTCTGACTGCATTTTGTGTTTCTCTACTAAGCACAGAATTCTCAGGGAGGATGTCCGTACCGCTGTCAGACCGAAGTAGCTAGGTTCGATCCTCAATATAAATTTCTTTCTACCGCCTCTTGTTTAAGGCTTGGACACCATCGTGCTTGCGCCGGCAGTTTACATACAGAAGTTTCTTAGTGGGCGTCTGATGTGTTGACAGCTCTGCATAATTGTAATTTACCGTGTTATTTTTTTTCCAGTGGCGCAACGGCCCGTAGTGGGCCAGGGCCTTCTCATTATCGAAGCGTCACCATCACACTTGGTAGGACGTCTCTGGACAAGTGATCAGCCCGACGCTGAGACCTCTACCTGACAACAAACAACACTTACAAGAGACAGGCACCCGTGCCCCCAGTGGGATTCGAACCCGCAATCCCATCAAGGGAACGGTTGCACGCCCACGCCATTTACCGTATTGTGGTATACGTAATGCAGTTACGCCTAGTTCTATTCACAATGAAAGGCTTGTACAGACGCTTTCATTACCACGTAGCCTGGCATCTTTCTCTGTTCTCCGTGTGCCAGTTCCAAGTGTACTAACAAATAGACGTAAATTACATTCACAACGAAATTAAGTGCAGATTAAGTTAGAGACAGAAATGCTTGTCGGTTCAGAAACTTTTGGATTCCTTTCAGCCATCTCAGAACGTTCAGATTAAAATATACGAAGGTGCAGTTGTTGTTGTTAATGAGAGACCAACACACGCAGGTGGTGTGTGAAAATTAGGCGCCGAGGAGAATGTTCGGACATAAGAGTAAAGTGACCGAAGGATGGACAGTTTCGTGTAATGTCAGTGGAGTGGTTGACTTCATAAGGACATGTAGCACGCATGGAAGGGATGAGAAATGCAGACTTTTATCCGAAAAACCTGAAGAGGAAACGGCACTTGGCGGGGGGGGGGGGGGAGAAACGGTTGGGAAGATGATATTAAAACTGATATTTTATGAATGAGGTAAAGTTACATGTACCAATCTTGGCACTATATGAAGGTGACATCAGCTTCTTGTTGCGGCCATTTTGCTCCTGTTGTCTATGGAGAAAGACACTAAGATAAGATATCCTTCCGTATCTGTACTGCAGTGCTTTTGAAACGGTGGTACACATACCACTGGTGGTACGCAGTACGCGGTCTGTCGCCTAGTGCTACGCGCAGAAATTCTGGAATTTTTTAGTAATTTATTTCTTTAAATGCTAAGTGCATTATTAAAATTGTGTTAAATGTGCTGGAATGTGAAGAAACACTTTTATCAAGTGTAACCAAAATACTGTTTCATTTTACATTGCTCATCCCGTGTATGATTATTATTCAAATACAACACTTGTCCAACCAACGCACTATATTCAATGTCTTTACATTACAACACTTAACAATATTTTTACATCTTGGTCCTACATATTCCGAACCTGTAGGTTCATCATCAGGGACTCATTCGAAGTTAGAAATTAATTAACAGTTACACACACAGCTTTTACAGTGTATGTTGTAGAACAAGAAATAGTTGGTTGGCATGAAGTTTTACTTGTGTGGATCTTTGTGTTCATGCTATGTATTATATGTATTAGGAGTTGGATGTGATCGGCAGAAGGTAGAAGCAGTTATTTAATATTTTATAGAAGATAATTTGATGTGCAGACTCCCTGATGATAATCTCACAGGAATCGAAACATGTTGCAGTTTTCAGTGTTTTAATTTAATTTAACTGTGTAAATACAAATATTGTGCATTTGGCAGGGTTTCGTTTCATAGTTCTTCCCTAATCTGCCTACTCACAATAGATGTCGAGGTTGTTTATTTTCATTTGATCACACTCAGACACACACCAGAGTCGGTAGGACTCCTCTGGACGAGGGATCGGCCCGTCGCGGAGACTTCTACCTGACAACACAAATACTCACAAGAGACAAACATTCATGCCGCCGGTGGGATTCGAACCCACGATCCCAGCAAGCGCTCGGCCGCAGGCCTACGCCTTAGACCGCATGGCCACTGGGATAGGCCATTTGTCGGGGTGTTATTTTAAATTAAGGGCTAGCCACCCCACCCCCTTCTAGTGCCGAGGCTGGCGAAAGGGTAGAGCTATACCTCTACTCCCCCCTGGGCCTTAGGCCTGTATAGGGATCCCTTTACCTCTTGCCTTTTTATTTTAAATTACAATTTAACCTAACAGAGTCAAGCGCACAAACACGATCGTTTCGTGTCATTTAAAGTAACGAAAGTGGGTTGCCAGATGTCACTGTGTCTCCCACAACACCGCAGGGTGGTCCAGCTATATTTTTCACACCTCCTTCGTCTTTTTCATTCTTTCTGTTTTTTGTTTCTCTTTCTTTTGCATTCTTTTTTCTCACTTCTTGTTTTCTTTTGACTTGATCGCAGTTTCTTCATCAGTTTGTCGTTTATTTACTATTATTTTTCTATGTTCTTAAAACAGACCTCTGTTCCTGTATCATGACCTTCCGATGCTAGGGGCTTCTGTCTCAGATTTCAAAGACATAATCAGTATCAGTGCACGTTGTTGTAGCGAAATCACTTTCGTAATGCAACTAAAAAAATATCGACACAATGAACTTAAAACAGACGTTGCTCCAACGGGAGCTGTTATGATGTGGGCACAGTGTGCACTTCGTAAGGGACACGAGATGTTAACGAGACGTGTTGTACTTTAACATTTGAATGTAGATAAAATTCGGCACGTTCCAGAAACACAGTCAATAGGGCTGTCTGCCAGTTCGCACATCCTGAAACACTGTTGCTGAAGATGATGTATGATCCCTTCCTCTCTTGTACGTCTGTTACCTTGGTAACCACACTACAAAGACTGCAGTACTGCATTACCTGCTGTGCGAAGCACCAGGCGATTTTCTGGCCGGTCTGAAACCTTTGTACATATTTAATTACAATGAGACAAACATCTCTGCAGTGAGAACAACTTTAGTGCTGTGTTTCACAAACAGTGAACACATGTTTCGACCTTTCCTATCAGGCCATAGGTCCAGGTACATAAAAACATTAGAGAAAAAATATTTACCTGCCTTTTATAGTGTTATGGAGGGGAACTGAGATATCACGTGCGTTGTACACTGTCATTGTATTGTGTTACGTAAAACTGTACAATTTCACATATCGTTATATATGGTCAAATTGTGTCCTGTAAAATGGGGGTAATTTAAAAGTTGGGGTATTGTAAAAATTCTTCTTCTTCTTCTTCTTCTTCTTCTTCTTCTTCTGTTTCTTCTTTTTCTGGAATTACAGTCCTTTGTGGACCGTAGCGTCTTCGAAAATTGTCCTCCACTGTTCTCGATGCTGCGACTCCCGTCTCCAGCTGCTTACGCCCGTGTTCTTCAGATCTTCCTCAACTGACTCAAGCCACTTCAGTCTGGGGTTTCGAGCACGTCGAGTGTCTTCTGGTTTACGCAGAGTTGGCTTTCTGCAAGGATCCAGTTCTTGCGTTCTAAAGAGGTGTCCCAGCCATCTTAATCTTCCTATTTTTATCGCTTTGATTATGTCCAATTCATCGTACAGCGTATAAATTGACAGTTTCAAATCCTTACGTGAGCATTTCATAATGTGCATGTCGTGTGCTACTGAAGCTGAACAATAGTGCTGTCATCTCAAATTACGTTACAGTGGACTGTTTTGCGTGGGCGCGTGTTCGATTCCCGTTATAGGTAGGTCTGTGCATGTCGTTTGCGGTTTGCGGCTGCACTGACAGAACACCGTATGCTACCGTTCAGCGTGATCTCCCCACCAGACCAGCATTAAGTATTTTGGAGGATGGAAGAGTCAGTTTAAATATTTATACCGGGAGTATGCTGTGTAATGTTGACCGATCTGGAAGATTTAAGGGTTCTCTTTTATTTGCTGCGTTCCTTACTTTACAGCCTCTTGTTTTAAAACTCTTTACTTTGTATTTCTATACTCCACTTGGCTACTTTTCTCTGCTTACTAGACACGATGCTTAACTAATGCTTTGTGGTTACTAGTATATACAGTCGAACCCGTTTATAACGACATCGGTTTAACCCTTTAAAGACGAAGCGTATCTGTTTTATATAAGGACTCAGTGCGTACCGCGCTGTAAACACTCCCCACTTCGGTTATAAAAACCAATCTCTTAATGTTTTACAAGGCAAAAGTTGCTGTTTGTTCTGAGATCCGTACAAAACACATAAACGCAATGTGGGCACCACGTAGAATTTTTTAATGTTAAACCTGGTGGCATGTAAAGTTACCGCTAGGCTTTAAAAGGTTAAGCGACACTTTGCGTATAGCGTCAGATATTCTGTGGTACCAATTAATTCCTCGCTGTTAACCATAACATTATACCCCTCGGTTAGGAAAACACTCGTTCATAACGATACAAAATATTCAGCTTTTTTCATGACCTTATAACCGAGTTCAACTGTATTTTGTGGCGATGTTATCAATTGGTGAAGCTACGTACGGCCTGTTGAAAGACACTTTGATGGCGCTGGCAATATGTGTGTTTGAATGGCGTACTTGTTAATTTTATTTAGGTAGCGGGGGAGCGCGTTCTAGCACGTCCGTTCACATTTTGCTTAGTTTTGTGCCAGTCTCCGTCTGCTAACATCTCTCTCATCTCTTCTGGTGCTGACTGCCGTCAAGCCAAGTTGCTGTGGTGTGCAGCAAACAGGCCTACTGTGGTGCAGTGCGAGATTTAGGGTTCTCATAGCGGTGTGGATCTTCTGATTTCTGGGATGTGACCCGACGTTTCGAAAAATCGTGTCGCCTTTATCTTCAAGAGTTACCGATTCATAAAATTATTTTACGTGGACGTTGAAGCCTTGCAGATGAGGGCGATACGTTCCTGCGAAACGTCGAGAACCGTTTATCCAACGACGCGGCGTCTCACATCTTCCTCTACTGTCGTATTTTTCCTCTCCTCTTCCAGGGTTTCCAGTAAAGGGTTATCTGTGTATTTTCCTGCAAATAATGTGAATTCTGAATTGTGGTTCCGTTGCGATATAACTTTAGCCTGGCTACAGAAGCCATGGTAAAAGACTTGTTTTAAAAACGATACACTAAGCCATAAAAGCTAACCTGTGTATTTGTATTTACTGGCTGGCCTCGGAGCTCTGTTAAACAGTTGGATGCGACCACATACTGTGTTTATTGTTAACTGAAAAGAGGCCAGCGCCAAGTGGGAGTAATCTGAAGCGACGCTGGGGGCCTGCAGACGATGAAGGTAACGTCACAACAAACAAACAAGAAAAAACACAGAGGGATCATGCGGTGATTTGTGTGCCTGTGTTCGTGTTCGTTCCTTGCACACACAAATGCACGTCCTTTAGAAAAGGAAAATAAATGCAGTGGGGACCATGTCAAATGTGTCCGCGTGATTAGTGTACCTGGCTTAGAGCACTAGCATATACGCAGTACTAAGGCGAATGTGAAGCTGTCGCCTGTCCTAAGCACCTCGCCGTTAAGGTGTGTGGAGGTATAGCTCTACGCATGCCTAGCTGCTGCGCTAGGTGAGGTAAGTTTAAGTGGCTAGTTTAAAGCTTTGGCCACTTTGCTGCTGCGGATGGTGGCTCCAGCACGAACTTGGTAATGGTGCAGAGCCGACAAGGCAATGGGCCTGTTCTGTTATGTTGTAGACTGAGCTGTGCTACCTCAGTTCTTGTAAAACTAATGGCATTTGAACCCAGATCTAATCGCAGAATACACCACTCTAGAAGAGAGTGCTTTATTGATTGGGATTGCCTTACGTGTTCAGTTGCTAAAGCCTCTTCAGTAACCGCAGTATTGACCACAGTACCGCACGTTCGGCCAACGGCCACTTAAAGGCCAAGACTAACTTCAATTATATATGCGGATTCAGCCCGTACCGCGCAGTAAACACACTCCGTCTCGGTTATAAAAACCAACCAGTTAATGTTCTGTAGGGAAATAATCGGTGCTTGTTCTGAGATCCATACAAAACACTTAAATCCACTGCGTGGGCAGAATGTAGAATTTGTGAACGTTAAACCTGGTGGTTGATGAAGTAACCATTATGCTTTAAAGGGTAATGTGGTATGCGTAGCGAATCAACTGCTTTCAATCAATCGGTTGCATGCAACCTCTGACTAGTTGCATGAAACCAACTGCTTTAAACCAGTTTCTTTGATGTGCAGGGTTTCCGTGTATCGCAGTCTTTGTCTGCCTACAAAAAAAATGCAAAATCTAGCACGGTACAGGATACAACGGACAGGAAATTACGTTTTCATAAATCTTGTGAAAATTGTTTGGAGCCCATGTCATAAAACCGACAGCTCTCCGATTGTGTTGGCGATAAAAGCCCACGATAGCACAGAGAGGATTTCATTGTGTGGTGTGTGGCATTTCTTCTTTTATCGTTATTTTGTTTCACTGCAAGGATGTTGCGTTTTTCTTTTCTTTTTTTAATCGGTATCAGCTTCAGTAAACATCCTTCACAAGAGGTTGTATTTGGTGCCAAGCCCGAGCCAAATTGAAGAAAAAAGGCAGCGCGGCTTAGGTAACACGTATCTAGCTTGTTACAGAAGACACCGTAGATAAGTTTCTTAAACCTTTGAAGACAGACGTGAACCTGACCTAGATTTAAAGACTGAGTCCATACCGCGCAGTAAACACTGTCTGTGTTAAGACAACAAGTCAGTTAATGTTGCATAGGGAAATCGCTAAATGGTAATATATATTTACGGTGGGAAACAGTAATTGATTGTATCCAACAATGCTACGTGTTTCAGTCTATGCGACCTCCTTAAGACACAGATGTACGTGATTTAAAAACAAGTGAAGTGCGTCTAAAAGAAATTGGAGTTCGTGAGTTACCATACATTTTACAATTGCCGTAACATTAGAGTAACAGATATTTTATTTCGAGGACCGTTTTATTACTAAAACCATGCTGCATTTTTTTCTTATTAAAAATGCATGTTAAAATATTTTGCACAAACTATGTTCCGTTTGGCTTGTTGGATATTTAGTTTCATTGTGTGTTTATGTTGGCTGGCACACCTTCTCATGTATCCGATACGTCATAGTTATATCTGTAATGAATGATAAAATTACTTAGTATATTTAATAATCGCTGTTTTTTTCAGATCCATACCAAACACGTAAATGCACTGTGTAGGTAGAACGTAGATCACCTGTGATACATAAGGTAGCCAGTAGTCTTTAAAGCGCTGCACTTTTATGTATGGCCGAACCCGGTTATAAAGATACACGACACCTCGCCTATAGAGTCAGATATTCTGCGATGCCAATTAATTCGTCACTGTTAACCATAACAGGATACTCCTCGGTTACGACGACACTCGTTTGTAACGACACATAATATTTCGTCCCTTTCATGACGTTGTAACCGCGTTCGACTCTGTTTCTCAAACGTTTATTGAATTCACGCACTTAGCCTTAAAGTTAATTCGCAAAGTCGGTTGTAAACGCCGATACGCACTCAAATTGTCAAAGTCTGTCCCTTTTCATCACCGTATGACGCGTTTGCTATGTGTTGAATGACCAGTCATCCACAACTGATAAAGGGTGTTTTTTTTGGCTTCTGGGGGTTGGGCGTGTGGCTAACAAACTCTCGTGTGTGACGGTATGACCAACGTAGTACACAGAATTTGTAAGTCAATTTATTTCATTCTCCAACATGTTCCGGACTTCACTGCCATCTTCAGGGAAAACACTAAAATGTTCATGGGGGTATCCGAGTTTACATATGTATAAGAGATATATGTTGGTGTAGTGCATAGTAAAGTGTACCAACGGTCAGTGATTCGGCCAGTGCGGTCGATTGGTAGGAATGATGTTCCTGTTGGGGTTGGCACTGTAGATCACTGTGAGCGTTGACGTTTTTATGGAGGTGCCTCTCCAGGTTGTCTTGACTTTAAGTGAGAGGTTAGCGCCATGCCTTGTCTTCGTATAACCCAATTATACAGATGGCTGAATGTGCCCCATACGTGGTGTGGATGCAGAATGGCAAGGAAGTCTGAACTGCACACTCCAGTACTTCACTTGTCCAATAAAATTCTGTCTTAAAGCGTCAAAATATGGCTTTGTAGTGGTTAAGACTAGCCTCTATGTTAGTTACATGGACGTAACTGATGTCCTATTTGTGCGCTGTGTCACAAGGAC
The DNA here is from genome assembly GCA_013340265.1 of Coptotermes formosanus. NCBI lineage: Eukaryota > Metazoa > Arthropoda > Insecta > Blattodea > Rhinotermitidae > Coptotermes > Coptotermes formosanus. The sequence continues at coordinate 2,219,562 of BLKM01002754.1, read as the reverse complement.
ATCACATGCTTGTCTGTCTGTTGTGCATGCAGTCTTGTCCAGCCTCTGGCCTCAGAGTGTCTCTGCTAACAGTGTCACTTCCCATGCCTTTCTTGATCGAAGTTTATGCAGTATGAGCACTGTGGTTAGATTGTTGCACTCGCTTTGTTCTCGTGCATATTTTAGGGCGTGTAGTGCTAAAACGTAGCGATGTGTAAAATAGAGGGCAAGGATTATAAAAATAGAGTGAATGGGGTGAGCGCAGGGCAAGGATAGGACGAATGTGTAGTCAATGGGAATGGTTCTTATCTTCCTCATGCTTTTCGTTTTCATTATTATCCTTTTCTACGTCATTTTTCTCTTTATTCTGCCGGCGTCATTACTACTACTACTACTACTACTACTACTACTACTGGTGCTGCTGCTGCTGCTGTTATGATTCTATAAGTTCTGTCATTCGTAAGATTACAGTTGCACGCTGAACCAGCGAACTGTATGTGTGTTGTGTCTAAGAAAGGAGCTTCATGTCGTGGGAAAGTTCGTTTGCAAAATGCTGACAGTTTTGGTGACTCAGCGTTTAGCTGTAAATGGAACTTGCAAGAACACCATACCATAGAACTGTGCCACTCTCGTTACAGCATAATCCGCCCCCTGTAGCCCCAGCGTCACATCAAGCACCCCCTTCATAGAGACTTCATATTGCTAGTGTGTGTAAAGTTACTGACCGGAAAATCCATGAACAAACTCATTATAATGTGTTATTTTCCTATTCATCCTGTTATACTTTGTTTATGTGAGGCTTTTTGCCACCGATCCCAGCGGCCGCGCGGTTTAAGGCGTAGGTTTGCGGCCGCTTGCTTGCTGGGGTTGCGGGTTCGAATGCTGCCGGGGGCATGGAGGTCTTTCCCCTGTGAGTGTTGTGTGTTGTCAGAGGTTTCTGCGTCGGTCTGATCACTCGTACAGAGGGGTGTTACTGAGTGGGATGTGTTTAAGTGTGATCGTGAAGCCTCGACAGTGAGGAGGCCGTGGCCCACTAGGGACTGTTGCGCCATGGAAAAAAAAAGAGGCTTCTTCCCCTCACGTTCTTACTGCCGTATCCGCGGTCAAGATTGTACCGTCCCCTCAGCAACTTGTTTTTGGGTGGTTTCAAAATTGTAAACTGCTTAAAAACTGAAGTCTTGTGTTTTGCGTTTCTGCTGGAATGAAACCGAACGTTGGATTAGTTTGTAACAATCTTCTGCTTCTGATGTCTTGCCGAGTGGAGGAATTAATTCGAATTAGAATCTGATGTTCAGGCAGCTTGCTTCCGCGTCTGTAATTACTGTGTCGTAGTTAGAAGGGCTACGCTGCTTCAGCAAGCAGCCTCTGCTGAGTGAAATTTAAAAACAATGGCGTCCTTTTGTTTCTTAAGTTCCTTGTGTGTTTTCTCGTGACCAGAGTGTCTGCAAGTATTTCAAATGCATGATGTGGAATTTGGAAGGATTTACAGGGCGTATGCGGTTTACAGGGTACATGGGATGCATGTCTGGCAAGACCTCAGGTTCTCAGAGCGGTGCTGCCTGTATCTCGAAAAGCAATATTGGACAACGAGCATCCGAAACGCCCAGCACAGCGTCACATCCCAGAATACTGGAGTCGTTTCCGATGAATGTCTTCTTACAGGTTACTTGAAGACTTTACACTTTATAACACTGAGCTAGTGCCCTCCCAACTAATTTCTCATGACAAGTGTTTAGTTGGACCAGTAGACCGCTGGTGCCATGCTTATGCAGCATCTGTTTTCACTTACTCTGGACCACATTACGCACTTCCGTTTCTTTAAATTTTGCTCGAAACATTCTTCGAAGTAGCATGTAGTTTTAAAAAACACAAGAAGTGAAATAATTTTATATCTAATCAATTTTTGTGAGGAAAAAGTTTGTATATTGCTGCACATTAGGAATTTTGTACCAAAAGAGATCGCCGCCTGTGGTTAAGGCAAAAAAAAAAACAAAGAATTATGTTGATTACAAAAATTCAGCATAACATTATGCTGGATTTATTGTAATAAATAGCTCTGAAGGTACACGGTCAAACTGTCCTCTAAAATCTACTATAAAATTGTATTTTTATCTGAAATAATCACGAAAGGGTTCTAAGATTACGCACACATTCGTAAAAACATATACTCCAGATATGCGCTAATCAATTTTGGAGTACACTTCTGCGTTTTTCTTATTTCCCACCGTCTTTCAGTTCTGTTGTGTTGGTATAAAATTAAGATTCATGACTCCTATGTACTGTAGTTTTAGCAGACGCAGCCCACAGTAGAATTAGATTCGACTAATGAATATTCTGCAACCTATATTACTGCGTTTTAAGTCCTACGAACGCAAGCCTGTGCAGGGTAACGCGTTGTGGGATGTCATATCGCGGACGTCTTTATTTATAGTGTTACGTAACCAACCAGGTAACTGCACGGTGCAGAGTGTTTCTTTTGAATCTGAGAGTTCCTCATATAATCAAGAAATTCCACATATTTTATGGAATCCAAATTTTCATTATCACGTGCACAACAGCCCGACTGCCAGATCAATCCCGCCCAACCCCCTGTCCTAGGTTTTCAAATCAATTTTAATATGCTGCCACATATCTGTAGGTCTTCGAAAGTCTCTTTGCTACAGGTTGCCCCACCGAAAGCCTGTGTGTATTTCTCTTCGTCCGCATATGTGCTACATGTCATATACCGTGATCTCATCACCTAATAATATTCGGTGAGCAGTACAAATCATACGGCTTCCCATTATGCAGTCTCCTCCAGTCCCCTGTTGCTTCCCACCTCTTAAGGCCTCAGCATCTCTCTCAGCGCCCTATTCTCGAGCACCCTCAGCCTGTGTTCTTCGCTTCATAGAAGATACAAGGCAGCGCCCCAGTACAAAATACCACAACATAAAGAAAATCCTTTTTGTTTTATTGCATGGATGCAAATGTACCAAACACGTAAACTCATAAACTGAAACAACAGTTTTTGCTTTCATTAGGCCGTTCGCTTTACGAGTTGCACATGTCGTGTGTGATTGGGCCTTCGTTTGATTAGCTGCAGGACAAACACAAGCCTACAATAAATACTGTGGCCTTGTTAGCCCCGCTCTCTGTCTGTCTGTCTGCCTGCCTGCCTGTCTGTAGATCCTCTCCAGGCCTCATATCAATTTTATGTGAGAAGGACAATGACCTGCAGTCACACAGCAAACTGGTAGAAATTGCAACACAAATTTGCTGCGCATATTGCATATGTAAATATGCTGTGGTGTTTGCTGGCATTGGTTTACGGAAGTGCCGCAGGCAGCATGTTGTGGTGGTGTGGGTTTTGTGGTTTTAAGGACAGAAGTATCAGCAGCATTCTGTCGCAGGATGAGTATAGTTTTTTATTCATACACCGGTACATTAGCTACTATAAAGTTGCATACACAACGTTTGGGTGCTTTACACCTAAAAAGGCAAGTTTTCGTAGTCTGTTTTACCAGCTGTAGACGGGAGGTCAGATTGAGTTCCCTGGTGCTGCAGCCCCAAATAGGCCTATTTGACCGGACTCTGATGGCATATGAATACGGAGTAATGGTGAAAGGATAACTGGCAGGGGAATGCCCAGCCACTCGGAGAACAACCAGACCTGCCCCAGTGCCACTGGATACATGGACTGCCCTAGTATGGAACTCGGACTTCTGCAGTGAGAGGCCGGGGAATAATCTTCAGAGCTGTGACAAGCACTTTGGGATTGTCGCAGGGATGTACACGATTGGAGGATAAATATTGCGGTAGGCACAAAGCTGGCACAGGGTTTTTGCTATCTTGGGTAAGGGGGGGAGGACAAGGTAAAAAGGTAAAGTGGACCCAATGCAGGCCATTAAGGGCCAAGGGGAGTAGAGGTATAGCTCTACCCTTTCGTTAGCATCGGCACTAGAAGTGGGTGGGGTGGCAAGCCCCGCGCCTCGGCCGCTTTACCCCCGGGAAAGACCCGTTATCCATTATACAGGAGGCTGGGTGGGCCTCAAGGCCGGTATGGGCGGATGCGGAAGATCTCGCCCCTACCGGGATTCGATCCCCGGACCGTCCAGTCCATAGCGAGTCGCTGTACTGACGTTATCCCGGCCCACTGGGAAATACAGAAAGCTTAATAATTTTGAATTATAGTATCCAATGCCATTTGTGATTGCCTTGCACCAAGAGCTTGTGTCCGATAGGCGCTGGAATTTTGAAAGACTATTGTCGGTTGTTCATTTGTACATAGAGAACAGTGGTTAGGGCATCAGAGAGCAGTTCAGTTCACGTGCGTTTGGCTTCGAGCAGGAACTTCATTACTCCAGTGATTATGCCTAAACAGGGAGAGCTGGTCTGTAACTGAAACAGCTGAAATACACAGTCTGTGGCTTCTTATTGGGTTTCGGGAAGTTAAATTAAGTTGGAATTTTGCGACGGTGTTTTGTTCGGTCCATCGTCAACTAGAGCACGATTAATATGACATGGTACACGTCGACGCGTGGGAGGGGAATGAAGGAGCAACAGGAGAATGGGGTGGGTATCCGGCATGCCTGGCAAGACCGCGGAGCATAGCCTCTCCAGCACAGTACAAATGCTAGGGCACGATAAAATGACATGCCACACGGCGTCGCGTGGGAGGGGAAATGTTGGGGAAACAGGAGAATGGAATGGGTACCCACTAAGACCGCGGAACATACCCTCTCCAGCACAGTACAAACGCTACCAGCTGACCCGCACACCTGGGCTGCCAGTAGTCGACTGAACTGTCGCCCACGCCAAGTCACATGGACCCGTCCGTTTCGCCGAAAGACGAAATCTGGTTTCTGCGCGTGTGCCATGTAATCGTAACTGCAGTATACCAGCTGACCCGAACACTTCTGCTTCCAGTAGTCGACTGAACTGTCGCCCCTGCCGAGCCACATGGACTCGTCCGTTTCACCGAAAGACGAAATCTGGTTTCTGCGCGTGTGCTATCTAATCGTGACTGCACTATACTACGTGCCGTATGTTGCCTGCTATGACATCATAACTAACAAAACTCTGGCAGTTCAACATGATTCAATTTGTAGATTAACCCTGGAAAGGCATTGTGGGAAAACCACACCAAATCAATCCCATTTATTATTAGTATTTATTGTAACAACATAATACAGTTCCGTTAATAATGCGCTTCGTAATCAGTGTCATTATTTCCTCCTTTACTCCCTAGAATCTTTGTCGTTAACTCCGAGAGATTTCAGTATAATTTTAAATCGGGTTTAGCTCATTAACACTATCACGTGTGGAGGACCAAATGCCTAACAACACATGATTTCAGCACAGAGAGGGGCATTCTTTACCACTCCACTCAGATTAAGTAACTCAAAAAGGGCAGCCTTCTTCAGTACTCTCATTGCCACAGCTGAAGACCTGCAGCAGTCGACGTATCCAATCATCCTGCAGGTAACGGCGTCCAGATGTCATATATTGTCTGCTTACAAGCTGCACTGATAATTTTTGCAGGCGAAGTGCAATATGTCACGAGGAAGTAAGTAAGTTACTTTGGGGAAAGAAGTAATGCAAGAAGCACTGGAGGGACGTATACAACCCGAATGCAAAATTCGCACGTAAGGTCTGCTGAAAAGAAACTGCTAACGTGGCCTGAACTACAGCTCTGCGAGAGCACAGAAGGTGCACTGATCAAGATTTGCCATGTCCAGGTGACTAGTCACCGGCGTCTGACACCAAGGGCGCGGTTTCGATCACAGAGCATTCAATGTGAGATCCGTGGTGGACAAAATGGCACTGATACATGTTCTCCGAGTTTCGATTTTTCTGGGTCACGTGTAATTCCACCATTGTTCCATATTTATTCATCTTTGGGGGGCGGGGGGGGGGGAGTTCTGGACCATTGACGTATTGTAGGCGGCAGTTACTGAAGGACGTAGAACAGAAACAGTGGAGAGTTTATATTATTCGTACCGTGCATGGTTACAATCAAGTACAAATTATGTCAACAAATGCACTTAACTAATTTTAGTGTTTTTAATATTTCCAGTATGAAACAAGGGTCCACGAGTGAACTGCAAAGGCTGTTTTTTACTCATTTTATAACAAAGTTTTGTCATTCTGTTTGTGATATTAACTTTTAAATGTGTCCCTGAATTGTTCGTTTATACTCATTGCTTGGAGGCAGGGTTAGATAATAACAGGTTATTCAGTTTGACCTCGAAGCCGTGAATGTCATGAGGATACGTAAAGATGTGGAACAGTGGACATAAATTAATATTTCGTAGTCAAGAACATGCAAATATAGTGGAGATGAAAGACACTTACCTTATGCCTACGTCCGGTACCAACAGGTTCTGTGTGTGTCAGTTTCTCTGCAGTGGCCCAGTGTGGGGCTGGTGGGCTTGATGTGCGTCCATTACTTCGAAATATAATTTTGTGTGGCTGTAGCGGCCATTTTGAACATGACAGGTTTGGACATATGACTAGCTGCACTTTCACAGTTTTCGACGTGCGCTAATTACTTACCTTAAGGGTGTTGTGTGCGACTGTTCTGTTATATCCGTTAGTTCACATCACGAAGAATTTATTAAGGGTGTGTTTATCACTGTTTCGGCTCAAGATGTTGCGTTTTTTCTCTTCACGCTTCGGCCGCAGACACAATATTGTGGTTTATATTATTTACCGTGTACTAAATCTGTAATTCGAGTAGTCTAAGAATAAACGACACACGCATTCCCAACTCAGTGTATGAGTGCGTTCCAACCGGCAGAAGAAACGTAGGCTGACTAAGCAAAATTTGGGATACCAACACCATTAAGGGCGGAATAAGCCTGCAGGACATGCCCTGTTGCTGGTGTTGATGCTGAAAGAGTTAATCTCAGATGTATTTGGTTGATTAACCCTTTTAGAGTGTGGTGATAACTATTTGTACCGCCAGGTGTAACGTGCAAAAATTTCTACGTTCTGCCCAGACAGTGTATTTACGCGTTTCGTATGGATCTCAGAACAAACAGCGATTATTTCCTTATACAGCATTAACTGATTCGTTTTCATAACCGAGGTGGGGTGTGTTTACTGCGCGGTACGGCCTGGGTCTTTAAAACTTTTAATTAAATTTTGATAGTGCGGTGTTTCATATGCCTATCCCAGTTGCCGTCTAAGGCGTGGGTCTACGGCCGCTCGCTTGCTGGGATTGTGAGTTCGAATCCTGCTGGGGTCATGGGTGTCTGTCTCTTGTGAGTGTTGTGTGTTCACAGGTAGAGGTCTCTGCGACGGGCCGATCACTCGTCCAGAGGAGTCATACCGGGTGTCGTATATCTGAGTGTGATCGTGAAGCCTCGAAAATGAGGAGGCCTAGTCCCCCTAGGGCTGTCGAGCCACTGGGGGGGTGCTTCATATGTCGTTATTCAGTGCCTCCATGAATATCACTAGCATATCAGGTTTAACAGTAATCACAACTAGTATTATTAAACAAAAACTAATTGTACTAGATACCACCGGAAGTTACATTAAGAACTTTGCTTAGAAACTCTTCGGCCAGGTCCGCTGAAGTATTATTAAGTTCCATTTCCGGTCCATCGTGATTGTGTCCCGTCCGTACCTCCGCCCGGTACTTGCTAAGGCACAGCAAAAGAGAATGCAGGGGACCTGCACTGCGTGGGTAGAGTCCCTTAACACGCGCAACGATGGTATGTGGAAAACATAGATCCTGCCAAAAACATGAGTCTCTATTACTGCATGACGTCGCCACTGGTCGCCATTTATTGGGTATTTCGTTTATAACGAGCCTGAAGTGAAATTTATGCACGACTGTAACCACACAGAACACTACAGAAAATAACGGCATTATCTACCACGCCAACGTTCCCTCTAATTTTTTTTTTACAGCTGCACGGACCTGCTACTGCTCTAGCAGAAAATTTTTACAGGACCTGACGACTGCACGGCACTTTAGAAGTTTTTTTTTGTAACGTGCATAATAAGAATATTTGCAATGACAACTGAAAAATTCCAGCTGCGCGGGAGCATTTCAGTTATTGCGTGGGCGCGCACCGACGCAGCTTAGAGGGAGCCCTGTACCACGCACGAAACACGACTGCACTTCAGCTCAGTGTATTTTTAAATGGAATACATGAGTTAGTGGTCAAAAACAAGGGAAGATCGGCTTACCCTAGCGCAGACAACTGCCAAGGTCAACTGCAGACTCCTCAGTGAGCATCAGTAGACACAGCTTATCATTATATACCGTCTCGCCCCGTACGTGCTAAGGCACAGCACGTGAGTGACTGTTCATAATGCGGACTCATCTCTTCTATCACTGTTGAGCTGACATGTTTTGTGGTTGTTTTACAATGCTGTCTCAGACTGCGTGGTGATGATTGTTGGGATTATTACTGAAGAGAATGGGATTAGCTCGGAATCGGCTGTGCCTCTTTCAGGTGCTCTCCCGCTTTTGCCAGAAGCTTGAGGACAGTCGATGTCCCACCCAGTACTCGAACCTAACATCTCTCAATGACGTCACCATTGCGTCATCTGCGTCTGTTTGAATAATCATCTCCACACGCCGATTGTCCCTACTGTCTGTGATATTGTGCATTGTCTGTTGTCTATAGGACAGAATGCTGGATCGGGCCGCAGTGTCGCCATGTTCTAGAATGACTAGTGTGCGGAATGTATCTGAGTTCGATTCCCGCCACTCTATCCACACCGACTCCGGCGTCTACTCACTTCTATCCGATGGGCCCCGTATCTGAAGGTGGGTGACCGGTGCGTGAAAATTTACCTCAGTCTAATGCTGGGGTGATTCGTGGGGCTGTACCTCCACCCTCTGTTTTTCATCGTGGCTTATTTTCATGTAAGGACAGTCTCAGCGAGGGACATGCGTTGGACGCTCCGCGTATTTCGATTCATGGCTCTTTTGACTGTTTTGTTGCGTGATATGCGATGATCCTGTCACCAGAGGTACAGCTATTTTCATACTTTTGAAAAGCGTGTGGATTGCCGCCGTGAAGAAGTTTCGTCTCATAAACCCCGGCATTTATGCAGCTGCACATAACACGGCTTGAGCAGCACGTGCAACAAAATGCACAGCCCTTCCTTCCTTGTTACCGTTTCATAAACGACGTTCAGGTGACCAATTTGTGACAGTAAAAGAACTGCGGGTGTTTTGTGTGGGTGTAAGAGCCAAACTGCAGGGCCATTCGAAACACGGCTGTAGGCGACGGTAGGAAGTCCGATAAAGCTATGTGGCATTGCTGCAGCCCACTGTTAGTACCAAAATGGAGGTCGGTCGTTTTGTTGTGTAGCTCAGCTGCGTTATAAGTCAAACTGAGCACAAAAGGAGGAAGAAGTGCTGATGGACTCTTCGTTCCATTGCAAACAGACTTTCAACAGGACAATGCCGTATCATGTTTGGTCCGCATCGAAAGTTCCCTAACAATGTTTCATGCTACAGAATATTAACGAGAAGTATGGATGAATTTTTGAATTCAGTTTGTGACAACATTGTAAAAAGTGACACTATAAAATCAAATATTTATTCATTAAAATTGCGTAGTAGGCTGCGCCTGCTTAACACCGGATTTATCGCAGTTCGCACCTTCGTGTCTAGTGGGACAGTGCCTTCTCATTGTCGAGGATTCACGATCACACTCAGACACATCACACTCGGTAGAACTCCTCTGGACGAGTGATCAGACCGACCCAGGGACCTCTACCTGACAATACACAACACTCACAACAGACAGACATCCATGCCCCGGCGGGATTCGAACCCGCAATCCCAGCAAGCGACCGCCCGCAGACCCGCGCCTTAAATCGCGCGGCCGCAGGGATCGGTCTTGTCTAGGTCTACAAACAATATTTTTGTACATCCTTTATCTCAATCTACCACTCATAGCCTATTCGCAATCTAAAAATGTCCCTCCAAGCGCTATAATCAAATATCGTTTCAAATGTCAACACAACACTCTTTCTTATCTTTTCTATAACTTCAAACTGTTGTGTCTGTTGTCTTGAATTCTGATCTATTAAAGTTTTTCATAAGTCATCCATTATCTGCGTCCGTCCAAAATTCCATCAAGTGTTCCACGCTTCCTTCTTACCTGCATCAAATTACGAAGATTCGTATCTACTTCCACGCATTTATACTTTGAATTAACTGTGCTCTGCATTCATAAGGTGATCTTTATAAAACACCATAACACTATAATGACACCCTCCTTCTCCCATACACTCAACCACATTAAAGACTTATAAAGAGAGCCCTGTAACTCTGCCGCGGATTCGTCTGACTTCTCGTAAAATTTAAATTCTGCTATCCAGTGGCGTAGCTAGGTGTTTTGTCGCCCGGGGCGAATGATCACATGGCCGCCCGTAACAGATATTGTAAACATTAAAAATATCACAGTTATTGAATTTCCTTTTATTTGGCTCATAATTTGAAGTTTTTGAGCTCATAGTGTCTTCCCCCCCCCCCCCCCCCCATTTACAATATTCCTTTCTCCGCTCCTTGGACTCGACAACCGTGGGCGGCCGTGCCACTCGCCTCACCCCCCACTTCACTCACACACAGTAATCCGGCTCCAAGAAAATGGAAATAGAAATAAGACCGCATGCTGTGTACTGTACTATTCCCATATAGGGAATAATAAACAGGGTGTACCTTTTGTTTATAATTTACACGTACTTGCAAAACTCTGTAACTATTCACTTCCATGTAAAAGGGGGAGGCCTCAACCTTGACACCTTTCTTTTGTATTTAATATTTGTGTGCTTGAGGATGGCCACTCATAGGTCGAAACATGTAGCTATATAATAATAATAATAATAAAAGTGACAAGTTTAAGTAACACTAACGGTGCTGTCAGTGACTCAGGCTGTACTGTGTGTACTGGCCGGTGAGAGAACTCAACCGCCGATCCCAGTGACCGTGCAGGCTAAGGCGTGGGTCTGCGGGTTTGAATCACACTGAGGGCATGGATGTGCGTGTCTTTTATTTGTTGTGTGTTGTGTAGATAGCGACCTGTGCGCTGAACCGATCACTCGCACGGAGGAGTCCTACCGGCTGTGTGTGATCTAGGAAGATCAACAATGAGGCGGCCTTGGCCGGAGTTGCACTGTTGCGCCATAAAGAAGCAAAATGACCAGTAATGAATGAGACGGGTACGGAAGGGAGCGGAATTGACGCAATCTTATGTAACATCCCGGAATTTGCATGGGCTGGCTGAGACAAATCACGACAGCCCTCAGGATAGCCGGTGTCCGGACACAGACTTTAACCTGGGACCTCCAGAATGCGGTACAGTGCTGACAACTGTGCCATTGCATTCGGTGTTGTACATGGGCCCGATCCGCAGATGTTACACAAAGGGTGATTACAGAGTGAGGAAGGCTGTGCGCATACAGGCCTGAACGGGCTGTTAGGGCTCTAGGAGTTTGAGGATACAAAAATTTCAAGACAGTCGGCACATGAATGGGGGTAAGGTTGTCAGCCATACGCACCGGCCGCCTTTACACCCCAGGAACTATTCGTGGTACTCATTTCTGTTGGAGGCTGAATTGATCTTAGGGCCATATTGCGGCCGGAAGGACAAATCCCAATGACCCCATCGGGAATCGAACCCGCGACCTTGCAGCCTGTAGCGCAGTGCCTCAACCCACTGCGCCACCGCGCGCCCCTGTAGAATAAGTACGTTACGTCACATTTGCGTGTCCCAAACGGCCAGCTGTATCGCCTCGGTTTCTGGGCCATTTTAAAGTCCGTACGCTACCGCTATCTTTTCATGGCAAACGCAGCTGTGCTTTGTTGCAGCAGGTGTTTACTGTCCGGTGTAAACGTGACAGCTCGGCTGTGTTGTCATTGTCCCTGTCAGCTTGCACGTCGCATCAGCAACAACGTGAGCTTTTGGTCACGTTTAGGTCACGTTGCTTACGCAAATCCGCTGCGGATTTACGCCTTGTCTGCTGCACTGTGTGAATTGAAAGACAAAAACTGTGTTTACAGCAGAGGGAGTTGATAGCTCTCATGCTCCGTGTCTGTGGGAATTGAAGTGTAACGTGGGGCTTGTAGAGATGCTGATTCAGGCAGGCAATCATCAGAATTGCTGAATGGGTAAGCGGAAACTCCATCCGGTATAATGCAGTGGAGAGGAAAGGACGAGGATAGGCCGATAAACAGAGACGATGGATCGATGGGCTGTTTTGTGGGTGGGCGGGAGAAAATTCAGGTAAGTGGACGGATGGATGGAAGGATGAAAAAGAGAACCCTATAATAATATCGAGAATAATATTGAGCGGTACGGTCCAGCAGATGGCGCCCTTCAGGTTCGAGAGGTATGGGTTCAAATACCGGCTACCCTCGATGATTTAATGGTCTTCCTTAATCCGTTCACGCAAATGAGTGGCTGATACTTCAAATCTGGCCACGACCGCTTCCTTCCACATCCTTTGTACTCCATTATTCGCTAATGCCGATCCCAGTGGCAGCGCCTTCTAAGGCGTGGGTCTGCGGCCGCTTGCTTACTGGGATTGCGGGTTCGAATCTCGCCGGGTGCTTGCATGTGTGTCTCTTGTGAGTGTTGTGTGTTGTCAGGTAGAGGTCTGGGTCGGGCTGATCACTCATTCAGAGGAGTCCTACCGCTTGTGATGTGTCTGTGTGATCAGCTGCAACAGTAGTCCTCTGCACGTACAGTGAGTAGGCAGAAGAGGTCAAGACTAAGAAAGAAAGAAAGAAAGAAAGAAAGAAAAAGAAAGAAAGACAGAAAGAAAGAAAAAAGAAAGAAAGAAAATTATGCACTGACCATTTTGTCACTCGACGTTTTGTAACCATCAGTGAATGTGGGAGGTATGCAGTAAATAAACATGCGTATTATAGTCTCTGATTTCTGCTTGGCAGATACAATTTTGAATGTACTTTGGAATACAGTGTATAATGAACACAGTAATTTTCCCTGTGTGCAACAAATGTGTAAAAGATATATTTACGTTATGTTCCGTTCTCCTGTCTGTCTTGGGTTTCCAAGGTACGTTTCTATGACATACACTCTTCAGCTTTCTAAGCTCTGCTTAGAACAATAGCTTTTGCTCTTCTCCATTTCTTTTCATATTTATCGAGATTGACGATACATACAAAATGTGAGACACTCATTTTAGACACCTTGCGCGATGCATTATGAAACTACAATTCTTCTTGCTCTTTACAGTATCATCTTAGCTTAAAGCATGACGCAATTTCAGATACCAGAATTTAGTAAGACTCTGCTGACTTTGTGTTAATCCATTCAAACATGAAAAATTTTTGGTACCTAATCTTAAATTGTGTTCCTGTTATTGTCCCATGAAATTAACGACCGTCAGCTGCATTGCTTCTGTCCCAATGTGCTCAGATCTGTCGAGCAAGTCTGGGTTTCCGGACAGTCGTCAGTACTTTTCACATTTCTTGACAGCTTTGTGTAGAATTCGCTGTAAGAAGCCTTCATATCATTTTGCTGAGTTTCGTGCACACTGTCGCAAGGAAAGCTGTACTTTTTGTATGGGTGTATATGAAATTACACATACGCGTGTACCGCGACGCCGGACGGACGGCCTGGTGAAATGTTGTGTACTGCGCCACGGAGTGCGATATCTCTTGTGGCGTTCTCTCTCTTCCTCTCCGTTGGTTGCACGAGAGAGTCGTTCTAATGTGGCTTATCGTTCAGCCATAAGGAATGCAATTTCAGACTGTTTCCTAGCAACCGTGAGTTACGGACGTTGCCTGCTACCTGCGCCGACTTTCCTTCCTTCACTGCTCTTTTACGATTCTTGCATTCGACGTACTGAGACGTCCCTAACCTTACAGCAGTTTGTGAGGGTTGAGGTTCTCGTGGTTGTAGCCCGATAACAATCGCCTGAGATATGACGCCATGTAGTTTGGTAGATAGCTGACAACACTTCGGAGGAACAGTGCTGCCACCATCTTCGGGCCACATCCTAGAAAACTGTGATAATTTCAACAGGGACTAGCATAAACGTCCTGTATGATGAGAGGGGCGAAACAGAGACTTGAAAAGATAAATTCCTATAACGAAATTCTGGACCCACTTTCAAAGGATGAAAACGTCAGACTTCTGAAACCGCCACACTCGAAAGTGTTGACATTTAAAAACAAAAACAGCGGTCTGCTGTACATAATATTGGTAACAGATTTATCCAAGAATCGTTTTTCAATCTTCAATAGAATCGAACCCTGTTATAACGTCATAAAGGGCACTAAATATTTTGTGTCGCTATAGACGAGTGGTGTTATAAGCGAAGAATATAACGGTATGGTTAACAGTGAGGGATTAATTGGTACTGCGATATCTGACGCTATAGAGGAGGTGTCGTTATAACCGGGTTCAACTGCACTTTTCAGGCTCTCGCTGTAGTCAGCCTGAGACGAGACATTTTTAGTCACGTCATTAAGGCCCGTAGGGGAGTACAGGTATAGCTCCACGCATTCATAATCTCAGTTGTAGGCGGAGGCGAGTGCTCGCCTCAAACCCCCAACCGCGTTATCCCCCTTTATCCATGGATAGAAGGATAGTTGGCCACAGAGCTGAAGATTACCTTCCGCTGGAGATGGTCCAACTAGGGTACGCTCGTGCCTGTTAGTGATGTCAATACGTGTTCGTTCGCCTTCCTGGTTTGCACGTACACACAGTGGTAACTGTGCTTTACAGTCTTGTAGGTTCACTACTAGAGATTTCACTCTGTAACGCCGAAATCATTTCATCTTTGAGCTTTGCTTCCGCCTGGTATGCCTTGGAGTCCTGGCGCTTGGTGGCCATGTTTGTGCAGCGTGCAGATACGGTGTTAAGTACTGACAGCCTTCTTTAGTACTAAACTAGCGTTTGGTGTAATTGTACCTTCACAACCAAATCCGCGGTAGCGCGATCGGTATAGTAACTTGACTACTGGCTGGACAACCGAGAAATAGTAGTTCAATGCCCGGCAGGGGCAAGGGTGTCTCTTTTCTCCAATGCGTCCAGACCTCCTCTGGGGCCCACCCTCACTTGTTGAGTACCCGAGGTGAAGCAGCCGGGCAGTGAAACTGACCACTCACCAACATCTAGTACCGAGGTTAAGAATACGTGGAAGCTTACCTCTACTCCGTCATTGTCCCCATGGCGTGCACAGGTATACCCCGAGTGATTTCACAAAGTCTCCGGCTTCAGGCATAGTTACAGTTAGCGAGCCTAGGGTGATGTCACAATTGGGGAGAGTGCGCGAAATCGTGTGTGCGTAGATCAGTGTGTTTCTGCAGTCAGAGCGGTGTAGGTTAAAGTGTCTTCCGGACCTTTCATGCTCGAATGCACACTAGGCAGAACACGAGTAGGATGCCATCCGGCCAGTCCCGAGTTTACAGGAAAACGCTGAAAGGCCAAGACACGGGAGGTTGTAGCGAATGTGCTGCAATTCATGCAGGAAGAGGCAGATCGACGCCAATTTGTTATCCCAGTTACGAAGGTGCACGAACGTGTTGCTTCCGCAACTGGAGTCTCCAAAAGTGCACTAAAAAGCATAAAGAAGGAAATGTTAAATATGCAGGCTGGGGCAACCACCTCATACAGCACACCAAGAAGAAATAGCAACCGCCACCGTAATGTTACAAAGATTGACTATTTCGATATGTGTGTTATGCGCAGAGCAATACACGAATTCTATCTGCGTGAAAAAAAAAGAGGCTACCAACTGTTAAGGCTGTGTTGACCAACTTACGGGGGAGTATTGGATGCAAGGGACAAGCATCCAGTTTGCTGAAGATATTTAAGGAACTTGGTTTCGCTGGAGGAGAATGCGAGACAACCGGCGCATTCTCATCGAAAAACAAGATGTCAGATGTGCGCGTGTGGTCTTTTTGAGGGCAATTACGAAATTTCGGAGAGACGGTCGTGTAATTGTATATAATGACGAAACGTACACCCACAGGTCCCACACTACAAAAAAAATCGTGGTCTGACGATACTCCTCAGGGATGTGTGGCGCCAACCTCCAAGGGGCAACGGCTTATCACTGTGCACGCGGGAACGGAAAAGGGCTTTATTCCTGGCGCATTACCGATTTTTAAGTCAAATCAAACAACGGGGGACTATCACAAAGAAATGAACAGTGATAATTATTTGAGGTGGGTTCAAGAAAAGCAAATTCCAAATTTACCCAAGAACTCCGTTTTCGTGATTGACAACGCCGCTTACCACAACGTGCTAAGTGAGAAGTGTCCAACGTCATCATCAAGAAAGGAAGATATGGAAAACTGGTTGTTGCAAAACAAAATACCATTCAGTGGTGACTTGTTGAAGACAGAACTTTATACTCTGATAAAAGTACTTAAGCCGAGACACAAGCCATATATTCTTGATGACTGAGTGCTCACGGACACACAGTTCTCCGTTTGCCACCATACTATCCTGATCTCAGCGCCATTGAAAACATGTGGGACTATGTCAAGCAGCGGGTCGGACAAAGGAATGTCACCTTCAAGTTGGATGACGTGTGGCGACTGTGCGAGCAGCGTTTTGCCGAGATCAGCGACATGCAATGGGCAGCGGTTTGTCGTCACGTTGTGAATGTAGCAGAACAGTACCTTCGTACAGAAGGGCTGATGGAACGAGACGTGGAAAGGCTAATGTTCAGTGTGAGTGACAGGAGCAACAGTGGGGATAGTTCGTCGTCATACTCAGAAAGTGACGCAACAATGGATGTGGTCTCCTCCAGTTCTGACACGGACGATACACTGGACGGTATCGCGCCACTCGAATAATTTACTCTCTGCTTATCGGTAAGTGTGTTGCAGATCGTGACAAAAGTTATCTCTAACGGCCGAATGGGGAAACGCTGCCCCAGTAACTTAAATGTCCTCGAAGGACACAAGGGAAAACAGTGCCCGGCAACGCCCTGACGTATTAAAACTATTTTCCAGTCGTAAATACAGGTCTCTTTTTCAGAATAATTGTTTAAAAGGCTAGGGTAGGTATAGACGTTTGTCAGAAAATTGATTATAGTTAAAATGCCACACTGCAGTAACCACTTCGAGAAAGGTGTATTTGGGTTCCCTCCACATCGATTTCAAGGAGGAATGGGCAACTTAGGGAGCAGGTAGATTGATACATCCTTAAGAGTGTACTTGTTATGTGAAGTGGTTTGGATTAATGGCCATTTAAAGCGAAAAGAACCTCGACCGTGAGCTGCTATGTTGGGGGTTTAAATCTCTCGTCCTTCTAAGCAACACTGCCACTGTCGTCTGCAGGGAAGACTGATATGGTGTGCCGTCTACCTCCGTCAGAGCGGCAAGTGGGTGGTCCGTGGCGGACACTTGGCCTCTGACACAGGGTGGCTGTTGTCACGTGACTGACGTAGGACGACCGAAGGGTTTGTGAGACTCGCTCTGAAGCTTGTCATCTAAAATTACGCGGACTTTGTGGAAATACTCAGGTTTACAACTTTACCTTTGCTGTTATATCACACTTTCACACTTCATGTCCTGCTTGCCGCGTGTTTAGTGCTTCATACGCAGTATGTGTCAAGGCAGTGTTCACCAACGCCCAACACCTGTGTTTTAATTAACTACCAGCCCGTTTAGATGCTGTTGCAGCCCCATCCATGTTTCCCAGTCCAGTGCAGGCTTTACACTAGCGACCTGTTACTGTATATTGTAATATTCATTTGCCCCGTGTTTCTGTGCTGCATTATGTATACACAATGTACACACTAAAAGGCGGGATAGCTCAGTCGGTATAGCGACTCGCTACGGGCTGGGCGGTCCGGGGATCGAAACGCGGTGGGGCGAGAATTTTCGCACCGTCCAGACCGGTCCGGGGCCTACCCAGCCCTTCTATGCAGTAGGTACTGGGTCTTTGTGAGGGATAAAGCGGACGGAGCGTGGTTTTGAGCATCCAACAACTTCTAGTGCCGTGTTGGGAATGGGTTGGGGCTGTATCTCCCCCTCTCGGTGCCTGCGTAGGCATGTCATGGAGTCACCTTTACCTTTGTGCACTGAAACGCAGCTGGTTTAAACCCTGTGCTAGACTAGGAGACGCCTATGATGCTGCAGTCTGTCATGGTCTGAGACAAAACGATTTTAGGGTGCTGGCAAACGCGGTGCCACCTACAGAGCGCAGCAGTTACGAAAAGGGTCTCAGGTGCCGTATATCCGGGCTGCTAGCCCGATCAGTATAATACGTCTGGACACATTGCCATCTCGTCCGCCATGCACTTAATATTTGATTACTATCCAGTATTGATCGCGCAGTTTAGTGGCGTTTCACTCGAAATGTGAGTCTGGTAGACCGATTTGTATAGCTTACCGCTACAGTCCGGTTCGACCACGAGAGCTGGGTTGGGCAGGCTTGGGACACTTTATCTTGTATGGCTTGACAGTAGATAAATACTGCCTCGAATGAAACTGGTTATAGGCTTTTTGACAGTTGTATTCTGAACCACATTTTACACTTTAATCTGAACTGTATTTAAATATTCAGTTGGTTGAGGCACTGCGCTACAAACCGGAAGGTCGCGGGTTCGATTCCCGAAGGTGTAATTGGAATTTTTTATTGACATAATCCTTCCGGCCGCACTATGGCCCTGGGGTCGACTCAGCCTCTAGCAGAAATGAGTACCAGGAATATTTCCTGGGGGGTAAACGCGGCCGGTGCCTAGGGCTAACAACCTTGCCACCTTCAAGTGCCGATTGTCTAGAAATCTGGGAGCCTCAACCTCCTGGAACCCTAAGGGCCTGTCCAGGCGTGTAATGGGATTGCTTTTACCCCGCAGTAAACACGCTGTCTCCATTACATGAACCAACAGGTGAATTCTCAGTAGAGAAATAATATTACTCTGTTGTCATACAAAGCACATAAATATACTGTGTGCAAAATGTAGGGTGTTCAGGTGCGTTCGCAAAATTGCGAAAAGCGACTACTAGCTTCGCCATGTCCGTCCGTCCGTCCGTCCGCCCGCATAGAACAACTCGGCTCTCACTGTACGGATTTTCATGAAATTTGATATTTGAGCATTTTTGGAAGATATGTCGAGAAAATTCTAGTTTCATTAAAGTCTGACCAGAATAACGGGCACTTTACGTGAAGAACTAGGCACATTTTTGATAATATCTCGCTGAATTCTTCTTAGAATGAGAAATGTTTCAGACAAAAGTTGTAGAGAAAATCAAAACACACATTTTGTGTTCAGCAACTTTTTTTCCGAAAATCATGCCGTTTATGACATAATGTGGAAAAATATGGTAGACCCACACAAGCCACAGATGACAATATATTACGGCGCATGCACTTTGCATGTTGGATAACTAAGGCTACAGACACAATCAGAAAATGTAATACTTTTTTCCCCCCCATAGCAAGAATGGTTACCCGAATCTGCGTCAGTGTTATGTTATACGTACTCGCCTGTCTTAGTGTTAAGTCTGGTGGCACATAAGGTAACCACAGAACTCTAAAGGGTTAATTCTAATTATTGTGTCTGACACAGACCATTTCACGTGTATTCGTGTTTTACGAGTGTTTAACACGGTTAACTGAGTTGTACAGAACTATAATTTTACATATGTATAAGACTTGCAGAAGCACCGGGATAACTCACTCAGTATAGTGACTAGACCACGGGCTGGACAACCAATGAATCGTGGTTTGATCCCCGGCGTGGGGAAGGATTTTCTCATCTCCACAGTTACCACAGTCACGAAGGGTGTTATCCAGAATGCTGCTGCCATTTGTGATGTGTTTAATCGGTTCTGATGATGATGGAGACAGCAGATTATACGGAGTATACATTTTTATGAATTAATCTTAAATTTAAAGCCAGCTTTTCTTCTGTTGTTATGCTACGTCTCCATCATGTGTTCTTCTTTTGTCTGTGGGCAACAACTGTTTCAAGTTTTCAGATTTCTAAATACTCATTCCAACATATTTAAAAAAAATGTTGCCCTTCATTTTCAGACGCCCAAACTGAACGCGAAATTCCCCTGCCTCTTCGCTTGCTCGAGACACATTATTAATCCAGTATTTTCGTTCAGGGGCGCAGCCAAGAGGGGGGGGGGGGGGCTGCCGGGCTGCATCCCCCCAAACCCTCAAAACAGAAATTTAAAACATGTTATGTAGATATCATGATATCGAACTTTCCGTGATTTCCCCATCAGCCGAAACCAACTACTGAAATCGGCTGATGAGTAGTGCATTAGAATTTTGAAAAATACACGTAAATTAATAGAATTAAAAAACAAGACAATAGGACACTGTGATTGAGTCATGGAACAGGTAGTTATATTCGTATTATGTAAATGCAGTTGCAAACAGTGCTATGTTGTACTTACAGTATGATTTTTATAACATGATTTTTAAAATCAAACAAATTATATATAGACTCAGAGTCATGCCCCCCCCCCCCCCCCCCAAGGGAAAATCCTTGATGTGGACCTGTTTTCGTTTTCCCCTCTTTTCTTCTTCTGACAAAGATAAAGTCCACATGCAATTATCACATCCTCCTCACAGCTGTCCATGCTGATGACTATCAAGAGTGGTTGCAAGACTTCAAACAAGGCTCCCTTAACCTTTTAAAGCCTAGCGGTAACTTTACATACCACCAGGTTTAATATTAAAAAATTCAACGTGGTGCCCACATTGCGTTTATGTGTTTTGTACGGATCTCAGAACAAACAGCAACTTTTGCCATGTAAAACATTAAGAGACTGGTTTTTATAACTGAAGTGGAGAGTGTTTACAGCGCGGTACGCACCGAGTCCTTATATAAAACAGATACGCTTCGTCTTTAAAGGGTTAAACCGTTGGATTAACAGTTCGGATTTTTCCGGCTACCACGCAGACTCTCACAAAGGACACGGCATGGCAGGGGCGCAGCACGGCATGTGTGAATTAGCGCGGCATGGGCACGGCATGGTATGTTTGAATTAGCCTTAAAAGACACATCGGCGTGCGTGCGTGTGTGTGACTGTGAGGGGAGAACGTAGGTTGGAGACGCACAATAGCAGTAGGAGTTGAGTCATGGAGTGAAAGATCCAAAAGCACACGACAGTTTGTCATGGAGGAAATTGCAAATGGCTGCACTTTTCAGGTTAAACAACTGTAAAGGAAAATACACTTGAGGGACCTAGAAGTAGGTGTAGGTAATATTAAAATGTATGTTATTGGAACAGGGTTTGCAGGTGTGGGCTCTGGAATTATTTGGCTTAGCTGGGTCCGATGAGGTGGCTGTCGTGGGTACGATAATGCCAGAGGTTGCGAACGGGTAATATGAAACTGCGAATTATCTGCATGGAAGGCTAAGCTCTTCGGAGCTGCTAGGTTTAGCGTGAGCGAATAGTCACGTGGCCACCGCCGAGCCGCTTCTCCCCCCCCCCCCCCCCCCCCCCCTCTCGACTCGTCTTTTACCGACTTTTCTCTGCTGTTCTTTTGTGTTGTCTTGACTTGTTGCGGAGCACCCAGTAGCGCAGGTGCGTCAGGCACTGCGTTGCAACCCGCAAGGTCGCTGTTTCGATTCTGAACGGTGTCACTGGAATTTTCGTTGACATAATCCTTCCGTTCGCAGTATGGCCCTGCGGTCGACTTAGCCTGTAACAGAAATGCGTACCAGGAATATTTCCTGGTGAGTAAAGGCGGCCGTTGCGTAGGGCTGACAACCTTACCACCTTAATGTGCCGATTGTTTTGAAATTTGGGCGTCTCAACCCCCTGGAACCCTCAGGGCCTGTCCAGGCCTGTAATGGGATTGCTATACATTTTTCTTATTTCTTTCTATTTTCCTGTCTTGTTTTGTCTTTTATTTTCTCCTCGTCTTTCGTCTTAGTTTCTTCTCTTGTATTCTTCTATTTTATGTCTTATTCTCTCTGCTTCTCCTTTCACCTGTTTATTTCTTTTCCCTTCCATTCCTCTAATAATGAATATCGATACATTCCTATCATATTCTGACCATTGTGTACCACACTTGAGATTGTTTGCGTCTTGGACTTTGTCCATCCTCTGGTGTTCTAAAATCAATAAAAGTAATGAAAATAAAAAACAACGAACAGTAAATAAAACAGTTCGTTTCGGGAACAGCACGTGTGGTTGAAAGTCGCTTTGCTTGTCCGGCCCAACTGTATACTCTTGTTCTTGTAGCCCGAAGACGGGCGCCGTGCCTTGAGAACTTCTGTTAATTTTGAGACTCCGGATGATGTACCATTCTAAGACACAATCCTAAATCTGTGACTGTGTTTCAGCTGCTGCAGTCAGTCCCTGACGTGTTTACTCCTTGTGTCAACAGGCAATATCTACGACAAGACGCTGGAGGCCGTTCAGGCTCTTGGCCTAGACTCGGAGTGCGTTGGTGGCGGTCGCATCAAGCACGACGCGGCGCAGAAGAAGATCCTGGTGTACGGCTACTCGCAGGTGAGTTCCGACATCGTCAGTACACAACAGACCTGCAGTGTCTGCGCCAACGTGGACTGGGCATTGATGAAGTTAGGAAGGTGATGGTGATCCTGTACAGACCTACCGGAGGTGACGGCTGCAGTGCTCGACCTCGAGGTCAATTGTCCGGCCTGTAATTTTTCGTAGTTTTCCTAAATTTCTCCGCGAACCTAGAGACTGCAAGTCTGTTGAAGAATACGTAACGACTGCTTCCACGTCCTTCTAGTTCTGGGATGTGATGGTGTGTCGTTGACCGAGTTACTGCCGACGTTTCGAAAGAACGTAGCTCTATGTTGCTGTAATGTTCATCTTATGCGAAACAATGTAGATTGTTCATCTTGAGGGTGAAACAGTCCGATCGCTTGGAAACGTTTGGAACTATTCAACCAGCAACACGGCGTCACATAGCAGGAAACGTGTCTTCAGCAGCCACTTTTCTGACCCTTTGTAGGTTATGCGGTTGACAGAGGGCTAGAAAATTACCCAAGAAACAGCAACTACGGAATATTGTGTTCAAAAGAGATTCAATAAACTTTTGCGTGGAGAATTGGAAATAACCTGCATTTAAGAATATGACAAAGACGCAAGGTAATCCTATTTCGCTCGGCTATTTTTCACCTCCGAGGTTTGGTAGCATAGGGACGCTGGCTGGACCAATGAAACGACAATATGATACAGACCGACAGGACAGCCGTGAGTGGACTAGTTTCAGACAAGGCAAATTATGAATACTCCAAGAGAAGTCGATTTCGATAGACCTAATTTATGAAGCCAATAATGACGTCAAAGTGTGATATTTTTGAAGTTACCATTCGCGTGGCTGCGTCGATCTGTGTGACGTCGGAAGCGTGTTCCAGTAAAGCAGCAGGTGTATCAACAGGCCTGCTGTCGTGGTGCACCCAACTTTAACAATTGACGTTGTTGACTCATGGGCGTTTCCTTCTGGCGGATATGCCCCTGTGAAGTAAATTTTTCGCATTTCCGCATTCGACTAAAGCGCAGTGGTTACTTTGTGTACCACCGTATCTCACATTAAAACATTCTACACGCTGCTCACACGGTGTATTTCGGTGATTTTTGTTAATCTCCAACCGGACAGATTATTCCCCTATACAGCAGTAAGTGACTGGTTAATGTAATCGAGATGGAGAGTGTTTATTGCGCGTTACGGGTTGAATGTTTAAATGTAATTCAAGTTAATCTTCGTCTATAAAAGTTCCATGACTCGAGAGGTTTTTCCCTGGCTTCTCACCACCGACACACGGGTTGATCCCTAGCCAGTCCAGGTGGAATTTGTGGTGGACAGAGTGGCACGTAGATTTTTCTTCGAGTACTTCGGTTTTCCCCCGTTCGTATCATTCCACCAGCTCTCCACTTTCGTCCTCATGTATATATAGAATGAACCTAAAATGTTTGGGAAAATTTCAGGAGTGAGTTCTGCACACCAAACAAGGTAGGAAGCAATGTCAGTATGTGACCGCAAACAGTTTTTGAGGTACAACCCCCCACGTTCACGCGACCTCAAAGCCGTGGGGACGCTTAAAAATTGTAGTGTATTCAGCTCCAATTGAAAATGAACAGACACTTGACCACCATATGTTTTATGCCTGTCAAACCATTCGCAACCGCACCGGGACCTTTGAAAGGGTGCGACAGTCCATGATCAGACGTGTCCATGCATTCATTGATTCAGGTGGAGGACATTTTGAGCATTTGTTGTGAATTGTGACTTGGTCAGCAGTAAGAACTCAACAGATATTGAACTGGGAACGTGTATTGTAAATGTATTGTGTCATTGTAAGTAAGATATTGCATAGTTAAGGTATGAATTATTATAACACTGGGAAATGAGACAACAGTCTTCACAACTAGTAGACGCGAAGACTATTAGTTGCGAAGATTTGTCTCATTTCCCATTGTTATAACCTGTCTTGCATCGGTATGCACAATATGAAGAGATATGAATTATTGCCTGTAGTTTTCAATTAAACTAAAAAACCACTTATTTCGGAAAATATGTTTATATGATTTATTTTCCGTGTTTAGGTGTAATTGACTCTTGCAGTTTGTTCGGGCATTTTAGATCACCCTATGTATGCCACCCTTACCAGAAGAGCAAACGGCGATGCCTGGAGACGATGAAAGAAAGCAATGCTCTTTCGGTTTACGGGGGAGCGTTGAGTACAAAAGTACTTTCGTTTAGTCTTTAAAGAGTTAAAGTAATTCAGGTGCCTTGTGTCAGGTGGTAGTGAAAGTAATTCAGGTGCCTTGTGTCAGGTGGCAGTGAAAGTAATTCAGGTGCCTTGTGTCAGGTGGCAGTGAAAGTAATTCATAGCTTGTACCCTGGATCGAAGTTTTAATTTTGTTTGGTAATACGTAATTCCATTTGCAAGACTATCCGAGATATGTTTGCTGAATGCAGTGGCCATCCTTTCTGTTGCCCGAATGTCGCCATTGAAACACATTTTTAATACGGTACGCTCCACAAGTTCATACAAATGGTTACATTTTCTGTGCTAACGTGGTGCACCGAAATGTGTTTCTGATATTTATGTACGTACACATTGGAACATTACCGAGAATTTTTTGTTATTCATACCATGCACATTCTTATAATTAATGCATTAACTAAATTATGCAGTTACTAAAATACATTCAAAAGTAAGTATAAAACTCCTACATGTTTCGGCACCGAGGTGCCATCATCAGAGAGTTATCTGAACAAAGGAATACAGACCAGCATGCTTGTGTGGGTATTGTGTCGCCTGCATTAAAGCGGTTAAAATAATTAAAATATTAAAACTAAAACTCCATAATGTAGAAAGATTTTTTAAAGTGAGATATTCCAGGCAGAAGTTTTAAGTTGTTAAAACACCGATTGTTACAGTGCTGCAGGCTGTCAGGGCTGTCGAGCCGTGTGAGTGTAGTGATAACGGGCACAGAAACTGCAGCACGTTTCTTGTGGATGTAAACGAAATTACGTTTACCTTACAACATTTCACAAGTAAAGAACGCCTTGCTGAGCTCTGTGTACTGCATGACGGAGTGCTCCATATGCAGCCTTGTTATGTGTAATAGTTTTTGCCGTTCACGAAACGTGCACGTGGCGTCACCGTTTTGCTGGTCATGGCACACAGCGACTGGAGCAGGCAGGCGGCAGCCCGCATTGCAGTGGCTGTGTAGTTAGGTGCATTAATTCAACATATTTTCCAGAATGTGGCAGTACATCGAATAACAGCATATTGCAATATGAACGTTTGAACAGTGCAAACAAACCAAGCAGCAACCCTTCTGACTTGTATTCATGACGTCACCGTTTCGAATTTCGTCCAGGCACCAACCATCTTGACGGTTGATGTGGTTGTCCTCAGTCGCCGTATGTAAATGGCGAAGCAGTACGTTAACCTGCGCCCTGTACAATTTATTGTTGAACATTTTTACCCTCTTTCGAATCTGTGTATTTTAGATAACTTTAAATTATTTTGTTGACCAGTTTAAACAAGCGATACTGCGTGGGTCTGTACCGTATTGGAGTTTGTATTGCATGCACTGCAGCCTGCTACACCGCCAATCGGACCGAAACAAGTCTGTCAGTTCAGCACAGACCAACTCAGTACGCCGAATGGCTTCCCAGACATGCATTCAGCCACATGTAAAATACTCATGGACAATGATCCAACATTACCGTCGAGACCGTAAGTGCAGTGCGACATATAACCACTTTCATCCTCATATCAGGTGTCTGATGAAACTAATCCTTCATTTCCATGTTTTACGTAGCATTACTGCACTTCGAGCCAGGCCAAATAACCAGCTTTGTAATTCGAGGTATACTACTACATATAACCAAAATGTTTAATGCTACTATATAACACTGTCAGCATGTATGTCCTAGGTACAGCCTGTAAGTGTTTGTATAGAACTCTTGACAATGGCAGACAAGCTTCAAGGTGTCAGGGTAAAATAAAGTATTTTATTGTGTTCACAACATAGTGTACACTGAACTAGCACCGGTATGTAGTGTACACTGAACTGGCCCCAATATGTAGTGTGCACTGAACTGCCACCGGTAAATTAGTGTAAACGGAATTGGCACCGGTACGTTAGTGTACGCTAAACTGGCACCGATACATTAGTGTACACTGAACTGCCACCAGTACATTTGTGTACGCTGAACTGGCACCGGTACATTAGTGTGCGTTGAACTGGCACCGGTACATCAGTGTACCCTGAACTGGCACCGGTACATCAGTGTACCCTGAACTGGCACCGGTACATTAGTGTGCGTTGAACTGGCACCGGTACATCAGTGTACCCTGAACTGGCACCGGTACATTAGTGTGCGTCGAACTGGCGCCGGTACATCAGTGTACCCTGAACTGGCACCGGTACATTAATGTGCGTCGAACTGGTGCCGGTACATCAGTGTACCCTGAACTGGCACCGGTACATTAGTGTGCGTCGAACTGGCGCCGGTACATCAGTGTACCCTGAACTGGCACTGGTACGCGGTCACTAATCTTACGCCATATGGTCCGGTGTGTGCAGGCTGCACGGTGTGACGCAGCAACGTGGTGCTAAATTACAGCCCATCTTTCACGGATGCGGGTCCTGAACCTTATTGTCAAAAAACATATGTAGGCCTTTATTTCTGTCAGTGTACAAGCGAGGACCTGCCACAGAAGCTTTGTGCAGCTTGCCAGCCCCCGGCCAGATATGGTACAACCTGTGACAGCCGAACGTACCTCAGCTGCGTTACTAGGTGTGGCTGTGTAAATTATCTCTTATTCTCGTCTTAATTACACAGCTCTCTCCTAATGGCCACAGCACTGATTTTCAGAAGACGTCGTAATCAAATTTCACTGTGATTCTCTGTAGCTTTTTTCCCTTTTTAACCATCAGCATAACCTCATATTAACCCTTAAACACTAAGGTTAATCCGATTTATATTTAAAGACTCAGCCCTCACCGCGCAGTAAACACATCGTCTCAGTTATAAAAAAACCAATCAGTTGATGTTGTACAGGGAAATAATCGCTGTTTGTTCTGAGATCCGTACAAAACACATAAGTATACTGTCTGTGCAGAACGTAGAATTTGTGAATGTGAGAACTGATGGTATATAAGGTAGCCACTGGGCCTTCAAGGGTTAATAGTCTGACATTCAGAACGATACAAGCGAAGATACAAATACTGAGATGGAGGTCGTAATTGGGTGATAAAATGCAACAAGATTAAATATATAGGCATGTAGCAGGGTTTTTATGGATGGGAAATACACAGGGTACAGTATTTTAATCGGAAAACCTGATGGAGCAGTACTGCTTGGGATTCCTAGGTGTGGGTGGAAGATATTATTAAAATGGGTCTTCGGGAAGTATGAAGTAAAGATATGGCCTGGAATCATACTTGTCCATTGCCGGTTCTTTTACTGTGATAGTGGAATATCTACTTCCTTAAGAGTCGGGAGAATTCCTGGACTGTTTTAATGAAGATCAGCTTTTCAGAAAGAGTGCAGAATGTACTGTCCTGTTCTTAATGGCCTCTTATTATGTTGTGAGAAAGAGGACTTTGCATTAACAGCCCGTGTGGGAATCACCCTGTCTACGGGCCAGTATTTCCAGCCGGCCTTTGTTGCTCGCCTGAGGGGGTCAGGGGACCTGACCTGGCAGTTTTGCGGGGAGGGCTGCTGTGCACTGCGCCTTTTGTCATCAGCTCATAGTGAGGCATGACTGACAGTAGGCGGTGGCATAGTGTGATGCGAGGCTGTCACAACGGTGTTGATGAAGAGTTAACTTTTGTGCAATATGATGCTATGCTTGTTACTGTCTTTCTATTATCCATACGGTGCATGGTTACAGTCAAGTACAAATTATACCAACAAATGCACTGTTATTAGTTAATTGTAATGTAAGAACATATCAACTAATAACAGTGCATTTGTTCATATGATTTGTACGTGCTAGTTACTGTCGTTTCAGGAGGAGCGTAAGAAGTTAAAAAAATCATATTTCCGGAAATAGGGTTGGAAGTTTATCTCCGTTCATTGTGATTATTTTGTGTTTTATATCGGCTTGCCGTACTTACATGGTCTCCGCTAGTCTGCGTGAAAAACGTATAAATTTGTTGAATATTTGTTTATTGATTCTGCATTAGATATTACACGTGTAGCGACTGCTAACACCATGTTTTA
The DNA here is from genome assembly GCA_013340265.1 of Coptotermes formosanus. Lineage (NCBI taxonomy): Eukaryota > Metazoa > Arthropoda > Insecta > Blattodea > Rhinotermitidae > Coptotermes > Coptotermes formosanus. The sequence goes on along the minus strand of BLKM01002754.1, from coordinate 2,190,946 downwards.
TTTACTGCACGTCCCTTAGTTATTGCCCTGTGATCTGTATCATTTACAGCGTGCTATTTAGTCTATTGCCTCCTATTACGATAGTTCTCCGCCCTTTTCCTTACACACTGTGTGCTATTTGCTTCGTTCGTTTTGCACATCTACGTTTTATCATACGTAAAAATTTACAGACATTTCTCAGTTCCATGATATTAGTACAGTTAAGTAACTTCACGTATGCTGTCTTCTGATATTTATTTACCCACTTTTTTTCTGTGGCGCAACAGCCGAACTCAGGCTTAGGCCGCCTCATTGTCGAGCTTTGTAGATCACGGGAACCGCGCATGCGCTGTAGGACTCCTCTGAACGAGTGATCAACTCGTCGCAGAGGCCGCTAGCTACACAACACACAACAAATAAATGAGACGAACATCCATGTGCCCTCACTGGGTTTCGAACCCGCGATCCCAGCAAACGAGCGGCCACAGACACCTTAGACACCTTAGATCGCGCGGCCACCGGCGTCGGCACTTACCGACTTACGTTGTAAAGTCTTTGTATTCATTTCGCCTTCACTTACATTTCAACAGTAAATTAATGCCATTCTGGTGTGTTCTGCATAGTGGACAAAAAACTGCGTACAGGAGGGAGTTGTAAAGCTGTAAAACAGTTCTAAGTCGGGCAGAATGTTTGCGTGTGAATTTTGAAACGTATCGTGCATTTTATAGCAGTCCTGTTTAGAACTGAACTGTAAAGAATATTGTGCATTTTATAGCAGCCTTTTTTCCGTTGGTTAAGTAGGAAGTGGGGACACCCGGTGGCGCAGTTGGTTGCGGCACTGCAACACAAGCTGGTTCGATTACCGGTGGGGTCATTGGGATTTTTCATTGATTTAATCCCTTCGGCCGCACTATGGCCCAGAGTACCAGGAGTATTTCCTGGGGGGGTAAAGACGGCCGTTGCATAGGGCTGACAACCTTACCACCTTCACGTGCCGATTGTGTCTAGAAATTCTGGGAGCCTCAATCACCTTGAACCCTCATGGCCTATCCAGGCCTGTACAGGGATTGCTTTACCTTTAAATAGAAGGTACACAGAGCATGTTTTATAGATTTCCGCCGTAGAATTCACCTGTCCGCTATTTATCTTTTTATTGTCATGTTATGCAAACAATTTTCTTTTGTTTTTGACCTCCCCCATTCCAAAACCGAAAACCGTCTTACTTCGTTGGGTAACATGATTTGTGCCTGAATCGTGCGTCTCTTTTACAGCTCTGCAGCGCGCCCCGTATTGTATTTGCTGGTGCACAAGACAGGCTTATTAAATTCGACCCCTTAAGCCTTCTCCATTGTAAGGATGTAAGCAATTTTGTGTTCTCGTGAAAGATAACCGGCATTTTATATCACAGTATGAAAGGCGTAATACCGTTGGCTTTTGGGTGAAACCAGGGGCTCTGAAAGGAGTCATTTAAGTTTTATTATAACAGGAACAAAAGAAACGCAGCATCTCAACTACGTGCTGCGTCTGTTGCCTTTTATCAGCGTTACCAGCTTCCGTGCACAC
>BLKM01002754.1:2179171-2189333 GCA_013340265.1 Coptotermes formosanus | reverse complement strand
GAGGGGGTGTGGGGGCGAGGAGGTGGTGAGAATCTGAGATTGAATTGAAGGCAGACTGTTCACGTGCTGGGCTCAACGTTAAGTGTGTTTATTTAAATCTCAGCAGACGGGTTTCGTGATTGCACAAATTGAGACGAGTGGTAGCCGAATCAAATATAGGGTGCCCATAAGTAAACTTCCCTAGATAACGTGCAAATGGTTTTTAGGATATTTTCTATGAGCTGTGTAAATTAATATAATAATATTTCAGGCCTCTTTTGTTGTTCGAATTTTCTCATATCCGCAATCGTACATTATTCTGCCCCCCCCCCCCCCATTATCTTTTCCTTTGTCCAAACTGATCTAGTCAAGAATAATCCCACGTCCTATCGGGGTTCAATCCCCCGACATCTGTCCAACCAAAGCTTTCGTCTCAATGGACAATAGCCAGACAGTAGCCCCTCCCTCCAGCAGCCAGACACGTTAGCCTCAGACCTCATGCTCTGTCGCAGTTTGCAAGGCACGTTTTCACGTCCCAGCCGTGCGTGTCATAAGCAGGAACTGTCTGATTTTGAAGGGACGCCGACCGTTGACTTTGCTTCTTGGCTGGCAGCATTGTAATCTTGAAGATAACAGGGAGTGTGGGTGCAGTGAAATCCATTGATGAAGGCGCGTGTAGCCAACCGTCCGCAGTTAATGCCAACTGCTCTTAGCTTCGTTGTGACAGATATTGTACGTTACTCTGGAAAGCTAGTAGGAAGTCTTTTCAAATTAAAATTAACCACAGAAGTAAATACGGGTTCTGGTATAGCTCAGTTGATGTAGTGACTAGGCTACGGGCTGAGTCGTTGAGCAACTGTGATGCAATTTCCAGTAGGGACAGAATATTTTTTTCTCGCCTACGAAGCATCCAGACTGACCTGGGGGCTCAGGCAGCCTCCTGCTCAGTGAACACCAGGGTAAAGTGGCCTGAGCTGAAGGTGACTACACTTCCATATATTTTCGAAGTTACTGAGTTGAGCTATATTTGCACTCTCCCTTACGCTTTCATGGCCTGTACAAGCGCACCTTCATCTCTACCATAGCAAGAAACAGCGCGTCCAGAAGAACTGCTGTCATTTGCCGCGAACGTGTTAGTTGAATGCATCGTGGTTATCTGCAGAACCGGCCGCGGGCTCTGAAGTGGAAACAGACAGCATCATTGTTGATGATTGACATAAAGGCCCGTTTCCGCCGTTGGTTTATTTTCACGATGCAGTTGTTAGCATCTTGGGATGTGCCAGCTGGCTGGTGATACGATGAGATATTACAGCGTCTTTGAGTAGTGCTGTCGGTCTGTCTGTCTGTCTGTCTGTCTGTCGTAAATGCAGTGATTTACATTCGGCGAGAAACAAACTGGAGCCGTGCTGGGTTGTGTGGCAAAGACGTTTGTCTTCCGAGCTTGCTGTCACAGTGTGTGTTATGTATTCGCGTCTGTTGAAGTACCGGTGGACGACACATCGTACGACAGCAACCTCACTTAAGTATCCCGTAGTGGACAGGGATGCAAAACCTTCCCTTTGCTATTCAGATATCGAATATCGCTCTTAAGTGTTTACTGCGTGTGCTCTGTGATTGTGAAAGCTCTGAATTTGTCTTCTGCCACACGCCCCCTTTTCCTGACTGATATTTTTTAGGTTTTCCTTACACTTTCCTGGGAAAGTATAGTATGTTACCTATAACAGACCACGATTGCGGCTCAGGCGGTTAGTTGCCGGCCTGTCACCATGGAGGTGCGAATTGGTACCATATCAGTCCATGTGGGATTTATGGTGGACAATGTGGCACTGGGACAGGTTTTTCTCTCCGTACTTCTGTTTTCCTCTGTCAGTGTCATTCCACCAATGCTCCATACTCATTCATTCATCTATTGCCGGCGCTGTGTAACCTTAGCAATTGACAGCGTCGTGAATGGACACACTGAGCAAAAGAATGTGGCCAAGCTGTACCTATAGTCCGTCATACGCCCTCATGGTATCGTACTTACTTAAGCACTGAAGGACTTAATTGTGCCTCTTATTTGTTTTGATACTCTTGCTGTAGATAATTGAGCTTCGTTGTGGTTTGCACTGCAGGAAACAAAATGTCGTGTAGAAAGCGTCTGTGGAGTTGTAATATTTGGTGGTTACCAACAGAAGAATGTTACAATATGGAAATTAAGTTACGAAAATTAGTTTTGTATTGTATATAGATTTACATGTCTTAAGTATTTTGTCGATAGGCATGAGATTTGGAACTTGGAGCTTGAGTGGGCGCAACAGACTGGCGGAAATGAAGACATGTACGGCAGAATTAGCGAAGTATGGGTTAGACGGGAAAGAGGCGGCGCTGAACGAGCAGAGGGTTATATTTCTTTCCTTTTTTTACAATGGCGCAACAGCCCCTAGTGGGCCAGGACGTCCTTATTATCGAGGCTTCACGATCACACTCAGTTAAACACACTAAACTCGTTAGGATTCCTCTGGCTGAGTGAGCAGCCCGACGCAGAGACCTCTACCTGACAGCACACAACACTTACAAGAGACAGACATTCATGTCCCCGCCGGGATTCGAACACGCAGTTCCAGCAAGCGAGTGACCGCAGACCCACGCCTTAGACCGCGCGGCCACTGGCATCTGCTTATGCCTAAATTTACTAGTACAATTTTGCGCTTCCGTAATTGTGTTTAAATTTGTACACGTTGTAATGGAGAGAAACAGAGACCTATAACAAGAACAGTGTCAGTTGTAGCAACACACTCAGTGACATGCAGTGTGCAATGTAGTGCCTTGCGGCAGCTTTTTATCCTGTTGTGTGTCAGCGTGTTCAGTGAACGACTATAAATCAGACTTAAAAAGGTACAGAGCCTGACTGTTGCGGCAACTTCTCTGACAGTTTTGTTGTGCGTGTTATCTAAACAACTGTAACAAGGCGTTGTTTCTAATAAAGTAGACCAGTGATTCAGAAACATTTTTGGTCGCGGACCCCTTTTGGCTTCGCAAAATAATCACGGATCCTCACATCCTTGCTCACGTAAATATGATGTGTCTGGGTTATAGATATTAAAAATTAAAAATTTATATCTCAGAACTAGTTTTAGATAGCAGTGGCATACATAACAAAGCATTGCGTGACTGGATTTTAATTAAACTGAGTGTCGCTCGCTTCGTGGGTACAGGGAGTTTCTTAATTAGATATTCTAACACTCATACGAAATGAACACATCGCAAATTTAAGAAGTTTCGCAATTATTTTTAACAAAACATTATCCCTCTAATTTAAAAAATAAGTGATCTTCAAATTAACCATTTGCAGAAATGTATCCACAGATCTACTGGGAACTGGTTGCGGATCCCTTGGGATCCTAGGAGCATACTTCGGGAACCACTGCTGTAGACAGCTTATTACTCTCCCGTCCGTTTGTATAAATGTATTTCAGTCGTGAAAAATAAAGGAAATTGAAACACTGAAGCAGACGTATGTCTTTTTGAAACGCGAAGTCATTCCATTACAGATAAATTGTCTGTGCCTGCCTGCCCGTCTGCCTGTCTGTCTGTCGTCGGTCTGTAATCTAATATTTGGGTTGTGGTTGTGTTCTTAACACTGCTTCACATTGTCGCGATGCCCGAATTCAAAATTTCGGCCCGGAGATTGGATATTCTTAGGTTTTTTGTGCTTTCATTAGGTACATCAGAACATTCCGTTTGGTGTCTTAAAATAGTCCACGGTCAGCTTAGAGGCTACAGCTCATCGTTTTGAACCTGGGATGGGCATACGCTATAGCACGAACGCTCGTGATCGTTTTCATCATACACACAAACGCACGCACGCGCGCGCGCACACACACGCGCGCGCGCGCGCGCACACACACACACACACACACACACACACACACACACACACACACACACACTTAAAACAAAATAGTCTACAACGGCTTCCTCACACTTTCTTTCTGATTCAGCATTTACAGTTACGCTGCCTTTTTTAACTGGAGGCTGTATTGCTATACAAGCAACGAAAATCAGCCGGATACCTTCGTTTCAGAAAACGTACTGCGCATGCGGCACTGTATGCTGTCATTAAATTCAACAATATGTAGACCTAACTGTCTACATGGTTTATTTTCGCAATTTGTTTTTACTGAAACAGCCATCGTAAGTCAAAATATCTTAAATATAGAAACTATCGTAACAGCGCTGTGTGTTTCTCATCATTAAATGGAAGTTTACAAACACTGTCGAGCAGTAAAATGTGTTAAAATAAATAAAATAGGCGAGAATTGTCACTGTGCTGAATTTATTTGTGTCCTTTAGCTTCACTTACGTAAATTAATTGTCCATTATTCGAAGTGAAGATATTTTTAGCTGAACTGTTGCTCTGTGATGTGTTTTTTGATGATTTGTTGTTCTAGCACTTCTATTTTTCCAGTTTTTGATGGACAATAAATGATAATGGTCTTAGTAAATGTTATTTTGTTGTTAAATAGATTACTTTGTATTGATTTGTTTTTGTGTTGTGTCCGTTTCTGTAAGGACAGAGTGATTTATAGGTAATGCCTTCCTTTTGTAGGTCCGCGATTCCTTATTCGGCTTGGAGCTGCCTGCTTTTCTGTTGGTTCTTATGCTCTCCCACAGTGCCTTAGTACATGTCAGTAGGCTGCGATCGCTTCCTTCCAGATCCCTTCCAATTCACGGTTCCCAGTCTTCACTTTGAACGATGGCTGCGGGACATCCAGAGCACAATAAAGGGAACTAATGGCATTCAGCAGAGGCTGTTGGGTGTTAAACTCTCTAAAGACTGAGACTAACCTGAACTATATTTAACGACTCAGTCCGTACCACGCAGTAAACTCATTCCGTCTCGGTTACCAAAACCAATCAGTTAATGCTGTATAGGGAAATAATGGCTGATTGTTCTCAGACCCATACAAAACACATAAATACACTGTGCAGGCAGAACGTAGAATTTTTGAACGATAAAATTCTTGGTACATGTAGTAACACTGGGCGATACAGGGTTAATGTTTTGTCATACTAATTACCTTAACTGGCTTGCGGTTTGTTCAAAACAGTGTCATTCGACCATCAGATATGTGAGGTCTAAAGTTCTCACGTGGCAGTTCAGTGCATGCATATCGAAGTTTCGGAACTTGCTGTATCCTTTGCCAGGACGCCTGGCAGTTTTTTTTAGAAATGTTGGTGTGTGTGCCAATCTACACGTCTTCACGTCCCACAAGATAGCTGTCTTCAAGTAAAACACGATACCTGCCTCTCTCGCACAGTAACATCGTGTAGCTGTGGCAGCTAACATCCAGCGAGGTGTGGTGTTCAGTACCTTCGGACGGGACTTTCTCGATATTTACTGCAGCTGGCACCCGTTTGTTTCTCAGCATTTTCGCGGATGCCACTAAATCATTGAAGTAGGTTACTTTTTTAAACCTAAGATGTAGCACAGCTGTAACATTAAAGGTATAAAATTAACCCTTTAAAGACGCAGCGTATATGTTTTATATAAGGACTCAGTGCGTACCGCGCTGTAAACACTCTCCACTTCGGTTATAAAAACCAATCTCTTAATGTTTTATAAGGCAAAAGTTGCTGTTTGTTCTGAGATCCGTACAAAACACATAAACGCAATGTGGGCACCACGTAGAATTTTTTAATGTTAAACCTGGTGGTTTGTAAAGTTACCGCTAGGCTTTAAAAGGTTAAACAGGTAGTAGTTATTTTGAGTAAAATGTGGCGTGTCTGCTACCCACAGGAAGGGCTACTCCCATCCGTAGTTTGCAGCTTTTAGTTTGGATGCTTCACTTTAGCATTGATTGTAAAACATCCTTCAGAATTATTGGCGTCTCTGTCCAAAATACTCTGTTGTGACTTCGAAGTAGTCCAGACGTAAACCACGAAGAAATGGCGATAATAAACGTGGATATGTACAAGATTTATCGTATCACTGTGCCCCACAGTGTCTTTCATAAAATAAGTTTTCAATGCATATATTTTGTGTTCTTTATTTTCGTCTCCAATAGGAACAGTTCACATTTAATTGTAGTGCTATTCTTTTACATTTCCACATAGTCCCTGCCACAACCGAGGCATTTATCTTATAGTGGGACGAGCTTTTCTATTCCCTGTTGATATCAGTCCGTGTCCTGCGTCATAAGCCATCGTGTCACAACTGTTTCCATATCGCCATCATCTTTAAGTTTGCGGTCGCCAAGATTTTGCTTCAGAACTGTAAACAGGTGACAATCGCTTGGCGACAAATTCCACTGCCATAACCACAATCTGTGTATGTTCGTTAGTAACGGAATTATACGCCATACAGAGTTATTTTCTGACGGATGGCAGACCACATGAAGCATACTAAAAGCGCACACCAACGAATTGATGCGCGTAAGGGTTCCGAATGATCAAGCTTCATAAATGATAATGTCGTTCTATTGTTTTCTTTCTTTACGCAATCGCTCGTTGGATATTGTAAGTCATAGTGGAAAGTGAAGTGCGTGAATCATGAATTGGAATGGATGTGAGAGAATGCCATTGTAGTTCCTATTAAGGAGATATGACAGTGAAATTAGAAGCTTTTTAGATTCTGACGCACATGTTCATGTATTTTATGTTTCACTGGAATAATGTGACATGCGTGAATGATGTGAGACTGTCTGACGTGTTATTTTTAGTGCACTTCCAATGGCGCTTTCAGTAACCTGCATTGTATAGTGTCGAATTTTCGTGTGGCAGTGAACAGTGAATTGGAAAGGATTTGGAGGGAAATGGCTGTGACCTAAATTCTGCCCCGACATTTGCCTCGAGGGAAGGTAGCAAATAACGAAATTCTTCAGTCCGGACAGACGGTGTATTTGAAGGATTTCGAACCAAGTACCGCCCAATTTCAACTCAGTTGCTTTGCCATGTCAGGCAACTTGGTGAGTAGTGCAATTAAACAGCCTAAGGATCGGTTTGTATTGGACTGCCACGTGGCCGATCGTCAATCGTCTTAGCATCAAATCACATTTTGTATACAAACACAACTTGTAACAGATCTGCAACTGCGCAAAGAAACAAACTACTGTCGATTATTACCGTCACGCACTACTCCACGACCGAGCTCTTACTATCGACTGTTATCGATTACTATTAATCACTGTCGATTGTCATCACCATGCGCTACTCCACGGCCGATCTGTTACTATCGATTGTTAAAGTTGCCGTTGGTCGTCTTCACCACGCGCTACTCGACGGCCTCTTTCCACTGTCCTTTATTTTTAGTTCAAACAGAGCGCCAATTTCATCTATCGCAGTGCTGCCACCTGTTCCGCTGTTTTATTCTCGATACCCAACTGTGTCTCCTTCAACTCTGTAAGCATATCCCTTGGGGTGTTACAGTACGTAGGGGAATGCTGTCCGATTCTGTGGTTGGTTTTTCTTTGTTGGGCGTGGCATTTCCTATAATCACGCTAAACATACTACCAAAAGCTGAAGCTCCTCTTTCTGTTTCGTGATGATTAATGGCTGCTGCAGACAGACACCTCATTTGATTAGGCACGAGTTAGACGGTACGACGTATGTCTCACTGTTTTGTTTTTCTGTTAGAGGAATGCACTTTCGTACGCCCTGTCGATCAAGTACGCGGGGGATGTGCGGTCCTGAATTGCCCTATTGTATTTCGCTGACTCATCTTGGTGCAACTGATGAAGCGAGTGTGACGGCTGTTTTAACTCAGTGCTAGAGCGAGATGAAATTAGGCAAATTAAATGTGGTAGCTTGCGAGAGTGTGGCTGGGTCACACAGGGTGTTAGAAGCGTGGTCAGTTGGATGGCGGAGACTTCTGTGCTATTGATTGGCCAGGGGACGGAGGACACCGCTTGAATGTGTCCGTTGCGTTGTCTTAATTGTGTTGATGTTTCCTGGAAGGACTGTGGAATGGAAATTGGTGATTTGTTCTGAGCAAGCAACAACGTGGCACTAAACGGTGGTCGGAGTCCTGTTGAAGTTGGTGTAACTGTACTGGGGGAGATATGCTTTGAGCAGTTGGCAGTAATGGCTAGGGTGGATTAGCGGTAATGATCTAGGCTTCTATTTGGGAGGTACACTTTCGAATCTCTGAATTATCAGGGAATGGCAAAGTAATGCCATAAAATAACCCACAGGCGACTCCATCAGTTGTGGTGTATACATTGCCTCACTTTACGCTGTTTCATATCAAGGTCACTGCTTTTAGGGGACCTGAAGGTTCACTACGGTACTCACAAAAGCCCTTTGCTAAAACAATATCAGTGGGTATTATGTAATCATAGCCGATCCCAGTGGCCACGCGGTCGAAGGCGTGGGTCTGCGGCCGAGCGGTTGCTGGGATTGCGGTTTCGAATTCCGCCGGGGCACTGGTATCAGTTTCTTGTGAGTGTTGTGTGTTTCCAGCTAGAGGTCTGCGCGACGGGCTAATCACTCGTCCAGAGGAGCCATAGCGAGGGTGATGTGTCTGAATGTGGTCGTGAAGCCTCGATTACGAGGAGGCCCTGGCCCGCTAGAGGCTGTTGCGCCATTGGAAAAAAAATGTAATTATTGCTTCATTTAGGTTGCTCAATACACTGCCAATTGTTCCGGGTATTTTAGCTCATTTATTCATTCGATCATTCATTCATTCGTTCGTTCATTCTTCCGTCTGTCTTACGACAGGTCTATAGCCGCTTTCAAATCCAGTTCTCCTCACAGTGCGATCCGGTGCGTGCTCTTTCAATTTCCAGTATCTTCTCGTTTCCTTAAGGTCATCCAGTAGGTACTTACGTTTTCTTCCTCATTTTTCCGTCATTTCTACCCTTCCTTCAATCTTTGTTTCAGTAACGTGTTTTAAAAGGCAGTACCTACGCAAGGTGTGAGCAATCTAGTTAGCCTTCCTCCTTTCTCTTGTTTGTAGGATATTCCTCTCCTCCTTGACTCTATGTAGTACTTCTTCATTACTCACACGATCGGTCCAACAGATCTTCTTTATCCTTCTCCGGCACCATATTTCAGAACTTTCCCAGCTACTTCTGATCTACTTTCCGAAATATTGAACTTTCAACACCAAACAAAGCTATGCTCCAAATGTAGTACTTTTTTTCCTTAAATTTAAGTCCAAATTTTAGCTGATGTAACATTAATTTAACTTACGAAAGATATTTTGTCGTTTTCTGCATTGTTTGTGTCAAGAGTACGAACTGAACGCATATTGATGCAGTCCACAACATTCTGAACCCTACAGTAGCCAGCATTCCCTGCAGCTGTTCTGTTATTACTTGCCATTGTAGCTGAGTTCGACTCTGTGGCTGCTGTGTCGTGCGTACCAAAGTAAGCAGATTAGTTTTTGCGCCTAGAACAGACTAGGGATTGCACTTCCTTATATTACTTTTTTCCGATTGCAGTCGGCAATAAAGTGTCTGTCAAAACGTACGCCTGCATGTACTGCTTACTTGAATTATGAAACTTATGCTGCATTTGGCCCTCCCATATCGGCAAAGTTTTCTGTTTGTTACATTCCTTTCTGTTTTATTGCACATATTCAGTTTTGTTTCATTGTTTCAGTTGCTGTCTGTTTGATCGCTGCGTCTGTTTTATTGCATACATGCCCGTGTGACTGCATACATTCCCGTTTGTTTGATTGTTTAAGTTGCTGTCTGCAAACATTCCGTTGCTTGAATGCATACATTCCCGTCTGTTTGATTGCATACATTTCCGTCTGTCGTTGGCAGCAAAAGCTTCCTTCCTCACCCGCCTCTGTGACATGACGAATTAACGAAATATGCTCGAGTGTTGTAAAGCTAACGTTGTCTCTGTGCACGTCATGAAGGCGTGTGGGAGAGTGGACATATGTCTCCACCCATTGATAATTTGAGCACTAGATAGAGCTCGTTGGCCGGCTTAACCCTCTGGCAATTTTCCCACCCAGGAAAGCGCACCGTGTATCCATTAAATAGGGGGGTGGGTGCGTTATAGAGGCGGCCTGACCATATTAGAGGAATCAAAAATATTTTGTCCCTACCTCAAATCGAACCACGGTTTCTCGGTCGTCCAGCTCGCATCATTTCTGCGTCTTTGTGGATTAGATTATTGTAATGAGATTTGGGGTACTTACGGCGATGATCTGGGCTGTGGCACCGTGTAATCTGGTAACAGACTACAG
>BLKM01002754.1:2037482-2174225 GCA_013340265.1 Coptotermes formosanus | reverse complement strand
GGTGGGAATTGAGACGTGCGCATTCGGTAATTGGTGGGAATTGAGACGCGTGCGTTCAGTAATTGGTGGAAATTAAGACGTGCGCCTTCAGTAATTGGTGGGAATTAACACGTGCGCCTTCAGTAATTGGTGGGAATTAAGACGTGCGCCTTCAGTAATTGGTGGGAATTAAGACGTGCGCCTTCAGTAATTGGTGGGAATTAAGACGTGTGCGTTCGGTAATTTGCGGGAACTGAGACCTTCGCGTCTCTTCCTCTCCCTTCACTTCTGAGGCTTTCTGAAAATTCTCATTGTTAGTTTACTGACAGTGAACCAACTGATGAAGGAGTCCCATCTTCTGGGATGTAACGCTGCGTCGCTGCATAATTGGGTTCGGACGTTTCGAAGGAACCTTGCGCACTACTTACCCACCGACGCTTTGCTTATACCGCTGCGACAACCTCAAAAATTGCGGCTTTATGAAATTAACTCTCTGGTTCAGGTTACGTAAACTGTTTATTTAAAGACGTTTCATAAACTGCGTGCCGAATTTACCTGTTCTTATTTGGGGGGGGGGGTGTTACATTCCGTCGTGCTTGTTAAATCACTGCAGTCGTACAGCAACAGTCTGTCACCGTCACCACGGCATTATTGCTGTATATACTGCACTGTTTATGGCATGTTTCCGCCTTTGCTGTTGGCCATCTACGGGTCATTTAGCGTGGAAGGAACGTGTAACGCATAACAAACGCACTGCCTGAACACAAATTGTGTAGACCGTTATGACGGGTAGAAGCTGGGACATTCCATATAAAACGGTGAATGTGCTGATAAATTATGTCCTTATATTAAATAAATTTCAACTTTCTGATAGTTTAGTCGCCCATATTTTATTCAAAGTGGAAACGCGCAAATAACAGACGACATATACAGTTAATGTTGTATGGGGAAAGAATAGCTGTTTGTTGTAAGGTTCATACAAAACACACAAATACACTGTGTGGGCAGAACGTAGAATTTTTGAACGTCAAAACTGGCGGTATATAAAGTAACCACTGGGCGTTAGAGGGGTAACTACAGCAGTGCCTGTGAGGTGGAAGTAACTTGGTATTAGACTGTGCGCAGTTCGAATGCCCGTTCCTATCCTCATTCACCATTCTCATGATTTTCCTCTGTTTCAGTAGGCCGGTTCCTGATATATCACGATACGCTATTTCAAGTTATTTATTATTCACCATTTGCTTCCATGTTCCCATCATGTTCGATGTGATATAACGTACGGAACTGCAGCAGTGCCATTCAATAATGTAGGAATTAATCAGCCGTATGACTGCAATGACGTACTCGACCCGGCTGGTGCCATTCTGCCCCACCTCTTGCTGCCACAACACACACTATAGTCAACCTCGGTTATACCGCCCTCGGTTATAACGGACCTCGGTTGTAACGGATCGTTTTTCCATTCCCCGGGCGTTTCCCTATGCTTTATCATTGTAGCTACCTCAGTTACACCGGTCTCTTATATATCGGATCTTCGGTCACATCGGATTTCTCCGACATTCCCCAACAGTTGATTTTTTTCGGCTATACCGTTTTTGGCAAAATAATGGCAATTGCACAAAGGTTACACTGCGTTCGAGCGCAGGGTGTCCACCCGTCTGAGCGACATGAAGACTGCATATGCAATTTGATAGCATTTTGTACCCGAAGACGCCGTGGAAACATGTAAATTTTGCAATTTGTTTGGCTTTGCTAAGGACAAGGTCAAACCATTAGCGGTTGTAATCGATAGCCCAGAACAGTCTGTACCTGTTTCTGTTATTCATGCAGCAGGGAGAAAGTACTGTAATTGTCATATGCTAGCATCTTTATGGCACCTGGGGCAGAGTGCCCTGTCATAAATCAATTACGGCTTGACTTCGTCATATTTACTTGTAACACTTTAGGCAGCGAGTTTGTAAGACTTTTACTTACCGTACATACACAGAATTCTTTTTTCCGCAAAGAAGTGATATGCGTCAGTATGGGCCAACCAAAGAGCTGCGAATACGTAAAAAGGTAAAGCTATCCCATTACAGACCTGGACAGGCCCTTAGGGTTCCAGGAGGTAGAGGCTCCCAGATTTGAACACAGTCGGCACATGAAGGTGGTAAGGTTGTCAGCCCGACGCACCGGCGGCCTTTACCCCCCAGGAAATATTCCTGGTACTCATTCCTGTTAGAGACTGAGTAGACACCAGGGCCACAGTGCGGCCGGAAGGATTATGTCAATGAAAAATTCCAATGACACCATGGGGAATCGAACCCGAGGCTTTCCAGTTTGTAGCTCAGTGCCTCAACCAACTGCACCACGCGAATACATAGAGTATTTAAAAACTCTGGGCGATCCTAGTGGCCGTGCGGTGTAAGGCGTAGGTCTGCCGCCGTTCGCTTGCTGGGATTGTGAGTTCGAATCCTACTGGGGGCATGGGTGTCTGTCTCTTGTAAGTGTTGTGTGTTGTCACGTAGGGTTCTTTGCGTCGGGCCGATCATTCGTCGAGAGTAGTCCTACAAGAGTGTGGTGTGTCTGAGTGTGATTGTGAAGCCACGGTAATGAGGGGGCCCTGGCCCTCGAGGGCCTGTTGCGCCATTGCGGGGGGATTTAAAAATTTTGAGTATATTGTACAACACAGCAGGTGCGTAAAGGAGGAGAGAATTGAGGCATCTTGGTGTGTGGTGCTTCCGTCTGTTACATCAAGGGTTCACGAATGTAGTAATGTGTGTTTGTGTGTGTGCAAAATGTAGCTGTTCATGTCCATATGCAATAAAACTGAAAACAAGCGTAACTTAAGTGGTATAAATTAAAATGTTATGTTAAAAAGCAATTTAACCGAACCTCGGATATAACGGACATTTTTACTCCCCCCTGGGATTCGTTATAACCGAAGTTGACTGTATTTGTTATTTGCGTGCTGCGGTGCTTGAGCAATATGTGTGTGGCACTGTGGTCGTTACTCGGCCCATTGTTCAACCCTGGGCTCCACCTATCACTTTGTGGGACTTCTTTGGGTCCCCGGACATTCTGGAATACCTGGAAATGAAATTGCCGATGACCTCGCAAGGGAGGGCTCAGTTCACCACTTCGTTGGACTGGAGCCGGCCCTGGAGGTCTCGAGGCACAGTGTAAAGAAAAAAAATAATTCAAAGTTGGCTTGCTAAACAACACATGATATTCTATGGCAGTGTGTTGCCGGCACTCAGAGACAGGCTTGGGCTTTCGTACTGCTGCTAGGGCCACGCTACTGTCCTTTAGTACCACGCATTCCTGGATAGTTATGGGTCTTCTTGCTGGACATAACACCCTGAGAAGACACCTCCACGTAATGGGA
Organism: Coptotermes formosanus; assembly: GCA_013340265.1. NCBI lineage: Eukaryota > Metazoa > Arthropoda > Insecta > Blattodea > Rhinotermitidae > Coptotermes > Coptotermes formosanus. Next base: position 2,170,879 of record BLKM01002754.1, on the reverse strand, counting down.
CTGACAGACTGTCCTTTGTGCAGGGAATGCGTAGTAGAGGAGGAGACCTCAGCTCATGTTCTGTGTGAGTGTAAAACCTTGGCGACACCCAGACATACTTATCTGGGTTCCTTCTTTTTGGACGCTGAGAACGCTGGGAGGCTGCGTCTGGGAGAGATCTGGAACTTTATTAAAATGGCAGGGCTGTCATGACTTGGGCCTAGTTAGGGGGCACAAAGGGCCTGTAAAAGGCCTGCGTGCATCGGGACCGCAAGGGCTGGACCCATTATTTATTGTATTCAACCCTGAGCTGACAGACCAGCCATGGTGAAGTGACAATTGACACGATAAAGCTAAAGTCACTGAAGCCCAGCCGTGACACCCAGTAGCACGGCTGCAAACGATGCGACCGTCCGCTGGCTGATGCTCTGGAAATGAGCCCTTGATGCAGATGTTAATTGCAGTGTTCACATAAGCCAGTCAGTTTTCCCAGTCCTGTGCCACATGGATCCAATTTACATCATCTCACGTAGAGTTTCTGACGGTGCAACTCTTCTGGGATGTTTACTCTGTATCATTGGGTCGGTTGTTTCCGACGTTTCGGAGAATCGTATGTAATTAGTTAAGTAACTCTCTGTCTCGGTAATGATTGAAATGGCTAACCTTTGCAATCAGTAATGGTTTGTTAATGCTGCTGTGGCACTGACCTCTCGCCACACGGACGTTCCACTCTGAACCCGTTGTATTGCGCTTTCCTCGTTCTTACTCTCACCTTCATATGAACGATAAACTAGCCGTAATTATTTGTTATTTTCAATATGTGTAATAAAATGTGACCTCCTAAACCGCGGAGTTCCTCTCTGGGACATTCTGTATGTGCGTCATTACGAGTTGCTAGTTCCGGAATTCTGCACCTCGCGGCGCTGTTTCTCCCTACCGTCTCCAGCACGAAGGCCAACTCTGCGCCACAACGCAGCCGGTTATCTCTGCCGTAACGCCTATCTCTGCAGTTGGACGGATGCCAGGAATATCGCACATCCTGGCCCAGAATTTTGCCATTCCTCAGTCACGCGGGTGAAGGCCACAGTAGTAATATAATATTTATTCTCCAATGGCGCAGCAGCCGCTAGTGGGCTAGGGCCTCGTCATTATCGAGGCTTCACGGTCACATATGTAATATGATATAATATAGTAAAATATAATATATCGAAATCCCACCCATTGAGGCTAAACATAGCGACCCAGCGGTTGGCACCCCTGCTTTGTGTTTAAGTCTTTTGTCCAAATGTCGATATGTACACCCCTACCCTGACATAGTTTAGCTCGTGGTTGTCCTTCGCCCTTCCAGGCAAATGCTGCGATGTTACCTCGTGAATCGCAGTCTCTTCCTTCCGGATCCCTGCTCTTCCATTCATTATTAACTAATCATCCTACCAGTCCATAGCCTGAGCTACTGAATATTGCCTCTCCGCACGCCATGAAGGTGTGTGGGGGAGTGGAGGTATTACTGCATTCATTCTTAACCACGGTGCTGGATGGAGATGATTCGTCTGCTTGACACGCCAGCCGCTTTATCCCACTGGAAAGAGTAAGCCGATGCCTGTTGAAGAGCACCTCAGTGTCTGCTGAAGAGCACCCCTATGTCTATTGAAGAGCCTCCAGATGTCTATTGAAGAGCACCCCGACGTGTGTTGAAGAGCACGCCGATGTCTGTTGAAGAGCACCCGGATGGCTATTGAAGAGCATCCCGATGTCTGTTGAAGGGTACCCCGATATCTTGAAGAATACCCCGATGTCTGTTGAAGAGCACCCCGATGTCTGTTGAAGAGCACCCCAATGTCTATTGAAGACCACCCCGATGTCTGTTGAAGAGCACCCCGATGTCTATTGAAGACCACCCCGATGTCTGTTGAAGAGCACCCCGATGCCTATGGGAAAGACCCCGCAGCTGCTCTGAACGTTTAGTGAAGAGACAGGTCTCTTGTCCTCGCCGGGAATCGAATCCCGATTCGTCCTACGTCAAGCCCTTAGTCTATCACTGTATCGTCTGAGCTATGCCTGGTTACACTGACAGACTGATATATTTCATTCGTCAGAATATAACCATTGCATTTGAAACAGCGTTGCTGAATAAGCTGGTAGCGACTTCTGACACCCGTTCGCTCGTCTCGTCGGGTGGACCCTTTTCGCCAGCTGCGACCAACCTCATGCTTTGCTCGCAGTCAATTCCTCCTTTCTTGGTTTTAACGGTTTCCTTCATTCATTCCCTCCACGACACTTATAAACAGATTAAGCCTCGTTTCTGCCGCTGTGTTCTATTTCACACGTCTTTCTGTTCCGTTCGATTGTACCAGTAACGCAATCATTGTGCAGCAGTTGTTGAGCCCACCGTGTGAATGTAATTTATCCGGTCTCGTCTTCATATCGATCCGTTTGATCGCATCGAGTGACTCGTCCTTACGGTCGACAGTGTGAGGTTAGCAACCTGTGGCTTCTGGAATGTTTGCTTCTCTTTCTTGTTGCTTCCTTTTACCCGTTCTCTCTTTCCTGCAACTGTTTTTTTATCCTGTCTGTGCCCATGAAGTCTCACAGTATCATGTCGGTCTCCCCTACTGACTTTCCCCATCAGCAAATGTTCGTGATATCATCACCCTGGTCTCCCCCCATTAAATAGATTGTCTTAGTATCATAATTTTGGTTTTCTCTAATGACTTTTGCATCAGTGGTCGGATTTTTATGAAAATTGGTGTGAACGGTAGTCTCTAGAGACGGCGCCGCCCACCCACCCACCTTCCATACGTTATAATTTTGTGGCACAAGTAATGCTGCTAACATACAGACTTTGCAAAATTGTGAGGTGGGAGCGACGTTAACGCAGACTCATGGTATTCGGGGTAAAGATACTTCTTTGAGGAACAGTCAGCTTTGTTGACATCATTTGGTTGTACATTGTAAGACGTTTGCATCATGCGACGTCCACAGCTGGCTTTCAGTTTTGCCGCTTAACGAATCAAGTGCTTTGACTCAGGCACGTGAGGGGCGAGTGCAGCTGTTCCAAGGCAAGCGATGTGCAGAGAATAAAATTGTTATGAGTGTTAATAAGTTAATTGGTTAGACGATATGATACAGTGTTCAAAGAGGTAGCGCCTGTGTGTTGGCGAGAAACGTAATGCATAAATTTGTATTGACATTCAAATCGTGTGAACATTGCTGCATGTTGCATTTATCCCACCTCCTTAGTAAGAAAACAAAGATCACTGGAAAATATTCCAGAGCAGTGCCACTGTCACAATACAAAACATGTACACGTACCACTGTCACAATACAAAACATGGACATGTGCCGCTGTCACAATGCAAAAGGTGTACATGTACCACTGTTACAATGCAAAACATGTACATGTACCACTGTTACAATGCAAAACATGTACATGTGCCATTGTCACAATGCAAAACATGTACATGCACCATTGTTACAATGCAAAACATGTACATGTACCACTGTTACAATACAAAACATGTACAGGTATCACTGTCACAATGCAAAACATGTACATGTACCACAGTTACAATGCAAAACATGTACGTGTACCACAGTTACAATGCAAAACATGTACGTGTACCACCGTTACAATGCAAAACATGTACATGTGCCATTGTCACAATGCTAAACGTACACGTGCCACCGTCACAATACAAAACATGTACAGGTGTCACTGTCACAACACAAAACATGTACAAGTATCACTGTCACAATGCAAAAGAAGTACACGTACCACTAGGTACTGCAAGTATTGAGGCCTGCTTTCAAGATACTGGCCTTCAGGGATGTTTCGCTGGATGGAAGATTTGAACTTTTCAAACCTGCCATCCAGCGAAACAACAACGCCGTGGAAACCTCAAATTCTGCAGCTGTTACTTTTCTAATTTAATGCGATTATACGACAGAGGAGTGCCCGGATTTATATTTGAACAATGAAATAGTATTTGGGTATAAAATTTACAAATATTTTTATCTACATTTCAATACATTTAAAACAATTTTAATAGTGCAGTTTTCCTAAGTTTTAATTATTGAAAAAGAATCCTATTTTTCTTCACGTACCACGGGGCGACCGTCCGCGTTCCACCAGTGGTACGCATACCACCGTTTTAAAAGTACTATTCTACAGGGGCAGTGACCATAAGGGCTGGACGCCATGGGTTTAACCAACAGTACCGATGTGGTAGTGCCTTTCGACCTCTGTAACTGTGACGTTCATCTCAAGCTAAGTGTTCCGAAGCTACCGAACTGTCCATTCATGAGGAATTAACAAGTATTAACTGCACAGGTTATCAAAGCGGTGATATCTATTCGCATTAAAGTTTTGCAGTGCAGTGTACAGTTTGTGTTGTTGGCCGTATTTCAAGCTGCCCTGTTTGTTCTGAGTCTAAGATGCAAGTGATGCTTACACCCCTCTCCGCCCTGCACTCCTGTTCCTTGTGCCGTCCATTCTACGGTGTTTTCTTGTGGAGTACACCCTGGCGACTGCTGCCCTACCAACACGACCAAACGAGGTGGAGTAATGCACTTCTGTGGGACTTTGAAGATTGTCTGTTACGGGCTGAGCTTTTCTGAGATCCGGTACCTTCATCTCCAAGAGTGAAGTCCTAAAGGCGTAACCACTCACCCAAAGGCACAGCGACACATCTCAGAAGACTTTAATCCAGTGAGAGAATCTCTGATGTGGTGTGATTGTGTCACATTTGAAGGTGGTTGCTGCTGGGACTTGTGGGCATTGTTTGAAAGTAGCCTACGCAGAATGAACGCAGCTTTTCGGATACTCTGTGCCGAACTTTTGTATTTTTAAACAGTAGAAGTGTGCCAAACAAACATTTTCGCATGTGACTTTGGGCACAATTGTCGTAGGTTTGCCGGCCCCGGCCTTGTGATTACCTTATGTACCACCATGTTTAACATTCAAAAATTCTGCGTTCTGCCCACACAATGTATTTATGTGTTTTACACGGATCACGTAGCAAACGTCGATGATGTCCCTACTCAGCATTAAATGATTGGTTTTTATAACCGAGACGGGGAGTGTTTACTGCGCGCTACAAGTTGGGTCTTTGAGTATAATTTGGGTTAATCGTGCTATTTAAACCGACCTGTCACAGCGGACGCAGGGCTTCGACCGCGGACCAGCCCACATGCTAGTTGTGGTGGGCAAAATGACACTGGCACAGGTTTTTGTCCCAGCACTTCTCTTTCCCCCAGTCAATATCATTTCACCAACACTCCATATTCATCTTCCTCTACACGTTGATCTTACCAGAAAAACAGACAAACGGCGAAGTTTGAGAATTTTCCAAAAAGCAGTACTCTTCTGGAAGTCGGGGAGAATTGGATGGAAAAGCATTATTAATTCCTGTTATTTAGAGGGTCGTTGCGCATTGCGGTCTACAGTGTATTCTGTTGATGGTCCGTGAGCACAGTAAAATATGTGCGCGTCCGCTTGTTCTTATAAAGTGTAAATAGCTGTTATTATGCGAAGATTTAGTGTCGTGTCACAACATTTAAGATACATACTTTAAGGGGCGCTATTGTCGCCCGTCTTACGGCCGCCATGTTAATACCAGTTACGGCTATAACGTAAGCGTTATGAAGTGTGGCGTATTGTCAGGAACTCTTTCCGGAACAACGTTTCTGCCAATTTTAATGGGCAAGGATCAGTTGTTTATGGGAGAAAACACACACACAGTGTGTTTCAGACTGTAAGACAGTCGGTTTACGGGATAAATACGGGCTGTGCATTATGCTCAATGTTGTAGCAAATTTATATAATGTTATAACTTCGAGACTTCTTAATTTGACCTAACAAACGAGTGTAAAAATTGCGATAGTAACTCCGACATCATACTCTATAGTTGTCGTGTAATGTTAGTCATGAGTACATCAACAAGGGTGTTGCCGAAACATGTAGGGCGCGTTGATAAATTAGTACAGCTGTCTATCGTTCTTTAAACTTTCAAAGGAAGACATCGCTTTGGAGTCGTAGAAGGTACATAACGTGAAACTGTCGCTGTGCGGTGGAGTGCAGTTGTAGCTCCACTCATTCTTAGGTTGCGGTCACACTGGATGCCCATGCTAACGGCTTTTCACTTGGACGACCTCGGTAGAAGTCGGACGTAGTCGCATTACGAAAGAGGTAGACGAAAACTTGCATGTCTGGTTGCAGTAGATAGGACCTGCTGTGTGATTGGTTACAGTAGATACGGCATTCAGTGTGGTTGGTTACGGTAGGTACGACCTGCTGTGTGGTTGGTTACAGTAGATAAGAGCTGCAGTGTGGTTGGTTACAGTAGATACGACTTGCTCGTGCGACGTCTGGTGTTTTTCAGACTAGTCTGACGAAATCGAATGTGTTTGGCTTTCAGTCGCACTGTCGGAGGGTCGTGCGTTTATACTGCTGCAATGGACGCGGGAAAGTGGTGAACGGCGTGCAGGACAGAAGGCTGTTGTGAGATTTGCGTATCAAATTACACCAAAATAAATCAGTTTCAAAAGATTATGGACTGAATTAGGACCGGGCTTACAGTGACAGTTAAGCAACAGTTTCTGCATAACACGAATTTCCGTTAACGTCTCTCCTGTTCTAAGTTTGGTTTGCCCAGTATTGTCTGCCTGATTGCTTGACAAACAAGTCCAAAGAACTACTCTCCAAAAAAGAACGTGTTGTCATCCATCCCGATTCCCTTGCTCTGTAAAGTATGCCTTGGCTGTCGTCTATGACGTAAACACATCGGTAGTTCAACTTATATCGCGCATCCACTGTGACTGCAGCCGTGATCTCGGCATTACAGGGAGGCGAGTTATCACTTCTCGCACCGGTGAAAGAAAGCATAGTACTCATTGGATGAGATGATGTGTGAGCCCCAGAGGCGGTCTGCACATTTTGGAGAAGAGAAAAATATCATTCCAGTGCCAGAAATCGAAACCCGGACCGTCCAGACCTATAGCCTAGAAGCTGTACCTAAGCCCTCCTCCTCGTAGACGGAAGGATGACATTAACCCTTTAAAGACGAAGCGTATCTGTTTTATATAAGGACTCAGTGCGTGCCGCGCTGTAAACACTCTCCACTTCGGCTATAAAAACTAATCTCTTTGTGTTTTATAAGGCAACAGTTGCTGTTTGTTCTGAGACACACACACAAAACACATAAACGCAATGTGGGCACCACGTAGCATGTTTTAGTGTTAAACCTGGTGGTACGTAAAGTTACCGCTAGGCTTTAAAAGGTTAAAGTTGATTTGGAAGAAATCGGGCTTAGTGTGTAGTGTGCCTGAACGTAGGGCCCAGTGACATACTTGTGTGTACCTTCTTGTTCTGTTATTTGTAGGGACAGTTTCATCTTAACTGCACTTGATCTGTGACAAGTGTGGGCAAAATATATGGCGATGACAAAAGTCGTGTTTAAATTTGTAGAGCATAAAATATATTGAGCAAACAGTTCGTGTGCGCACGCAACATTTCTTGTCTATGAAAACAATCTTATTCACAATACGTAACTCAGTACAGCATTCTGTGATCCACATATTACTTGCACTGTTGCCACACCGACACTTCTGCTTGTTTTCAGTGCTGTTCGTCGCTGCCATTTCTGATCCTGTTTTGTGGTCCTGCCTGTAACTAGAGTCGAACTCGACTGTAACGTCATGAAAGGGATGAAATATTTTGTGTCGTTATAAACGAGTACTTTTATAACCGAGGATTTTAATATTATGGTGACGGTGAGGAATTAATTGGTACCACAGAATATCTGGCGCTATAGACGAGGTGTCGTATAAACCGGTGTCGTTGTAACCGGGTTCAACCGTACTTGCTAACATCGGTAACGGCAGAATAACGACAGAAGCGCAAGCTTTGTCGTCATATTGTGATCCTGTTTATAACTACTTACTTGCGTGCTTAACCAGAAAGTGACGACTTGGAGAAACCGTGGACTAAGGATGGAGTGGCGGCTTATCGGATTAGCATAGCAAAGAGGACTCAGTCGTACGGATCTTTTTCATACGTCATAAAAGTTAAATGAGAAGTCAGTACGTCTTTGAATGTACCTCATTTATGCCACTCAAGTAGGATTATTTTTAGCATAGTCTCCGACAACACTCATGCATTTATTCCATCTTGGTAAAGTTTAAGATTACTCTAGAACAGACTCTGAACGTCCGGAGGGGGAGGAGAGGTATAGCTCTGCTTTTTGTGTAACCTCGGCGTTAGCCGGGTGTGGATGGTTAGTGTCACGCCCCTGTCGCTTTACTCCCGGGAAACAGACTCGGTATCCATTGTACGGGAGTCTGGCTGAGCCCCTGGGCCGGTTTGGATGGGTGCGGAAAATCTCGCCCCCACTGGGATTCGATCCCCAAACCGCCCAGCCCGTACTACAGACTATGCTATCGCGGCCTACGTTCCATCTTGGTACAATCCATAATAATGAAGAAGTGGAAACGGTTGTTCATGAATGGTTGCGAATACAAGAGTCACGTTTTTACAGCGGACGAAGTTCTATACCGCTGTAAGTAAAATCAAAAGCCAGTAAGAACAGTTTCAAACCAGTTATTCAGAACGTCAAAGGTACAGTTTTGAGTGCTTGAGTCTGTCGGTGGACGTCGCTTGAGGGCAGACTGTGCTGCTCCCATCAGCTGTCGTGTGATGTGGAGGCTAAGATTGCCATTAAACCTAAGCCATTCCTAAACGCTTTACTGCCTTTCGTCTATAACTTCCGAACTCGCCGTATTTCTATCACGCAGTCACCACAGTCTGAGGACAGTAAACCTTTTTAATATTATTCAGTTGCGCCATAAATAACAATAGCTTCTTATCTCGTGTATGCTGGCATCCAGTTTATTGGTGCAGCCCTGCATTCAAAACTTGTGTTCTAAACTGTGTTTAGAGCCAGACATTTAGTACTTCGGATCAACAGTGCCGTGTCTCACTTGTAATTCTGCCTCCATCTTGAGGCAGAACCACTGGTAACTACCACACGACACGGCGTCACATGCCACAAGACATTCTTCAGTGACCACCACCACAAGAATCAGCCCAGAAATACTGGTGCTGCGGCTTCACGGTGTGAGTTCCTGCCAGGTGTTTGTCTTGATGTTCTGCCACTGGGTGTTACCTGACAGTGGCAGCAGGGTGACTTACCAAAGTAGTCATAATATCACTGCGTCTTACCAACTAAATGCACATTCACCACTCATTTATAACGACACAAAATAATCAGTCCCTTTCATGGCGTTATAGCTGAGTTCGACTCTGTATAGCAGAACTATAAGATTATAGGGATTATTTATTCTAATGTGAGTAAAGCTAAGAAAAATTTGGCGTACTCTGCGTGCTCAGAAAGGGGTTTCGCCCCTCTCCCCCACGTTAACCTTCTGAAGATAATCGCCCCTACATCCTGTGCGTATTCACACACAGCCCTGTCCAGTACAACGTAACGTCTGTCTGCTTTCTTGTTTGTACACTCATACTGTAGCGACCGATGCATTAGAACTACAGCGAGTTTTTTCTTAAATCAGTTGTATCGTCCGTTGTCATGTGCCATAATACTGAGTGGCTCTAATAGCTGAATCATGTGGAACCCTGCAGAGTGGGCACTGAATTCCAGCGTCTAAATTCAACGACAGGGAGGTGCGTTGTGTTGGGTCGTTTTAAATTGCTACTTGTACACGCCGGAAGTGGTTCTCTGATTTTCTAACTTCCGTCCTCTCTCTTCCCCCACCCCCAAACCACTCTCCGTGTATCTTTCTGTTTATGTATTTTCTTTCGCTTATCTCTCCCTTTCCGTATTTCTTTCTCTTTCGCTTGCCTTCTGTCAAGCTTTTGTCTCTCCATTTATGTGTTCGTTCCCGTACCGTAATGCTTTCAAGGAGCCACATGTGACACAGCCTTAACATGAACACTATTGTGCCACCACCAGCAACTTTTCCATCACCGCAACAGTTTAGTTGCCAGTGCGCGCCTAGGCAAAAGGGACATGAGTGTACCTTTACACTGCCATAACTGCCTTAAATTACGGCTGAATGTTCTCAGACCTTACCTTTTTCCTTCTCACAGGCGTAGTGTTAAGATGAAGACGAGAAAAGAACACTGGTGGAATTATACTGACAGGGGAAAACCGAAGTACTGGGAGAGAAACCTGTCCCAGTGCCACATTTTTTACCACAAATCCCACATGGACTGACCTGGGTTCGAACTCGGCCCTCCGCGGTGAATGGTCGACGATTTCCAGTGTGAGCCTTTGCACAACTTTCAAAACTAAAATTAACGTCAATTAAGGACCCAGTCCGTACCGCACAGTAAACACCCCGTCTCGGTTATAAAAACCAGTCAGTTAATACTGTATATGGAAATAATCGCTGTTTGTTCTGAAACCCACACGAAACACGTAAATACACTGTGTGGGCAGAACGTAGAATTTTTTAATGTTAAACCTGGTGGTATATAAAGTAACCACTGGGCTTTGAATAATTAAACAGATCTGGATAACTGTGCGTGATTTCAGGCTTCCGCCGCGGTGCAAATAAGATTTTTGCTTTTCTGCGATGTTATGCAGCGTAGATTGGTAGTTATTTACCGACGTCTCGGGATAAGTTATCGGTCATAATGTAGAAGCAAGTGGAACTGTAGTTGCGGTAGTACTGGACCAGACTGTGGCAGCAATAGACGGCGGCAGTAATTTGCTATACTTCAGTCGATATTGAAGTCTGAACCTTTGCTGAAAGCAGTTACGTTGAGCGCATATTCATTGCAGCCCTAAATTTCAAGTGTCCCTGCATGGCTGTAATGTAGCTACGTCTGGATTAACCGAAGGGTTGCCTATGGCAGGCGCAGATAAAGACGTTCTCGTTGAATTTTAAGGGACGTTTCGGTAATAGAAGCACATTCTGTGTTTCAGGGATTTGGCAAGGCGGACCATGAAGTCACTGTGGGCCTGCTGAGGAAGAAGTACACCGACTACAGCATATCATGCAGCGATGAAGGCTACTGAAGGGCTCTCTCAACCCCCTCAGCAGTTGCTTACACCTCCCTTAGTCGACCTGAAAACTAATTCCCTCAGGATTTTTTGTTTTAATGTGATTCGTAATTAGTGTCCCACACATTGTTTTGCTTGTGGAGAAACGGAACCCATACACCGGGCATGCACGTTTCAGTAGATCCGGTGTGGTGTCAGCGTCAAATATTTTGCATAAATTCTGCGGGTTGTTGTGTTTGTGTTTGCGTTGCTGTGAGTGTAACCGATGTGCGTTTGTGTAAGCCGCTTCCAGTAATAAATAACCTGTCAAATACATAATGGATATGAATTTAATTTTCAGCAAAATTACATTGTTATTTGTTTTAACCTTTTATAATATTACATTACTAAAGCATTGTTATTTGTTTTAACCTTTTATAATATTACATTACTAAAGCATTACGCTACGAGAGACTAAAATGGTAATAATAGTTTGAAGAATTTACAAGGTTTGACGAAAAGAGAAAAGAAAGTACCCGAGTGAACTATGTGATGGACTTACGATCGATAATAAAGTTTAGAAGACTAGCGTACCTGTTTATAGGCATTGAATCGGTCGATTCGGATACGAAACGTCGAATGAGAAACGACAGTAATTATGAATGGTGACTCGCTAAATACGTGGCAGAACGGTTCGTGGCATATTTTATGTTTTTATCTTCGTTTCTTCCGGGAAGCAGCGCCGTCTGATATCGCAAGCACAGGCCTTCCTGCTGCTGAACATCTGCTGTGTCACCGCCGTGCGATACTTGGTGAAGTACTGGCTGGCTGTTTTACTAAAGACGCTTCTAAATACAAATGCTGTCTGTATGTACCAGTCAGTAGCGTAGCACAATTGTTTGTGCCTCCTGTCGGAACGGTTCCGAATCATCAAAAGCCCTAAGGCCCTGCTTAAGGTAAAAGCGAAAGATGAATCGTAAAATTTATATTACGGAATTAGTGTTTCGCGAAATATAGGACTTACAGATCCCCCAGCGTTTTGTGTACAAATAGCCTCACGGCCAGGGATGTACGAACTACGGTCCGCCGGCCGGATCCGGCCTTTGAAGCTGTTTGTAAATTTTTTGTCAATAATATGAACATTAATTTGTTTAAACGTTTTAAAATTCTCACAGAATGTACCTGAGTAATGTTTTGCTGTAATTAATGCCTTGGGGTGGCCCATACTTACGGTGGAATTTTGCCTAAGCTACACGAGGAATTCTGTTATCGATTCCGGTATTTCAGGAGAGTACAAGGACATTGTTTTATCTAACATCTCTTATCACTTTTCACTCAGATTGTTTGGCGGCTGCAGGAAGCGCAGCGCTTGCCACTGTCCTGTGTCCGGCCGTCCTTCGGCTCAAACCCCAGCGCGAGCCAACCCGTAATGGAGAGATTTGGTCTGTTTATATAAGCAATAAAGCACCAACTAAATGCACATTGTGTACCATTATATTCACTATTACTATTACTTCCTCCTACATGTTTCAACCCCGCCGGGTCATCTTCAGGGAGAACGGTCATTTACATGTAAAACCGTTTCTATACAGTTAATTGAACATGTGCAGCTGACTTTGCACTGTGAAAGCACAATGTAAGCAACTATGAGACTAAATCCAAGAAATTATTGTAATTAAAAGCAATAGTCCAACGTAAGGCGAAGGTCTACTTATTTGGCAGCTGATCCAGCCTATATAATTTATGAAGACGCATTTGTGATGATTGGTATGGCGCGTCTTCTTGCTGTTATTGAAATTTTCCGAAACTATTTAGTTACATTTAGAAAGTGCGAAGAAGCTGCAGATCCGATCCCTGTAACGAGGGTCCGCAGAGGAATTTTACTTGGCGTGAAACCCTTCCGACGGTGTTGAGGCATTTGGGGATGCTGACTACAGTATACTGCAGTTAAGATTAGATGGCACATGCGCAGAAACCAGATTTCGTCTTTCGGTGAGACGGACGAGTCCATTTGACTTGGCCGGGGCGACAGTTCAATCGACTACTGGCAGTCGAGGTGTTCGGGTCAGCTGGTAGCGTTTGTACTGTACTGGAGACGCTACGCTCCACGGTCTTGCGAGGCATGGTGGATACCCACTTCATTCTCCTGTTGCCCCTTCACTCCCCCCCCCCCCCATGCGTTGCGTGTGCCATGTATATTATAACTCATGCTCTACTTGGTCGACTTATGAAACCGGGAGCGATCAGCGTGCTAGCGGAACTAAAGCCTCGCGGCGTTGGTGAAAGACAACTCAGGGAAGGTTTATTGTAAATTCTTGATGTTGGTCGCCAAGGCAAGTTAGGCCGAGGGACATACATACAGAGGAAGACAGGACGAGGCAGGGGTGAAGAACAGAGAGATTCATATTGGCGTTCGGAGTGCGTATTCCAGCGCTTCCAGGACAAGCATCCGTAAGCTCGAACCTGAAGTTGTGATGAGTGGCGGCAGCTATTAAAAATACATATTGTGCATAAACAAATCTGTCTTTCTTTACTGGAAGTGAGTTTTAGCTTTAGAGAATTGCTGTGCAGCGGCGCTGACCTACAGCCTCTCCCGTATATTGCCAACGGTCTCGGCTCTCCCGCTTTGAGCAAACATCACCTCAATTCATTAATGTGACCATCAACAGCAGAATGAGCATCAGCTGCACAAATCGGGTAAATTCACCGCTGGAGCTCAGCAAAGCTAGGTGATCGGATGCAATTCCAGTTTACCGTGAGTCGGGGTCCATGCCTTTCAATTCAAAGTGCTGTGCCAATATAGTGTTTCTATTTACCATATTTAAATAAGGTGCTGGAAATGTTTTCCTTCGACTCGCAGATGCGCGTCACATCTCACAGACACTTCTTTTAGTGCACGTGAAGTTTGTAAGTTAAGCGAGCCGATGGGAAGTCACCAGCGGCAGTTGTCAGATAAAATAATGTTCGTATAGAAAGTGCGATGGATCTGTTGGCCTGTACCCGCATGAAGTCGACGCTCTTCATGTATAACTGCTGGGCCGTCAGAACTAAAACAAAACTCGATATCCTTCAATAAAGGTCCTTATACACAGTCACAATTTTTCATTATTATTGATAAACAGCTTGTGAAATTATGTACCTTTAGCAACTTTATACAGATATGAGTTTGTAAGCCAGTCTATGGCGTAAGAATGTTTGTAAGGAACTGAGATCTCATTCCAAAATTGACGCATGATATTTTGCATTTCATACAATTTTGGAATTTTTTACCTTTTCTCGTCCTACCAGATTAGAGTGAAGATAACCAAGTTCAGTCGAAACACTTCTAGAGGTAATGTGACAAGCTGTTTATTAATAGCAATAACAAGGTGTATATAAGGGACTTTATTAACGCAGAGAGCACAACAGGATGCCCAACATCAAAATTTAATTTCCTTAAATCTTGTAGGATCTTTCCGTAGTTTAGATATGTCCAGGTGGCGATTTGAATGACTTCTGAAGGAAGATATTTATTCCAGTATTTGTATCCGTCTTCTCTGTAATGGAGAGGAATAAATCCGAAATTGTGGCGCGGATGGCAGAGTGTCATCTGAGTTCAGTTGGCAGACTTGCAGCTTCCACAGTTGCTCCAGACATGGCGAACATTGTCAACAGCCGCTGCCAGCACCATCTGATGCAATAATTTGCTGATTGCTGGCACTCTTGTTTGTATTCAGGTAAACTGTGATCTTCTACATGTTAACCAATGCTTAAAACATTGTTTCTCACTTTTCGGTACACCAAAACACCTGAATCGCTTCCTTCAGCTAGAAAGTCTGCCACGCCTGCTGTAGCCTGTAGAACTGTACGGATGATGCAAAAACGCTAATCACCAACAAATGCACAAAGAGAGTTTTATCATGAACCATAACACACAGTGTGTTACGGTTCATGATAAAACTCTCTTTGTGCATTTGTTGGTGATTAGTGTTTTTGTATAATATAGTGCACGGACATAGAACACATTAAATTTGATGATGCCAAGTTTGCACAAAAAATTCACAGTGTACTGTGTCATCCTTCGTTAAGTACGTAGGCTGCTTCCGAGGTATTGTATACCACGATCCACTACAGTTATGAAACTATACTGCAAAGAAGTGCCTACATGTTATCTGTGTAGCCTTTTAGACCGTTCTGCTGTGTGCAAAGGTTGCTTAATCTGTTTTTGTGCGATGTTACTTTTATTTGATTCCCTGATGGTGACCCATTGGGACTCGAAACATGTAGAAATGTTCAGTGTGATATTGTAATATAATTATCTAAGGAACAGTACTGTGCATTTTGTTGGTCTGGGTGCTGTGAATTGGTTATCGACAGTGCACGGTGTGAACAGTATAAAGTTTGCGGTACGAATACGAAGACAGAACCCGACTGAAGGCGTTTGTTGCCAACACTGGGTGTCCATCGGCATTGTGACAGGTGGAAGTAAAATTGCGCGTATCGTGTGTTGCGACATTATACCCTCATTTACTTAAACACTGCCACTGTCTGAAGCATGCGTGGTACGACGTTTCGGGAGCTGCCTACTCCCTTCTTAGGTTTCACTGTCGTACTACGGCATACTTCATGACAGAGTGTGTCCATTGCGACAGGACCAGGCGCTGGACAGGGGCTGTCTGTGGCAGCATGTGCAGAAACATTTAGAGCACTGTATAAAGCCACTCGGTATGCCACCCGAAGTTGTAGTTATAACTGAAGTCTTTTATTTATTTGTCTGTGGGTGGTAGTGAAGCTTGCAGCACTTACAGCTATATGTGTGTGTAAGTCATTTGTTGTGCCTGCAGCACGGGATGTACCGACATGTGTGTTTGTGCGCACTGATGCAGGTGATGGTTAACACGTGCAGCCTTTTGGCGTTACTGTAATTTTGATTGCCGGTATTTATAGAACATGGAATTTGTTCTCGTGTTACCACAGAGCACCCGAAATGTCGCTTGCGTTAGGTGTGCCTCGGACTATGGGCCATGTCGTCACAGACCTTCAGAGTGACATCAGACTGTCGGTATGTACGTCCCAGTTACGTACCATCTGGGTGCTGTTTGTGTCACATCTTTCCTGTGAAGATTCAAGTCTTCTGTCATGTTACAATTGGTCGGTAGTTCCGACGTTTCGAAGGAACGTAACGTCTCTATTTTCAGTGTCACGAAGTTTATCGCTATTTTTGGGCTGCCTTATGCTGAAGATAGAGGCACTGTTGTCCTTTGAAACGTCGGTGAGAACTTTAACTCTCCCGCTGGTGTCTGTGCCCGCCACTGGTTGTTGTTCCTAGCCAGATGAATCCAGCTATTCCAGTTGAATATTTGCATCAAAACTAAATGAACATCAAGTGAAGAGAAGTAAGCAAAGATGACACTGTCACTGTACATACCACGTGAGTGCGTAGGGGTGAGGGGATTGTATATAGCTCCATTCATTCTAAACCTCGACACTAGAGTGAAGTGACTGGTCATTTTACCCATTGACTAGGAGGCTGGGTGGGCCCCAGAATCGGTCTGGAAGCCGAAAATCTCGTGACCCTGCCGAGAGTCGAACCCCGGACCCTCCGGCCCGTAGTGTAGTCACTATAATGACTGAGCTACTCAGAGAATGAAGTCAGCGTGCAGTAGCAATGGCGCGTCGTGGCATTTGGTGATGTGTGACACTGAGACACGACATCTTATTTAGTTGCAGGCTTTTGTGAACGCGGTAACGAACCTTCGGGCTGGAGTGTGTTGAGTGGTCAGTCGAACGATTGGCGGCCCCCGAAGAAGGACGCTGCTTGAGTTTATTGCATTTATGTGAGCTGTGGTTGTTCTACACTGAAGATGGAGGCAGTAAGTACCAGACTACACGGCGCAACATTCCGGAAGCCATTATTCCATATTTAGTTTCTTTGTTTATGCAAGAGCGTTGTGTGTGTGCGTTTTGCTTAGACTGGCAGCTGGTGTTGTGTCAGTGTGCATGAAGTTACCGCAAATTGTGATTAAGAATGTCTTTCATACCTCAGAGAGAACACCGTGTGTCCACAATACAAATACCATACGATTAATGCAGTGCAGTTATATAATTGCTGTATATCGTAAGACTTGTGCCGCACAGACTGTGTGCAAAATACAGAACCTCTTAACGTTGCGGTAGTGACAACTAACGTGACACCTCCCATCCGTGAGTCCGAATCCGTGCCCAGCTGTAATCATCCTCTTGTGTGTGACTCATTGCGCCCATCTTCGCAAAGTTGTTGTAATACAACAAGCAGTCGGTCACTGGTTTTGTATGACGTAGGAGAGTAGCGTGAGATTTGGTATTACACTCACAGACACGCCTGTTGTACAGCACTGCGTGACAGACGCATACGAAGCATCGATAGAAGAGTCACTAATAGGGCAAAACCTGACTCAGTGCAACTTTGTCCGCCGCGAATCCGATATGGAATGCCCTGTTACTTCAGGCGTTCTGCTGTAAGAAGGAAACCACAGCTGTGGCACGGCCTTGGGACACACCAAAATCCGGCACTATAGAAAGTGACGTAGCTACCAATCAACTGCATGCGAACTCTACGCGTTGTGCGTGTTGAGAGGAGAGAGTCGTCAGACCACTAGATGGTCTATGCGTCAGAGGGCGGCTGAGATGACTGGGCTGTTAGTGTTGGTGGCTGCAGTGGGCATTGCACAGGCTCTGCCGCAATGCAGGGACGAAGGTAACAAGACAGTGGACTGGTAAGTGTGCCTGCTTCGATTACTGCTGTCCTAAATTATTCTTAAGTATACGTGTAAATAACTGCAAGGAACTCAGCTTTGCGCCTTAGAAGCTGGGTAAATGCATGGGAAACAGAGCGGCAGGCCTGATTGCAGGTGCGCATCCAGAATTTTTCTCTCTGGGTGGGGGGGGGGGGGTCGCTGATCTTGACGCTATATATAATTTATGTTTGATTTTAAAAGTTATGTTGTAAAAATCACGTCGTAAGTATTACATAACTGCCTCCAACTGCATTTGTACACATACAAATATAACTACATGCTCCATGGCTCAATAACGGGGCCATGCCATGGCTCAGTCGGTTAGCCACCAGCCTCCCACTGCGGAGGCCCGGGTTCGATCCCGGGGTCTGTCCATGTGGGATTTGTGGTGGACAAAGTGGTATTGGGACAGGTTTCCCCTGTCAGTTTCGTTCCACCGGTGCTCCGTTACTTGGAAAAGGACAAAAAATAATCATCGTCATCTTTACCTGTATCATAGGGTTGCACAAGAAGCCTTAAGGCTGAGGTGCGTCCGTAGCGTCTGCTGCGGGGCCCTTCTCCATTAAAAAAATTGCTTAATCACAGTGTCCTATCGTCTTGTCTTTCTTTTAATTTTATTAATTTATTCTCCAAAATTCTAATATACTAGTCATCAGCCAATTTCAGGGGCTGATTTGTCTTGTTTGTTTGTGTGGTTCTTAGGAAACCCCTGTGTACCGCACTGTATGGACATCGTTACTTGCAGTACACGTCTACTGTAACTTGTTTATGCACACAAGAAAAGCACGGCCTTCCCCGCGCCTATTAGGAGACGCACAACTGCTCCACACATCGGGTGCAGACGTCTTAAAGCAAGTATCATCATGCGGCGCATACGGATGTAGATTGATGTACGCCATTAAATGAAGTATTATGGTTTGGAAACAACTCGGTACCGGATATGACCACAAAAATATATCGAGTGATTGTGAGGTTCCTGAAAATGCGCGCAGTGATAGTTTACTTAATCGCCAGTAGCAGGCCACCGGCTCGTGTTTACGTTTATTTCGTAGACGTGGCAAAGCTTAATGTGCGTGTCTGGGATTTCAAGGTCCTAATGGCGGGTATTGATTGATAACGTGATAGTGTTCCGGGATTTTACAGGCTGAATTTTATCTGGACGTAATTCCATGACCCTGATGATAGATACATGTTCCTCCGAAAGTGGATGCCAACTCACAGTCCTACAGGATGTCACAAAGGAAGATGTGGGGTCATTATTTTACCTGGCAACTATCATTTATCATTTCCTGTTGGTTCGTTTGTCGTTATAACATAGCCGACTCAGGCGACCGCCCACACGCGGGTCGGAAGTGATAAGTGACAGTTGTGAGATAAAATGAAGTAAAATACACTGGAGTTCAAGATCGTGTCGTTGTGTGTGTGATTCGTGGTGCACGAAAAGAACGTGGGACAGAGAGAGAGGCGTCTCACCTTCTGCCACATTCGAGTCTCAAAATTTCGTGAAGCTTGATATTCGGGGTTCCGACCTTTCGGGGTGACCCGTTTAAAGTATTTTATACATCCAAAAAGTGATTGTTAATGCAATACAATCCAATTTCGTGAAATTTAATATTTGGGAGTTTTACTAAAATTTGTCGATGGACAGAAATGGCAGATATTTTACGCGGAAACCTACGTATATTTATGTGATTGGTGTTTATAATGAAGACAGACCATGTTCTTTGTGAGGTACAAACTGAGGCAGAAGAAACGGTTGATGATCTGAACATAGCAATCGATTATGATCGACTCCAAATCTGTTGTCGATATGGAGGGAACACACCGAAAGCACCGAAAGTGTTGTTTTGTGCGTCAGTGTCCTGGCTTCTGTTTTCTTGTAGGAACATTATTGGTATGGCCATAGAATACAGTATTTGCGGTTAGTTAACTTCTTTTTAAACCATTCGCAATAAATTAATTTACAGCAATATCGATCTCTACAGACAGAAAATTTCGTGATATATATTGTACTGTGATAGGTATTAGGCAATTGTGATGTTTTAATGCCATGCAGTAATGTTCGCTCCCATTGTATCTGTACAGTGTGCCATGAGTGAAGTGACTTCTGTATGGATCATCCTTATATTTAACCCTTTGAAGTATGGATTTAATCTAAAAAATATAAAGGGCGTTATGTCACCTGACAACTGTAGCTAATTACTTCCTGTCATCTCACTTAACTTACAAAACTTAACCTGCGTTTGTCAGATGTAACATCTCTAGCACGTTATTTAAGCATGGTAACTAAAAACTTAATTTTAACTGCCGTATGTTGAACTAGAACATGTGGACCCCCACTCATGGTAGACTGGAATAGCGGTGAACGTTTATGTTTGCTGACATGCAAGACGGTTTGAGTGAAGAGTGATGCATGTTGTTGGTTCCGTGAATGCAGAAATTCATTTCCACACTGTTTATGGAAACATTTATTTATTGTGAGAATCACACAAAAACCATAAGTGCACTGCATTGGTGAAATGCAGTTTTTAAATGTTAAAGTTTGTGGTATATATAGTAACCACAGTGCTAGGGCTTCCTGTTCCTTCACTATTTCATAACTATGTATATTAACAAGTAGCTGCTAATAGGTGCAAAAGATGGAGGCAGGTGCAGGTGTGCTTAAGTCAGTGTCCAGTTAGCAGCAGCATTTAAGGCAGTGTAAGAGCAACCTTTTATTGCACAAGGGTCATTTCAAAATGTCCCAAACTCTGCAAAGGCCACAAACTACGTATTTCTTAACAGTAATAGTCTTATTTTTGAAGGAAAATTTAGTTTATAATAAGCAAGTAAGGGTCTAGAATTACTACCTGTGTTAATTAATTATTAATATTATTGAAATAAAAATTAATGACTAATTATAATGTAATATCAGGAATGACATTTTTTAAGAATGGAAGAATATTAATGAATCAAATGAGACGCTTGTCTTGTTTTTTTCTGTGACAGTTTTTAAGAAATACATGAAATTCCATTCTAAAAAAAATTGAAACTGATATACATGTGTACTAATTATAAACATGCTTAGATGAAAGCGCAAGGTGGATGGTGGTACTTACCACATATTTTTCTCCCCCTCCCAGTGTCAAATGTGAGGTTTCTATCATAGATTTTTATGATGCAATATGCACTGAGTGCCTTACAGCTTAAATATTGTTTACTAAACTTAACCATGCATGAGAAGTTCACCAGATTACTCAAAAAACTGTCCTTCTTTCTGATGGAGCACAAATTAAGTGTTTTTGATGAAAACTCGCACAGCCCTCAGGTTGCCTATCACTGGTTTAGAGCATATTGTTAATCAGTCAAGTTTTGTGTCTGAGTGCCCATGTAGCTGTCTTTACAGATGTTATCAGCCTACTGAAGTTGTGTGTGTTTTTATGAAGTGCTTTCTTAACAAGTTCCAACCAAAATTTCAAGGGGCTTTATGATTGTGGATATCTATTTATGGATATCTATTTAGAAGTGTGGTAAAGAATTGTTGTTATCTGTCATAGTCTTAGTTACACATTATAGTGTTCGGAACTTGCATTCATTTGTTGTGCATGTCATGTAATTTCAGGTATGTGCTGTATAAACTACCGATCGTCAAGACCAGTAGCAATAGCCTGATCCGAAAAGGACTTGGCTATGCATATATCACATCACGCACTGTATCCAGAGGATGGGTCTTATCTCAATTTTCCATTAATGACACTAGGTCAATACCTGGCCGCACTCTGGAACCCCTGTACAAATCTTCGCGTAATTTTAAGGTATTTTTGACCACTGTGTGTTTCTGTAATTTTCTCATCACATTTGTTGCTGTGTGTGTTACCTCAATAGTTGATACACTGTCAGAAAATTAACAATGTTCTAACCAATCTGGCTGTTTGTTCCAGAAAAATTCATTACTGTGGGTGCTGTATAATGATCAGGCACCAAATAAGACATACAGTCCTGAACTGGGCCACACTAAAGGTGTGGTTATGTCTGAGGTGGATGGAGGCCTCTGGTTGGTGCACAGTGTTCCGTACTTCCCCCCAGCACCGACAAACAGATCTCGTAGTAAAGGGTACAGCTATCCGCAATCGGGACGCCATTATGGGCAAAGTTTCCTTTGCATCAGCCTGACAGACAGACAGTTGGATCTTGTAGGTTCGTGAATTTATATTGTTTATGGCTTTGGGGCTTATTTTCATTTTAATTTTGTCACTCGTTCTATGAGCTGCCAAATGTTGTCTTTCACTTTGACAGACAGGTACAATGTACAAGTGTTGAAAACAGGCATAAGAAAATATTTGTACAGGATGAAGTTGACCTTTAAACGACCTATGTTTGCATATGTGAATGCACAAATAAAACACCCCATAGAATTTCATTTTATATATTCAGGCAACAAGGAAATTGACTGCATTTTTGAGACATGCTGCATAATCTCTGTTTTATTTTCCACAAAATTCCATTTATTTCATAACTTTTATCTTTTTCTATTCAGATACAGTAACACATTTTTCAGAAACCATGCACTAAAATTTAAATACCAACCTGGTGGTTTTTAAGATTAAAAGCTAAAGTGTGGTGTTTAAGAATGAGAAACTTTGTGATTTATACAGCTTATGTAATATTGTTTTGGCAGTGAAGTCTAGGATCTTATGGCAGAGTGGACACACAGATACTATGAGAATGCGAGGAATGCATACAGAGTTTTATTTTTTTGTGTACCATGTGGCTTTGAATAATACAAGTTTATTTTAAATACCAGCAGCCTTTCTGTGATTGGTGAGTGGTTGTAAGGTGTGTAAGGGTTGCTGGTGAGTCCAGAAAACTTTCATACAGAACACTGGTAAAAAAATTGCTTTGAAAATTGTCACCTGCAAGATCAAGAAGGAAATGGAAGGAAATATTAACATGAATTGTCAAGAAATAGGCTGTGAAGAAGGAAGGTGGATCTGGTTCTGTACCATGTTAAGTGACGGTGTAGTGGTGTTGCAACATCTGGTTCTATGGAAAATTAATTCCTGTAGGGTAACAAACACCATTTAAGGGGAAGGAGTTAAAAGCTATGAATTTGAGGCATGCATGCATGTGTGTGTGTGTGTGTGTGCACCCCCCCCCCCCCCACACACACACACACACACACACACACACACACATGTAATTCAGTTGCAAACTGAGAGCCTAACTTCTGTAACTAAGAGACACATTGTAATATTTCAGTGTTTGTGCATGCAGGAAGAAGAACAGATTTGTTCCACATAGTCAAACTACAAAAATCATTTAACCCTTCACTCACGCTGGGTTTAAATTCCAACTACTGCCCAGGACGGAAGTTTTACATTTAAATCACACTAAATGCATTCACTCAGTCTGGTGCTCAGTAGGTTGTGACAGGTTGGTAATTAAAGACTTTGCAGTACACAGAGGCCAGAGTTAAAATTCACTGATAATGCAACCAAAATCTTACCGAAGCTTTTGAAAGTATTTATGTTACCTAAACACCTGCCAATGTGAGCAGAGGGTACTGGGAATTCTGACTTAATATTTACATAATATAGTGACCTCTTTATGTGCAGAACATCCGCTGACAAAATTGTCTGTACATGACAGTTGTTCGGTGCATCCTCCTTGGATCTGTGACATTCGAGGCTACAACAGCATTGCTGATGAGGATTCAAGTGGTCTCGGATGTTATGCCACATCAATTGTTAAAATCACCACCATTTTGGGGGCGTGTAATGGCTCTGAAATGCTGATAACTATTTACCAGTCGACACTGCAACATTGCAGAAGGCTTAAGCTTCTCTTTGGTCACATTTGTAATTATTTTACATAGGTGGCACCTTATGTACTACAGTTCATTGAACAGTGTAATTCAGTGGTTTGCATTCCTGCTTTATATTCTGAGAGAACCTAGATTCAAATTTTCCCTGTAGACAGGCCACCTGTCGTGCATGAGGCTTTACAAGGTTTTGTTCAGTGTGTCCAGGTAAATACCAGGATATAATGAGGCCATGGGAAAAGATTTCTGTGGGTGGTGGGAATGATGGTGCTTGGGGCCTTCCTCCTTTGTGTTTAATTTGTTCCCTTCCACCCCCTCTACACTCTCAACCAACCCAAAGTGTTTGTTAACAGTCAGTGTTATCAGTGGCAGTTTATGTGTGAACAGAACAACCAGATGACTACAGGGAAATACAGGGAAGGGTATTATGGTGGGGGTAAGTTTGTGGAACCTGTGGTCTCACTATAATATATTAAAATATAATGGGGAATCTTATGACTGGAACTCCTGATGACATCCCTTTGAAATTTGCAACAGAACAATTGAAGTAGTTTTGAAAATGTAACTCTTCTGGGATTTGATGCTGTGTCACTGGACAAAGTACAGCCTCATGTCTCAAAGGATTGCTGTGCCTTCAAAACATCTGGAACTAATCACCCAATAAAATACAACATCACACTCCAGATACCTTGCACCCTCAGCAACATCACTGTGAAAACCTCAAGTGTACAACGCAACTTTCTTTTATTTTCCTAGGTATTCAACTAACGTACAATGAGCCACAGATATATAGTTCAAATGTGCCTGCTGGTCTGGAGGAAAACTTTCCTCATCTTGCAGCAGCAGCAAGAAATGAACGCGTTCATGCTGCCCCTTGGTACCATCAGCAGGAGCTAATTTCACAAGGAGGACAGACATTCTACTCTTTTGCAAAGGCAGGACAGTTTAACAAAGGTACAGTTTATAGCAGATTATATTTTAAATACTGATTGTTTTCATGCTGGAAGTCTGTCAGTGTCTTAATAAGAAATAATTATGGACAGATAAGGGCACATTGATGTGAGTATAAGTGCCAGATGAGATGACAGAGACTGAGTGAAGTGGCGCTGACCTGTGAGATTTGAAGTTCTCACAGTGCTGTTGCTGATGTTTCATCTTCAGAAATGTGAGGCTGTACTCTTGGGCGAGGAGTTCCAATTGACACAGTGTCATATCCCAGAAGACTTGAACCTTCCACATCTGACATAAATTTGATATTTGGCTGGGAACCAGCTATCCTGACAGGCATTGGGTGGTTTTTCTCAGCCCCTTCAACCAAGTAACACCTTAAAATAATTTTCAAACTTTTTCTCCTACATTCCTGTGTATTTCACTCATAATCATCTTACTGTACATAATTCAGTGCTACATCAGCTCTGCAGTTAATACAATTTTCAGACATAACCAAATGACTTATGCCAAATTTTCGTTCATCATTTGTGTCACAAAATGGTATCTTGCTTTCAGGCTGATGATAGTGATAAGAGATACAAAAGCATTGAAGTCATCTCGAAATAGTCAATGAAAATTTTAAGAAAGTAATGTAATTTGTAAATATACTGAGGCAAAAGAAAGAAGTCACATGAGTGGTTTGGAAGACTGCTGTCTTCCTCATCAAACCTACTGTCCTATGTCCACTACTCTAAAGTGCTTTTTGCAGATAAGGTTATCATTACCAACTGCAGGTGTAAGTGTCACAGCTTGATGGAAACATGGAGAGAATTAGTTCATGGCATTTTTTTCAAGGCCCTCAGTAGAGAGATACATTTTTTACATGACAAGAAGTTCCCACATACGAAGCTTGCCCAAATAAGAGGTTAGATTTTTGAAGTTCAACCAAAAATATCATAAGAATAATTTTAAATTTCCTTGTGTAAAATGTTTTCTCTGTGTGGAAGTTCATTTTTATGGCTTCTTATATGAAAACATGCCATTGAAGATGTTTAAAAAGCTGAAGAACCATTATTCACTTCTTGTTGGTCCAACTGTACCACAGTCAGTAATCAACTGTGGACCACATCATTGCTTGAACATGACCTATCAACTGTTCATTTCCTGTTCCACAGATTTTGCTCCCCCTTTTTACTAACTAAGGCATATTGGAGACCTGTTACAGCAAGGTTTGAACTGCAAGTGTGATATTGCGGACGTTGTTGCAGTAGGTGAAGTTAACCTGAGGGAGCACTGAACAGTGTGTAATGAGAGCCCTGAGGCAGTGGACATAAGTGAGATAAATGAATAAAGTGCACCTGTGTCAAACATAAATGAGTGTAGACTCATAACTTCAGGTGGTCCATCATGTCTTGTGTTTTATAAATTTTCTTTAGCACTGAAGTACCTGTATATCCAAATTTCCCTGAAAACACACATTTATGACCTCTGTATTTGAATATGGAATAGCTGCTTGGCATCAGAATACAAAAGTGGATTCCAAAACTGAACCCAGTTTTTACAGTTCCCTTATAAGATGTTTTCCCTCTCAAGAAGAACTTTTTCACTTCCTTGCTGAAAAACTTTTTACACAGTAAATACTGTGCGTACTTTTCTCATTAAAATTGTACTTCAACATGAGTGTATGAACTGTTCCACCACAGACTGCTCGTTATTTTCTTTGATATTCATTTTTCATAGCCTCGTTCCACATTCATATGAACCTATTTTTGCAGAACTGTATTTGGACTGGGTAGCACCAGCACTGCAGAGTAATCTTCTAGTCGAGACGTGGCGGAATGGCAGAGGAAAACTGCCATCCAGCTGTGGTCGTACTTTTGTGTAAGTCCAAATAATTCTCTCTGATTATGTAATCGTCACATGCTCAGATTTTTTTTAAAACTACAATCAGATATCAGCAGTCATATTAGGGTGTAGCAATGGGGCAACTGCTCAAGAAGCAGTGTAACAGCGGAGGGCAGCACAGCAAGAGTTAAGGTACTCACAGCAGTATTGCTGAAGACTCAAGTTTTTCAAGGATGTGGCACTGTGTCATTGAATGGGCAGTTCATGATATTTTGAAAGACCTTCATTTTCTGTGTCAAGCATTATGAGCCTACAAAACATCAGGGGCTACTCATGCATCAACACAGTGTCACATCCTAATAGTACTGTTTTGCAATCTGTGGTCCACATGTCACTTGTGGCTATTCCTTTGTATATTAAGCCACTTTTAAGAATGTCTGTGCAGTTTTATTTGAGACTCCTGTAAAATAATGGTTATATTTGACTGACAGCAACCAATCCCAGTTCAGCTGATATCTTCTAGTGTATACACTAACGTCAAGTTCCATCAAAATTTATTCTGCAGGTCTGTAAGCTAAATGTGTACATAGATGGACAGACAAAACTCCAGCTGTATATAAACATTTACTTTGTGCAAAAACACAACATCTGTAAGTCTGAATACATCACTGTTTAAATGGATATACAACACTTATTCAAAGTGCTGTGTGTCTGTATACAGTCAACCTTGATTATACCAACCTCGGTTATAACGGACTTCAGTTATAATGGGTCATTTTTCCATTCCCCGGCCGTTTCGCTATGCTTTATCATTGTAACTACCTCGGTTACACTGGTCTCTTATATATCAGATCTTCGGTCATATTGGACTTCTCCGACATTCCCCAACTGTTGATTTTCCTTGGCTATACCGTTTTTGGCAAAATAATGGCAATTTCACAAAGGTTACAGTGTGTTCAAGCGCAGGGTGCTCACTCGTCAGAGCGACATAAAGACTGCAAATGTAATTGGATAGCATTTTGTACCCAAAGATGCCATGGAGACTTGTAAATTTTGCAGTTTGTTTGGCTTTGCTAAGGACAAGGTCAAACCGTTAGTGGTTATAACGGATAAGCCAGGGCAGTCTCTACCTGATAGTTTCTGTTATTCATGCAGCAGGGAGAAACTACTGTAATTGTCATATGCAAGCACCTTTATGGCACTTGGGGCAGAGTGCCCTGTCATAAATCAATTATGGCTTGACTTCCTCGCATTTACATGTATCCTTTTAGGAGGCGATTTTGTAAGACTTCTACTTACCGTACATACACAGAATTCTATTTTCGGCAAAGAAGTGATATGTGTCAGTACGGGCCAACCAACCAGCTGCGAATATGTAAAAAAGTCAAGCTATCCCATTACAGACCTGGACAGGCCCACGGGGTTCCAGGAGGTTGAGCCTCCCAGATTTGAAGACAGTCGGCACATGAAGGTGGCAAACTTGTCAGCCCTATTCACTGGCCACCTTTCCACCCCAGGAAATATTCCTGGTACTGTTTCTGTTAGAGGCTGAGTAGACCCCAGGGCCACAGTGCGGTCAGAAGCACTATGTCAATGAAAAATTCCAATGACACCATGGGGAATCGAACCCGAGGCCTTATGGTTTGTAGCGCAGTGCCTCAACCAACTTCGCCACGCGAGTACGTACAGTATTTAAAAATTTTGGCCAATTCTAGTGGCCGCGCAGTGTAAGGCGTAGGTCTGCCGCTGTTTGCGTGCTGGGATTGAGTTTGAATCCTGCTGGGGCATGGGTGTCTGTCTCTTATGAGTGTTGTGTGTTGTCACATAGGGATCTTTGTGTCGGGCCGATCACTCATCAAGAGTCGTCCTACAAGAGTGTGGTGTGTCTGAGTGTGATCGTGAAGCCACGGTAATAAGGGGGCCTTGGCCCATGAGGGGCTGTTGTGCCACTGGGGGGGATTTAAAAATATTGAGTATGCTGTACAATACGTACAGTAGGTGTGTAAAGGAGGGGAGCATTCAGGCATCTTGGTGTGTGGTGCTTCCATCTGATACATCAAGGGTTCAAGAATGTAGTAACGTCTATTCTTGTGTGTGAAAAATGTAGCTGTTCATGTCCATATGCAATAAAGCTGAAAACAAGTGTAACTTAAGTGGTATAAATTAAAATGTTATGTTAAAAAGTAATTTAACCGAAGCTCGGATATAATGGACTTCGGTTATAACGGATAGTTTTTTGGCTCCCCTTGGGATCCATTATAACCGGGGTTGACTGTATTTCATTCAGTTGTGTGTGAGTGATTCTTTAATTGTGTAATAATTGTTCTAGAACAGAGAAACTTAAACCAGAAGAATGTAAGGAGAAATTAATGTAATTCTCATTATGTTAAGACTTCCATTTGAAAATCTGCATATGTGCTGAACAATCATTGTGTTCTTTAATTAATGTATCCTTATTCACCAACCAATAACACAGCAGCGGAGTGTCTGCATATTCCACCTGTCTCACACTGTATGATACACATTACATTCCACTGATTTAATTAATACTAGTACATCTGCACATGTAGCTTTGGAAATGTGGCAAAGTGTAAATATTTGCAAAAATACGAACAAATGAAAATTGCATACATGCGTGAAGAAGTTATGTGGCACATATGGGAGAGAGAGGAAAGGTGTATACAGGGCTTTGGTGTGGAAACCTGAAGGAAAGAAACCACTTGAAAACCTAGGTGTAAGTGGTGTGATAGAATTAAAACAGCTGTTAAAGGAATAGGATAGGATGGCCTGGACTGGATTCATGTTGTTAAAAACAGGGACAAATGGGAGGCTGCTATGAGACTAATGAACCTTCAGATTCAATAAATCACAGGGAATTTCTTAACTAGTTGTAGCTGAGGAACTGTTATTTTCTGAAGAAGGTCTGTCCTCCATGGAGTTAATCAGTCATTTAACCATGTTTGTGTACAATATAATTGAGTCTTTTTATGATACAGTAGTTCAAGAGTCACTATACATATCTGTACTGTGCAGTCATATTTAAAATATGTTTACCAGGGACATTAAAACAGTTCTTCAAACATATGCAGCTTGTAACAGAGCTCAACTGTTTAATCAATAGGAAATTCTTCTTCTCTTTAGGGCCCGTCAGCAGGTGCCCCAGATGCACCTCAGCCTTAGGCTTATTGTGCAGCCCTAAACACTCCATTCAGCACAGGTTCAATAACCCTGTGCCTCTTATAAAGAGACAAAGGTCCCTTACTGAAGCTGTGCTTGTTATATCTTTTGGTTCAGCAAACAGCTTCCGAAAACATTGTAGCACTGACGAGCCAACGCCTCGCAGCAGCAAATAATATGCTGCACTGTTTCCATCTCCATCCTGCAGAATCTGCAGGTTGGATCCCCATCAAACAGGCCCATAATATACAGGAGCATGTCCCATGAGGACCGTAACTACCATTTTTAGTTGATGCCTACTTAATTTAAGCAGGTCTTCAGCTCTTCTCTTACATGGTCTACCAATACAAAGTTTGCCATGTCTATGACCTGGTAAATCTTTCCAGGCACTATAATGTTGATACTCTGTTCAGTTCTTAATTGCCTCTCTTGCTGAACACCTAGGTATTCCAAGAGCCGGCTCTGGACCAAGTAATGGCATAGCAGACACTTGTTTGGCAAGCTTATCAGCTTCCTCATTGCCAGGAATGCCACAGTGCCCTGGCACCCAAACAAGGGGTACCTCATTCAGGCTAGCCAGTGCAGAGAGAGCATCCAGGCATTCTGCAACCAGTCCTGAAGTCACTTTCAGCCTGCTAAGCACCTTAAGTGCAGCCTGGCTATAAGAAAAAATAAGGATCTGCTTGTGTTTATAAGCCCTTCTTATATTTTCACATGCACATTAAAAAGTGGCATATATTTCGATTTGAAAAACCGTGGCAAATTTACCCAAAGGGAATCTAAAGCTTCTATTTGGTCTGATGCCAAAAATACAAGACCCTGTCCCTGAGTCAGCCCTGGAACCGTCAGTGAACCAGATCAGAGCATCCTCAGGGAACACTGGGTCTTTGTTTCTCCAGTAATCCCAGTCTATAATTACACTGAAGATTTTGGAATGATGATAAACTGGAATGGTGTAGTCCGACTGCATGTCCAATAAAGAGTCACCCACATTTTTCCAGATGGTTAGCAACCCTGATACTGTTCTTGGAACAGTTTTTTTGCTTTAGTATATGCAAGCCTGTAGAATGCCATCCTCGCCTCCGCCATGATCAACAGATCCAGCAGAGTCAGGTTCAAAAGCACCACCATTGCTGCAGTAGGGATCGATTTCATAGCCCCCATAATAGCTAGACAGGCCATTCTTTGAATCCTGCCTAATTGAATTTTAGTGGTTTTTTGCTTGACCTTGGGCCACCAAACCAAGGCAACATGGAGTATGGAGGGTCTAATTACCCTAATATAGAGCCAATGCACCATATTAGGTCTTAGGTAAAAGGTAAAGCAGTCCCATTACAGGCCTGGACAGGCTGTAAGGGTTCCAGGAGGTTGGGCTCCCAGATTTCTAGATAATCGGCACATGAAGGTGGTAGGTTGTCAGCCATACGCACCGGCTGCATTTGCCCCCCAGGAAAGATTCCCGATACTCATTTCTGTTAGAGGCTGAGTTGACCCCAGGGCCATAGTGCGACCGGTAGGATTATGCCACTGAAAAATTCCAGTGATACCATCGGGAATCGAACCCATGACCTGTCAGTTTGTAGCGCAGTGCCTCAACCAACTGCACCAACGCATGCCCCATTAGGTCTTAGACACCATTTTTTACTCACATGCGTCTAACCATCACAAAGGTGGTTTGCGCTTTTGTGATTATTTTCTGCAAATGTTGGTTCCAGTTAAGTTTGGAGTCTAAAATCACTCCCAAATACTTAACCTCTCCCAGCATTTTAAGTTCCTTACCATGAAGCGTGAGAGGTCGTAAGTCCTCTATATTCCTTCTATTGGTAAATGGAACTATGGCTGTTTTGTGAGGGCTAATATATAGACCCTCTTCTACAGCCCATTTAACCACCACATTCAGGGCACCTTACATAAGCTCCCTGACTGTGTGTGCAAATTTATCTTGGACTATGATAACAATGTCGTCAGCATAGCCAAATGTACTAAAGCCTAGGACACTGGTAGCAACCAAAAGCCTATCAACAAATAGGTTCCACAAAAGGGAGACAAAACTTCACCCTGTAGACATCCTCCTACAACTTCAGCAGTGCAACTGCTGCCCATGAGGGAAGTGTGTATGAGTCTGCTTTTAAGCATGGACCCAACCCACCTGCAACAGTTTTCCTGAAGTCCACGCTCTCTTGCAGCCATAGTTATTGCATTAAAAGAGGTGTTGTTGATTGCCCCCTCAATATCCAGGAAGGCACCCAATGCAATCTCTTTGTGACTCAAGGACTTTTCCAGTCTATGTACGACCTGGAAGAGTGCTGTTTCTGTAGACATACCTGCCCTGTAGGCAAACTGGTTCTGGTGAAGTGATTTTTAAACCAGGACACCGTCCCTGATATGTCTGTCAAGGAATTTTTCAAGTGTCTTGAGTATAAATGACATGAGACTGATGGGTCTCAGGGACTTAGCCTGGGACAGAGGTTTCCCAGGTTTTGGTATAAAGTACCACCCCGATGTGCCTCCAGCTCATAGGAATATAACCTAAGGCCAGACTGGCTCTTAGTAACATCAAAAGTTTTCCCACAAGCAGTTCAAAACCCTGCTGTAGCATGATGGGCATTATTCCATCAATGCCTGGGGATTTATAAGGTTTAAATGAGAAAACAGCCCATTTCAATTTATCATAACTTATGACCCTTCTGGAAACTGCCCAGTCCTCCCTGGATCCCTTCCATTTAGGAGACTCCAGTTCAAGACTATTCCAGCCTCCAGAAGGTTCCAAAATTATTTCTGAACCAGGGAAGTGGACCCGGAGTAACTCCTCCTTCTTTGTTTTGGTATATTCTCCATTTTTAAGCTGGAGAGAACTAACTGCACTCTGCCCATCCTTTGAAAGAATCCTCTGGAGTCTGGCACATTCTGGAGCCTTCTCAATCTCCTCACAGTGTCTTCTCCAGGATCCTCTCTTGGCCTGTCTGAGTGCTGTATTATAATCAGTTAAAGTTCTTTTATAGTCAGTCCAGTTCCCTGACTTGTTTGCCGCATTAAATAACCTGCAAACTTTCGTCCTTCTTTCCACAAGGTCTTGATTCCACCAGGATGTATTCCTGTTGTTCCGCCACACGGTAGAAGGACAGTTTTCATTATATGCAAAAACAATAGCATCCTGAAACTGCCTTGCAGCAGTTTCTAGATGTATAAAGTTAGTAATCCTATCTTTCATATCACACAGACAACCCAACATGTCAGTTCTAAAAGACTCCCAGTTGGTCCTCCATGGATTGCAATAGAATTCAACAAAATGGTCAATGCCCATAACAATAAGTCAGATGTATCTGTGGTCCAAACAACTTACCTCCTCAGTTACGTTCCAATCTTTGATAAAATTGCCAGCATAAAAATTGGCAATTGTGATATCAATAGCTTCCTGCCTATTAGATGTAACAAAGGTAGGTCTGTTACCTTTATTCATTATGTCCAATCCATTAGCCATAATGAAATTAAACAGGGACTCACCTCTGTTGTTAATATTCATACTTCTCCAGGAGTTGTGATGTGCATTTGCATCACAGCCGATGACCAGGTGAGTTCCTTCAGCCCTGCAACCCGTCACCAGCCTCTCCAATTCCCTGGGGGGTGGGGGTTCAGCATCATCATATGGAAGGTAAGCCGATCTGAGAATAATCTCCCTCAGCCCCCCGCCACACAACGTTTTGGTTTTTTACTGCCGTGAGGTCCCTGGAACAGTAATGCATCAACAGCAGTATCCGAAAGTATTTCTTGACTAAAATACGGGTCCTAGGATTCTGGATGGATCTGCTATAAATTAGTTCTCCACCTACCTCCTTTAGACCTTTAATTTCCCGCATATAGGTCCAGGGTTCCTGTATGAGGGCAACATCGCATTTCTTCGTAGCAACACAGAGGGCAGCCTCTGTGGTGGAGATTTACCTGCAGCACTCTCAGTCCCTGGCTTTTTCTTTACATCCTTCAGAGTCCGGAAGATAACTGTCCCCAATCCCCAGAAGGCCTTGAAATTTAGTCAGGGCTTTGAAGGAGCCAGGGTCAATAGAGAAGGCCAGCGTCTTCTCCTTCTCACTGACCTTACGACTCATGACTGACCAATTTGTCATATTTAACCCAGGATTTTGAATCCTGAGATGAGCCATGACAGTGGTAACCTCTGAAGTGTCAGGAATGCGAAAAAGCACCGTGGGTCTCTTTGGGAGGTTGCTGGAGTTGACTACAGTCAGCTCTGCACCCCCCCACAACTCCCCAGGTCCACTAATTGCCCGCATTAACCAGACCTTAGAAGGTTCATTTGCACATGTAATCCAGAATATTCCCTGTGCAAATTTAGAGTAAAAAAACTGTGGAGGCACCTCCCCTGAAGGGTTCGCATCCACAGCAGACAAGAGTTTTACCTGCATCAGGTCAGCCTGAGCCTGATCCAGTTTGACATCAGGATGAAGTGTATGAATAACCGCCATCTTGATGCCAGCAACAGCTTCCTTGTATGTCCCAGTTTGCACTTGAGTGTTCCTGAGTGTTTAGGTTGCTGTTTTTCCGAAGATGGTGTGCTTGAGTCAGGGTTGGGTCTTCTTACACCCCCACTGCTCCCCACCGCACCCATCTCCTGAGATGAAGGAGTTTTTCTTGGAGGCTTCGTATATGTCCAAGTTCCTTCCTTCATCTTCCTTTCTCTGGTGAGTCTTTTCCGTTGCGCTCCTGCGAGTCTCTTGGTTTGCAGTCTGGTCATTGAGACACCTGCAGCCAATCTCCCCTCATCTGAAAGATAAACGGAAAACTTTGAGTCTACAACCTCCACATGGGTTTCTTGCTGTAACAAGTCTGCAGGCACAGCTGCTTCTTGTTCAGGTTCAAAAGTATTTGTGTCCATTTTTGTCCCACGAGTACAGGAGAAATAACAGTCAACACTGGCCGAGCTCCCTATACCAGTGCAAGGCTACATACTTTGGGATGTCGCCTGGTTTCCCAGAGGCTCCGTTAAGGACACATTACCCATGTGCCATGCACCCCTTCAGCACGGATTAAGGCAAGCCACACATAACACCTTGGGGTTGGGGAGTTGGTCTGCGGTCTCCTATTTCATATTCAGAGACAGACCTGCCACAAGGACAGGTCCCCAGCTACCTACCACCTGCCGACCTGGCCGGTAGCCACTCAGGCCCTGGGATAAATGGAAATTACAAATTTAAAAAAAGTTATGTAAAATATCAGTTTATCCATCTGAGGTTATATAACACACAAATTTGAATTTATGGACTAAGATTATTAAACTGTGAGCCAGCAGCTGTCTGTGGACCACAAATTGAGAAACACTATGTTAGCATTGTACATTGCTTGTCCTTTTTTAGGGCAATTAGCATTGTAGCTGCCTGAGAGGTTACTGCAATTCTGACTGAAGTGGCTTCTGCCCTTGGTATGTGACAGACTTATTAGACATACATTTTAAAAGGCAAGATTCACTGGCAAGCCATCCAGTTGCACAACTGAGAGGGGCAGGAGTGACAAATATGGTTATCTCTTAAGTGACACATTATAGGTGGAAAAGCATTCCTTATAATGAGAATAGTTCAAGGAAAATAATGTTTAGCCACTAAACCATAAATAAAGGAGGAGATCTGCTCTCTCCTGATTCTGTTCTTAACACTTTGCCATGAAGACTGACAGACTGGAGGTAAACCTCCATGCATACTTAACCTCAGCGCTAGAAGGCAATCAGTTTCATGTTCAACATCCTTACTTCATTTACCTACTGGCTAGGAGTCTGGTGGATCCCAGCAACAGACTGGTTTTCGCATGAAAGAGATGAATAGGATTTTAAATAGGAGAGTTTTGAGCATTTATGATTGGAGTGTTAACAGGTGTACATACTGTATTGGTGCAGGGTTGAGAATGTCTCATCTGTCACCTTGAATGCTGAAAATGTTCGCTTCAAGTCAACTGAAGACCATTCAAAGTGGGCAACAGCATACAAAGAAAATAACGTAGCAAATGACTGGGTTTGCATAGGCGATATTAACAGAATGGTATGTATAACTTGTGTAGCATACAGATTACAAGTTTCATACTCAAAAGGAACTGGGTTCAGGCCCAGCCACTGCCACTAACATATAAAGATGTGTGAAATTTTCAAGAAAAAGTAAGACAAAACAGAGGAACATAAGAAGGTGAATGAATTGTTTTGCACAAAAGGAGAAAACGAGATATTTTTGCCAAGTGACTGTGCCTGTCCAGTGAGCCAACCAGCAAGTATATGATCACATCTCTTAACTACAGTGCATCAGCAGCCAACTGCCTTTGTTCCTGCCTTTCAGTCTGGTGCCACCTCCATTTTTAGCCACAGTATAAGCTAACTTGGCGCAGCTGGTTGAGGCACTGCACTACAAGCTGGAAGGTCATGGGTTCGCTTCCCAGTGGTGTCACTGGAATTTTTCATTGACATAATCCTCCCAGCCACAATATGTCCCTGTGGTCAACTCACCTTCTAACAGAAATGAGTACCAGGAGTATTTCCAGGATGGGGGATAACTGTGACCAGTGCATAGGGCTGACAACCTTACCACCTTCATGTGCTGATTGTCTTGAAATCTGGGAGCCTCAACCTCCTGGAACCATAAGGGCCTGTCCAGGCATGTAATGGGATAGCTTTACCTTTATAAGCTAACTACAGCTGTTAATGTCATCATTTGAGCTGGTCCTAAATTTCACTCACATTAAGAACTCTTGAGTTGAACACTACTTCTAGTACAGGGACCATTTTGTAATTATTTAGTACATTTTGATTGTATACTTCTGTTTTATTTAATACAATAGCACAGTACACAGAGACATAAATTACATGAAACAATACTGTTATTATTTACCCTTATGTGTTTCAGCCATTTCTGGCCATCTGTAGGGGAGAACCCTCCCAGATGTACCAAATCTTCCCCTTTTCAGTGGTCAAATATGGCTGAAACATGCAGAGATAATTAATAACAGTATTGTTTATGTATTTCCCATGTTAAGTGGGTCCCTGTCACCACGGCATGGCGCGTCCTTGGGTTGCGGATGGAGGAACGGCCTCCAGGTATGGAGGGTAGCTGCGAATACATTGAATAAGCAGTCGCGGACAGCCGACAAGGGGTGGTCCTCCAGCTTGGGGGTTGGGCGAGGTGCTAACAACTCCTCACCGTAAAAAATTATGATGTTACGAAACAGCCTACAAAGCCTCGGACCTGGACCGATTCTTTGGTACAACCCCAGCTACGGAAAAAGGATATGAGTTTTGGAACATGGAATGTGAGGAGCATGTATAGGCCAGGGTCACTTATGACAGTGGCCAGGGAATTAGCTAAGTACAAGTTAGATTTAGTGGGTGTACAGGAGGTTAGGTGGGACAAAGAAGGGACTGTAAGAGCCGGGGAGTATACTTTTTTCTATGGCAAAGGGCAGGAAAATGATCAATTGGGAACAGGTTTTTTTGTGCACCAGAGAATGGTATCAGCAATCAAGAGAGTGGAGTTTGTTAGTGCTAGGATGTCATACATAGTGCTGAGAGGCCGCTGGTGTAATATCATTGTTCTGAATGCACATGCACCAACGGAAGAGAAGGGTGATGATTCAAAGGACAGCTTCTATGAGGAATTAGAAGGGGTTTTTGATCATTTTCCTAAGTACCATATGAAAATTCTGTTAGGAGATTTTAATGCAAAAGTGGGGAGAGAGGATATTTTCAAACCGACTATTGGGAATGAGAGTTTACATCAGGATAGCAACGATAATGGTGTTAGAGTAGTAAACTTTGCCACATCAAAGAATCTAGTTGTTAAGAGCACTATGTTTCCGCACCGAAATATTCATAAATACACCTGGACCTCTCCTGATGGGAAGACTCACAATCAGATCGATCACATATTGATAGATAGGAGACGGCATTCCAGTATACTCGATGTGCGATCTTTCAGGGGAGCTGACTGTGATACTGATCACTATCTGGTGGTTGCGAAAGTTAGGGAAAGACTGGCAGTAAGTAAACAAGCAGCACAGAAGTTTGATGTAGAGAGATTTAATCTCAAGAAGCTAAGTGAACTAGAGGCTAGGAAACAGTATCAGCTTAAGATCTCAAACAGGTTTGCAGCTCTGGAAAGCTTAAATGTTAGTGAGGACATGAATAGGGCTTGGGAAAACATTAAAGAGAATATCAAAATCTCGGTTCAAGAGAGTCTAGCTCTACACGAACGGAAGCAGCATAAACCATGGTTTGATGCAGAATGTGCAGAATTTTTAGATAAAAGGAAGCAGGCTAAAATTCAGTGGTTACAGAATCCAAACCAAAATAATGGAGATAATCTGCACAACGTAAGACGTGAAGCTAGTAGACATTTCAGGCACAAAAAGAAGGAATATCTGAAAGCTAAAATTAATGAAATTGAAACAAACAGTAAGAACAAGAATATAAGAGACTTGTATAGGGGTATCAGTGAGTTTAAGAGGGGGTACCAGCCTAGAAGTAATGTAGTAAAGGATGAGAAGGGTGACCTGGTTGCAGACTCCCACAGTATTTTGGCTAGGTGGAGGAATCATTTCTCCCAGCTGTTGAATATACACGGGGTTAACGATGTTAGGCAGATTAAAGTACACACAGCAGAGCCACTAGTGCCTGAGCCCAGTGCGTTTGAGGTTGAGATGGCTATTGGAAAACTAAAAAGCCACAAATCACCAGGTATTGATCAGATTCCAGCAGAATTGATTAAAGCAGGGGGTAGGATTATTCGGTCTGAAATCCATAAACTTATTATTTCTATTTGGAATAAGGAGGAATTGCCTGAGGAATGGAAGGAGTCGGTCATTGTGCCTATTTATAAGAAGGGTGATAAGACAGATTGCAATAACTATCGAGGCATATCACTTTTGTCGACTACGTACAAAATTCTATCCAACATCCTTTTGTCAAGGTTAACTCCATATGCAGAGGAAATTATTGGGGATCATCAGTGTGGATTTCGACGTAACAGGTCAACCACTGATCATGTATTCAGCATTCGTCAAATACTTGAGAAAAAATGGGAATACAATGAGGCAGTGCATCAGCTATTTATAGACTTCAAGAAAGCCTATGATTCAGTTAGGAGGGAGGTCTTGTATAATATTCTCATTGAGTTCGGTATCCCCATGAAACTAGTAAGGTCAATAAAAATGTGCCTAAGTGAAACATATAGC
Organism: Coptotermes formosanus; assembly: GCA_013340265.1. Classification (NCBI taxonomy): domain Eukaryota; kingdom Metazoa; phylum Arthropoda; class Insecta; order Blattodea; family Rhinotermitidae; genus Coptotermes; species Coptotermes formosanus. Next base: position 2,132,177 of record BLKM01002754.1, on the reverse strand, counting down.
AGAGTTCGGGTAGGCAAACATCTGTCTGACACGTTCCCTATTAAGAATGGCTTGAAACAAGGAGATGCTCTGTCGCCATTGCTTTTCAACTTTGCTTTAGAATATGCCATTAGGAGGGTTCAGGCAAACCAGGAGGGCTTGAAATTGAATGGTACACATCAGCTTCTGGTTTATGCTGATGATGTTAATATATTGGGCGGAAGCGTACATAGCATAAAGAAAAATGCAGAAGATTTAATTATTGCTAGTAAGGAGATTGGTCTAGAAGTAAATGCTGAGAAAACTAAGTACATGGTCATGTCTCGAAATCAGAATGCAGGACACAATCACAACACAAATATAGATAATAAATCCTTTGAAAGGGTGGAAGAATTCAAATATTTGGGAGCAACCTTAATGAATCGAAACTCCATTCATGAAGAAATTAAGAGCAGATTGAAGTCAGGGAATGCTTGCTATCATCCGGTGCAGAATCTTTTGTCTTCCAGGTTGCTATCCAAAAACACAAAGATTAGGGTATACAGAACTATAATTTTACCTGTTGTTCTGTATGGATGCGAAACTTGGTCTCTCACACTGAGGGAGGAACAAAGACTGAGGGTGTTCGAGAATAGGGTGCTGAGGAGGATATTTGGGCCTAAGAGGGACGAGGCGACAGGGGAGTGGAGAAGACTACATAACGAGGAACTTAATGACCTGTACTCATCACCAAATATTATTCGGGTATTCAAATCGAGAAGACTGAGATGGGCGGGGCATGTGGCACGTATGGGGGAGGAGAGAGGTGCATACCGGATTTTGGTGGGGAGACCCGAGGGAAGGCGACCACTTGGGAGACCCACGCGTAGATGGGAGGATAATATTAAGATGGATATTCGGGAAGTGGGATGGGAGGACATGAACTGGATTGATCTGGCTCAGGATAGGGACAGGTGGCTGGATTGATCTGGCTCAGGATAGGGACAGGTGGCGGGCTCTTGTGAATGCGGTTATGAACCTTCGGGTTCCATAAAATGCGGGGAATTTCTTGACTAGCTGAGAAACTGTTAGCTTCTCAAGAAGGCCTCTGCTCCATGGAGTTAGTTAGTTAGTTATTGTTTATGTATTTCATGTATCTGACTACTGTGTCAGCCATTTTATTAAATACAATTTTTAGTGAGGTACTTGTACCTAAATACACGTCTAAAAGTGTGCTTTTCTTCTTTCAGGAAAGTCAAGAGAAAAGAGGTGGTGGTACTGTCTGCATAAACCATCCCAAACTTTGGCTGCAATATAACCGAATTATTAATGGTACTGATCCTTGTATGGCTGATCAGTAACAACAAATATATGTTCCAAATTTTTCCTTTTGTTTATCATGTAGATTTCCTACATTTCATTAAAAAATTGCATAAAGCTTTAGTATTCTCATTAATTTGTTTCAGACTGTAAGAGTTCTGATGTAAGTTCAGTTCAAGATATTCTGTGTATATGCATAAATTCTTACTGATCGCAAGGTTCAGTATGTAGGACCATTACACTCTGTTCATATAATGAGATGAAATAACAGATATAAAAGAAAAGTAAATAATGAAACCAAGTCAAAATGTAGCATTCTTCTCAGCCAATGAACATGTGAAATTACCTGTCACTACAAATAAAGGTGGTCTTCACAAACTCCATTATTTGCTTCAGTTAATAATACAGTACCTTTGGCTCTTACAGCTATGCCTCCAAATTAACATATCTATGTTGCAAGAAATGAACAGCATTTACAAGAAAATTTATTGAGGATATGTATTATCAATTGACAATTTTAATTGCCTGTCTTTATTTTTAGGGTTAGTAAGTCAAATATGATAAGGTGAACGTGAAAGTTAAAACATGGAATGACAGGAATACATAACAAAATTTTAGTGAGCAGACCTGACAAGAAGAGATTGCTTGGGAGCCCTAGGAATAGTTGGGAAAATATCAAACTGGATCTTCAGGCAGTGGGATATGAAGTGTGAACTGGATTCAAATGGCTCATAGTGTGGCACAATGGCAGGCTCTTCTGCATCCATCAGATTCGGTTATGCACACAGTCAGTACCCACATTAATTTAACATGTCCCATTGATGATGCCCAGAACAAAGGAGGTGGCCTTGGCAATCTTCAGTGGCACTGGCTTGTGCTAATTGTATCACCTCTTCCCACCTGTAGCTGCAGTGGCCCAGACACACTCAATCTTATATCTCTCCCCATGGCACAACAGCTGCTAGTGGGCCACGCCAAACTTGACCTTCAGACCAGGGTACAATAGATACCTACGTGTTAGATACAGAGATACTATATGAGCACTGAATGCAATAGTGGAACACCTAAAAATTGTCTGTCTGCAGTTAATACTACCATTGACACAACTCAAAATTGCCAGTTTGGCGTTAATACTATGATTGAGCTAAAAAAAAATATTTTTGAGTTCAGTCATAGTATTAATTCCAAATGCGTATTTTTGAGTTGTGTCACTACTGCATTCAGTGAGCGACATAATCAGCCACCTTTTTTGCCTTTCCTGTCTGCATAGTTTGGCATTACTTTCGTTCGTAAATTTTAGGAGGTACGGCGATTTTGATTTTTTACTGGAGTTTAGCTACTTGAATTTCAGTACAAACAAGGTGCTACATCATGCTAATTTCCGTAAAAGGTTAAATGCATAATTAAATATATTAACGTTGGTATTGATCACATTATTATGTACATGAGTCAAAAATTTTCATTAGTACGAGGCATGTGCACGCCATGCACAGTTTCAAAAGGTACCACATTCGACGTGCTAACAGCCATAATAGATGACGAATGTCACCGATTATTGATGCGTAGATAATCCGTGACTTCTGCTAATCTCTGTGATATGTAGGTAAGTTTAATCCATGATTACCGGAAGCTAGAGTAGACTAGAGGCACAGCAATTTCCAACTTCAATTATTCTGCAAAATTGTTGGTTTGTTCTAATTAACTTGTAAATATGCACGGTACACAACATATAAAATTCAATTATTCTGTTACCTTCATGGTCTGTTCTAGAGTAAATTTTATCTGTAATTGAAGTGTGCGTGTTTAATATAACCTAAGATTGGTGAAGAAAGAACTCCATACATCCTCAACATCTCCCTCTCAAGATTTATGTCTACAACATAACCTCACTTATTGCTACCATCTTATGCAAAAAATGAGATCTCATTTCTTTTTATAATACTTTATGTTCGTAATTTCCTCCCACGTATTCCATACACAGTTGTATTACATGAAGATGGCGAGGTTGACCAAGAGGTACAACACTCTAAATCTCTAAAAAAAATAAAAAGTTTTGTTGTGACTGACGGGTTGTTTACAATAAAGGTTACATTCATTACATTGTGTTTAGAAATAAAACAAAGCGTTACCAAACCCACACACCCAACAACAGTCAATTCCATTTTAATTATTTCAGCTTCAAGTGTATCTGAAGACTTGTGCATCAGAGCAACTTGTGACTGAATAAATGATGTGGAGCCACATGACATTCCTGATCATGTCCCTCAAGTTTCTTCTTCTACTGAACCTATCAATTATACATCCCAGACTAAGGTACGGCCTGATGTGTATTTCTTTTGCTACTGGAAAGTGTATAAAACAGGCTCACTTTGCAAATGATCTCCCATATCCTACCCCCTTGTTGATCAGGACTGAACGGCCCAGCTCTTGATCCCATCACAATGATAAAACAATCTTGTTACTACATACATACGTAGCACGGACCACAGAGCATCTATTATAATACATGAACATCTAGTTACGACAGCCGCGTCATTTGTGGCTTCTTTCAGAAAATTGTATGAATGATAAACGTCTGATCATGTCATGTGTAGACATACCAAAATCTTAGATTCGTATGTTGCTGTCACATGCATTCTCCCAAACTTTTAATTAAAAATTCTGTAACATTTAGTAAGACATGTTTGTATAACAAAATAATAAACTAAGATAAATATACGGAAACTGAACTATACTCAGCAGTACGGAAAAGAGGCAATCAAAGGCAACAGAAAGTTGACGACACTTCCTGTTCCGGTCGTCTGCTGCTCTGCTGCTGGAAGGCAAAAAATCAGCGAGTACGAAAGAAAGTTGTAGGAAAGTTAGAAGTAGGTGGGATTACGTTCTTATAATTATGTTTATTATAAAGCTTTTGGGACCTGATTATGTGCTTTTAAATGTAATGAGTGTAATGTTGCAAATCTGTATACCCTATAAGTTGGAGTTAATACATTCGGTGGTGTAATATGGGCTGAGGTTATCATGAACTACTGACTAAACGCTTTGAAGAACTTTTGTTGTGCTGTCAACATGCTTATGCGCGTGGTAGGACAGTCAAAGCTTTTTATTTCATGTCGGACATATGTCTGTGTGTTTCAACATTGTTGTGATCACGAAGGTTACAAGGAGGTTGCAAATGTCGGTGTAGTTGGATAAATACATTTTGAAAGTATTATTAGCTCTACTGTATTACAGATCTACCAAAGCTTATTTAGTGTGCCGTTACTGAGGACGCGAGTGCTGGGGGGTGTGGTGGATTATGGTCGCGCCCCCATGCCCTCTTACTTAGGAAACCTGCCAATCGAGACTGACGTAGGTTAGCCGTTTAGTCTGTCTCTCTGTTATGGTCAGTGCCGTTGTTTCCAACAAAATCTGCCAATCGCGACTGACTTAGGTTAAACGTTTAGGCTATTTGTCGATTATAGTCAGTGCCGTTGTTTCCAGCAAAACGTGCGAATGGAGACTGACTTCAGTTAGCCATTGATGCTGTCTCTCTATTATAGTCAGTGTCTTTCTGAATAACAAAACCAGCTAATGGATAATGACGTAGGTTAGCCATTCAGGCCATTTCTCTGGTGTTGTCTGCCTCTGTTCATAGTCCGCACTGTTGTTATTCCCCTACATTTTTCAGTCATTCATTCATTCATTCATTCATTCATTCATTCATTCATTCACTCATTCATTCATTCATTCATTCATTCATTTACAATCCATAAATCCAAAATACAGTCTTAAAGACAACAGGATGTGGATTTGGTCAAAATAGTTAATAGTGTAGCTATAATAGTATATATACATTGTCAAGACAGGCATATAAGGTATATAAAATATTATACTAGAATAAGTCTAAGTTTAATATAAAATTGGCAGTCAGTATCGGGATAATAAGACCTTAAAATGTAGTATAACATATACACAGGGAATCAACAACAATAGTCATGTGAGCTACTAAATCTAATTATAACTAGACACTGCTGATAGAATGTTTCAATTCTTATCTGGATCAAATTTAACATCAAAGGTAAAATATTCCTCTAAAGAGTAAAATGAATGTATTAAAAGGAATTTTTTAATGTAACTTTAAATCTTTTTGCATTGTACGACAATTGATTTATACTTTGAGGCAAGGAGTTATATACCTTAATGCCAGAAGAATAAACACCTTTCTGAGCTTTAGTTAAATTTAGTAATGGGGGGTGCAAGTTGTCACTGTGTCTTGTGCAAATGGAGTGAATTTCATTGTTGGTTGGAAAAATTCCATTATTCTTGATAACAAATAATAATAGTGAAAAAATATATTGACAATAAAAGGGTAAGATTTCCAATTCTTTGAAAATTTTGCGACATGAATGACAATTCCCAATACCCATGATTATTCTGATTACCTTTTTTTGTTGCTTGAAAATGGAATGACTGTGTGGTGAAGTTCCCCAAAAAATTATTCCGTATGACATTATTGAATGAAACTATTAGAAGTAAGTATCTACCAGAGTTGACAGAGGCATAAAAGATTTTAATATTCTAATAGCATAACTTGCCGAACTTAATTTAGAGTGTAAGCAGTCGGTGTGGTTTCTCCAAGTGAGATTGGTATCAAGCATTAATCCTAGAAATTTTATGGTCCATATATTTGAAACGTGATTATTGTTATAATTTATTGATAAGTTGATATTATTATCTGATTTACATGTAAATTGCATAAAATGAGTTTTGTTATAGTTTAAAGTAGGCATATTATTTCCAAACCATGTATTTAGTGTAATAAACGATAATTTAATTTCCTTTACAAATTGGATTGGGTTTGGATATGAGCATACTATCCTTGTATCATCAGCAAGCAAGGTAGGATTACCAGCATCTTTTAAGGTAAAAGGCAACTCATTTATGTAAATGAAGAAGAGTAATGGACCCAATATGGACCCTTGAGGTATGCCTTTACGGATCATTTCCCAATCAGAATAATATTTAGTCGATATATTGTTATCTATTATCACTCTCTGGTATCTATCACTTAAGTAAGATTTAATTAGTTGATAAGTTTTTCCAGTTATGCTGTAGAATTCCATTTTAGACATTAAAATTCCATGGTCAACACAGTTGAAGGCCTTTCTAGTATTGCAAAAAATACCACCCACTATTGACCTGTTATTAAGAGATGTTAATACATCATTTAGTAGTTTATAAGAAGCCAATTCAGTTGATAATTTATTCCTGAATCCATATTGCTCAGGAGCAAATACATTATTGTTGATAAAATGATTATATAATCTTTTATACATTACCTTTTCAAAAATTTTTGAAAAAGATGTCAATAGAGAGATCGGTTGATAATTTTTTATATTAGTCGTTTCACCATCTTTAAATATAGGATTAATTTGGGCATATTTTAATCTGGAGGGAAATGTACCCATGGATAGTGTCTTGTTTATTATATGTGTTAATGGAGATATTATCTAAGGAGTACTTATTTTTAGTATTTTCATTGGAATTTCATCATATCCAGATGAGTTTTTCGTTTTTAGTTTCTTTATAATATTTCTTATTTCATTAGTGTTAGTGGGCGTCCTGTCGTCACCGACCTTTGTAATGGTTGTAACAGTTATCCTCAGCATTACAGTATACACTGCTCATCTACACTGTTACATTTGCTTTCTCACACTCGCAACCTCCACCTCCCCTCCTGCCAAGCTAGACGGGTCCTTCCTTCTCCTTGAGACTCTGCCTACATGCAGTACCTTGATATGCACTATGTTCATCTCTCTAGAAAATTTTCCTCCTGTGGTAGACTTATAATACAGTAGAGCCATATTATTATTATTATTATTATTATTATTATTATTAGTAGTAGTAGTAGTAGTAGTTACTGTATATAATGATTTCTGGGCTATCATTGCCTGTCACACTGAAGTCTGAACATGAATGCTGGATACTCCTATGAAACTCCCTGGAAAGTACGGTGTCAGTGTATTAAAATTTTTTATGTAGAAAGGTTCAAAGAGAATATAGACATTAAAGTATTTATGAGGTGAGATGCAGGGAATAAATAGAAGTTAATGTAATTACAGGATCATAAATGGAGTATATTCTGTTTTGCGACTATATTTATGTGTCACTGAATTTGAAGTTTGTGATACAGTTGCTAGACCAAAATATTGTAATCTAACCAGTCTGCATAAACCTGCATTGCCTTCTGGTTTTCTTTAAGGTTCCTAGCCAGAAAGGAAGATCACATAGCTGTAACAGTAAGCAGACCTCAAATTCGTATTTTACTGAGCTTTATTTCAGTGACATATTTCATTTCAGATAATGGCAGGAGATTCACATGTAGATGAATCTCAGTTCAAGGGCCTTTCTAAATACTTTAATTCAACTACTTCAACTGGCCGAGCCAATGTAAGTATAGTACATTTTTTTAATTTGTGAATACTTATTGCTCTTCGCAAGAATTCTTGTCAAATATATCATGCTGAATATACGTAATTTGGCTGGAGGTTTTAATGACCAGAATTGTATCTAAAGAAGTCACATTGGTAAAGTAGCATACTGTTATGAAAGTTTCATGGGATATGAAGCTGGAGGAAAGTGCACATCACATAAACTGTTACGACATTTCTTGTATGAGATTAGCTTTACTATTCAGGTTAGCTGTCGGGTGTTAACTCCATCCACCCATCTACCATCAAACCATCTCATTACAGTGTGACAAAACTGAGTGGCATTCAGTGATGCACACAGCAGTAAAGAAACTGTGATGTGTACATGTGACAGATGTTCAATAAGGAAGGTTCCCTTGGTCCTAAAAATTAAATTGTATGTCATTACAATATGAAATGTAGCTTATTTATTCAACTGCTTTTGTCTTCCAGGTTGCTATCCAAAAATATGAAGATTAGGGTATACAGAACTATAATTTTGCCTCTTGTTTTATATGGATATGAAACTTGGTCTCTCGCATTGAGGGAGGAACAAAGGCTGAGGGTGTTGGAAAATAGAGTGGTGAGGAGGATATTTGGGCCTAAGAGAGACGAGGTGACAGTGGAGTGGAGAAGACTACATAGCAAGGAACTTAATGATCTGTAGTCATCACCAAATATTGCTTGGGTGATCAAATCGAGAAGAATGAGATGGGAGGGGCATGTGGCATGTATGGTGGAAAGGAGAGGTGCATACAGGATTTTGGTAGGGAGACTTGAGGGAAGGTGACCACTTGGGATACTCAGGCATAGATAGGAGGGTAATATTAAAGTGGATCTTCAAGAAGTGGGAGGGGGGTCATGGAGTGGATTGAGCTGGCTCAGGATTGGGGAGAGGTGACAGGCTGTTGTAAATGTGGTAATGAACCTTCAGGTTCCATAAAATGCGGGGAATTTCTTGACTAGCTGAGGACCTGTTAGCTTCTGAAGAAGGATTCTGCTCCATGGAGTTAGTTAGTTAGTTAGTCAGTCAGTCAGTCAGTCAGTCAGTCAGTTAGTTAGTTAGTTAGTTAGTTAGTTATTCCACTGAAGTATCATTACTTTCCAACATAATCCCCATCTTCATGCAAGTTTAAACATTTTGTTGTGGTAGAAATTGGCCTCTAGATTTGTAGTGATTTCCACTTACATGAAAAATGCAGAAATGTGCTCAGGGGATTATGTTGAAAAGTGAGACACATTTGACATTGTAATAAGTTCTGATTTAATTTTAGTGGCCTACTGAATGTTACTTATTGGGCACCCCTTGTATACTGTGGACTGATGTTCCTGATGTGGTTCAAGTGTTTAGGCATTGTTAGGTCAGGTTAGGGTATTTTGACTTGGTTATTTTCTTTGAGTTTGGGTAGGTCTTTATGCAGGAGAGTTTGCAGATGTGGATAATGTCTGTGAATGTTCTGAATAAGTATTGATGGATAGCCAGCAAGAACTGGTCTTCCAACTGGAACATTGAGATGAAGGCTGCCCTCACTGTAAAAAACAAAAAAGCAAGCATGTCACAAAATGTCCAGTTGAGCCAATGTTAGCTGTTAAAGTACTCTGCTCCATGGAGTTGTGGGTTTTGACTTCTGACCAGTTTGGTTTTGATAAGTTTGTAACTCATGGAGGTGGGGTAGTGTAGTCAGTATTTTGAGTAAGCTACAGCTTGGATGAATCCAGCAGGGTCCAGAGACTTCTGTCTTCTCCAGAATATCCATACTTGCTCTGGGGTCCACTCAGTGGGCTGGAAGCTCCTACACTGAGTGTGAAGTGAGTGGAATATGAGGCTGAGCATTCACTTCCATGTAGTAGCAGGGTTAAGAATCAGCGAGCTATACGTATACCTATATGTATTCATAGCATGCACAGGGACAACATTATGCCTTTTTACCTTTGAATATGGGAATTTTGTGATTCGCCTGTTGTTTTATGTGGGTGTGAAACTTTCTGTCTCGTATTGAGGGAAGAATATTGGCCGAGGGTGCTGAGGAAGGCACAGTAAAACCCATGAAGTTGGCTACCCTTTTAAGTCACCTACTTGTCACAGTTGGCCACACTTTGCAGAACCAGCAAATTCCTATGATCTTATACATGGTCACTGCTCCACAACTTGGCCACCTGTGTATCTTGGATCTTGGCCACAGTTTCACATTTATGGCTGTGCTTTATACGTAAGTTCAGCCTCCCTCTGTTAGCTAACCTAAAGGGCTTATAGGTTTTTTTTGTCCTCATTCATTAGGAGAACTATGTGTTGCCCAGTCAAGCTCCATCCTTTTTCCACAAGTATGGACAAGAGAATGGAATTTCCTGGTGGCAACTGGCCCATTACTGTACTTTTAAGTCCATATTTATTGACACAGTTTGTACCTGCTTTCCAACTGGACACCAGTTTTTGCACTCTGAACTGTATACTTGCACAGCCAGTAGTTGCATAGTTCAGTTTTCATAGTGCCATGTGATTTTCATAAGTTGGCCACTTGTGTAAGTTGGCAGCTTTGATTAGAATCAAAGGTGGCCAACATATACATGTTTCACTGTACTTGGACCTAAGAGAGAGGAAGTAACGGGTAGATTGGAGAAAGTTATATAATGAGAGGCTTCATGATCTGTACTCCTCACTGGATATTATTTGGTTGATGAAATAAAGAAGAATGAGATGGCTGGGGCATGTGGCATGTATGGGGAAGAGGGGAGTTGGAGAACTTGAGGGCAGGAAACTGCTTGGAAGACCTAGGCATAGATATGAGGATAATGTTAAAATGGATCTTCAAATAATAGGATGGGGGGCGTGGACCGGATTCATCTGGCGCAGAATACAGAGAAATGGCAGGCTGGTGTGAACACAGTAATGAACCTTTTGGTTGAATAAAATGTGTGTAATTTATTGACTAGTTGAGCAGTTGTTAGCTTGTCACAAAGGACTGTGTTCCCGGAGTTAGATAATTCTGTAAGTGATGTTTCACATACATGTAGCTAGATAAGCATTTGTTTAACAGTGAACTTCATTTGGAAGTTCTTGTCCAACACTTGTGACTGGGATACTTTCCCAGACACTGTTGTGTGTTGATGTTGCATCTGTTTGTACATGCAGCTGCCCTTACATATTCTGGCAGTCATGCATAAATTCTTAGTTTCAGAGGGCATGAATTTATGAAGTCATCACAGACATTTTGAAGAAGTAAATATTAGAAACTGATAGTCGTGTAGCACTGACAAATTTGATATAAAATTTGGCTAAGAAAACTGCAACCCAAAACTAATATGCTAATTGTGCAGATGAAGTTACACAAAATCCTCACATTTGTATGTGATTTTCTCTCTGTATTTCTGTGTAAGACGTATGTTTCATATCTCTAGGTGGCAAAAGCAACGTATGCTTCCCTAGCACTGCTCACCTTATACTTCATGTTGAAGCCGAAGAAGCAGCCCACTGCAAAGTAGATGTGGAAAAAAAAAACAATGTGAAAATTATAGAAGACATTAGTTGTGAAATTTCTAAAAATTATCAAACTGTAACACACATGAAATGGTTATTTATTCCTCATATGGGATGAAATTAGTGCTGTATTTTGGAGCAAAATGAAAGGTGACATAAATATATTATATTATTTCTTTTTATAGTATTTGTGGCCTAGAACACTTCGTGGCTGTACTCCAGGGTTACCTAGGGTTTTTATGTCATCACAGTTGACAACACAGTGTTTATTATTTATTTCAGACTTTAATTACCTCTCTCTTATCACAGTATGTTGATAATTTACCAGTTCTGTTTTTCATGTTCTTCATTCTGGACTGATGGGCACCAGTTTGTTTTTCATAGTTTGTATGAATCTTCACAATAGGGCTGCATTTTCTGCCTTGCATCTCTTTGGGAACATGTTTTGCCAGGTACAGGATATAGTTTGTCTTTATGTTGTATGGGCTGAGTGATGCGTTCGGATGTCTCCAGGTAGATTCTGTGGTGTTGTTGGTTGCTGCAGTGGTATTGTAAATGAAGATTATAGAATGGTTTATCATTGGGTGGGAGTATTCTCCATCAGTGATATCAAGGGAAGCATGTGTGAGTGAAATTAAATAATTTGTGTGTGTGTGGTTGGTTTCAGTTTAATGTTAGCAGTTTTGTTTTAGCGGGGTAATGCTACTTGCAGTGAACCATGATGAGTGTCTTATACTTTTTGCTTCCACGCATTGTATCATTTCAGTAATTTTACCATACCACCACTCATATTTGGGGGCAGTTGGTGGTACAGTTGATTGAGGGACTGCCATTCTATGGCATTGGGGTCGACTCAGCCTGTAACAGAAATGAGTATACCAGGAATAATTCCTGGGGGGTAAAGGCTGTCAGTGCGTAGGGCTGACAATCCTACCACCTTCATGTGCCGACTGTCTAGAAATTCTGGGAGCCTCGACCTTCTGGAACCCTCAGGGCCTGTCCAGGCCTGTAATGGGATTGCTTTACCTGTATCTTTTACCACTCACATTTTCCACTGATTTTTTTCTGTTTTGTACGTCTTTGTATTGTCACATTTGGGGCATTTCATTTTTTATTACTGGAATGTCTTGTAGGAATGGTATTGCTTTTTTATATTCTGTAAATAGATAGATGAACAGTTTAACTGGATTCCTTGTTGTTTCACAAGAGTTTGTCCAAGTAATCCGTTTGGTATATGCCCTATATCTTTTAGTTGCTTCTGGTGTCTCTTTATCATGTCTGATCATGAAGATCATCATTTTTTTATGTATTAGTTCAAAACATTATTGCCGTTCATAGAATGTGCCATAGTCACAGTCAGCATTGCGTTATGATTACATGCTTCTTTTGGGAATACACTGAAGTTAATAAAGTATTTCTTGAAACACAATAGCTTACACTGAATGTTACGCTTGTGGGTTATGTTACTAGTACATCAGGATTTCATCCCAAATCCTATGAATCATGTCTGCATCTATGGTTGCAACCGATTCTATGTTATCTGTGTGTGTATTTCTTCCAAACTTGTAGGAAGAGGTGGAACAAAAACTTTGTCTTTAACGTATCCCCACACAGAGAAGTCCAGGGGTGTTAAATCAGGCGATCGTGGTGGCCAAGCTATCCTTCCACGAAATCGCTTACAGATGGGACATCTGTTGCATGACATGAGGAAACCACATTGAACACCTGTCAAAATCTGTAGATAAAACTTAAACATATACTGCATTTTGTGATATATATCATAATACAGTAAGTTGTCTACTTTCTATGTTATTACACCTTAGTTTTGCGTATAACTAATTTAGGAACGCCCTGTATTTTAATATGTGCTGCCATGTGTTTCCCGTTGTTGTTGTTGTTGTTGTTGCTGTTGTTGTTGTATGTGTTCTTATTACATGTCATCCATTGGGTGCACTGAAGTTGCGCTGTCTTTTTGAAGTACTGGTCTAAGGTAACCCTGGATTAGCTCCTATTTCATTGTTAAATCATCATGAGACTTAACAATAATGCTCCTTGGTGACATGACACCATGTAGTTCAGTGTTTTAAGTAGTGCTGCTTGACTACCATCGTTCTGCTACTCCAACCACCTATTTTGGCTTTCTTTATATCAGCCCTATTTTCTTGTGTACAGTTTACCCTTCTTGAACTGCACTGGCTGCTCATAGATGATTGTAAGTATATATACTGGTGTATGTGGCATCATGCTGGAAGACTGATGTTCATCTGTCTGCACAGTGAATGTTACTGCTACCCCTGGTATGCCACCACTTGTTAATCATGTGTATAAATGGACATAATGTCACAATAGCACAGTGATTGTAGCACTGTACAAAGGATTTCTGTTTTGTGAATTGTGTCCAACAAAGTCCTTCACGTACATTAACCCTTTAAAGGCAAAGCATATCTGTTTTATATAAGGACTCAGCGCGTACCGCGCTGTAAACACTCTTCACTTGGGTTATAAAAACCAATCTCTTAATGTTTTATAAGGCAGAAGTTGCTGTTTGTTCTGAGATCCATACAAAACACATAAATGCAATGTGGGCACCACATAGAATTTTTTAATGTTAAACCTGGTGGTATGTAAAGTTACTGCTAGGCTTTAAAAGGTTGAAGTGTGCTTCTGGTCTCAATGGTATTTTGCATTAAGTATGGCTACATGTGTGGATAACAAAGCTGCTGTAATGAGCTGCTGACATTTGACATCAACATAATTTTAATTTGAAACATTTTCATGAACCGTCTTTTGTGTTGTCTTTTCATACTGACTGTGTAGAACAGCCTGTTCTGAATGCTGTTAATTTCAGAATGCATGCAGACTTACAGTGACAATTTTGAACATGTCTCATTTTAAAGACCATGCCATTAGACAAATAAGATTGTATGAAAATTGTTGTTGTCTGTGAATAACTTTTTGTTGAATGAAAATTGCTCTTGTCTGTGAATAACTTTTTGTTGAATATCAAACATTTTTTCATTCAGTTAGAATCATTAGGCATACAGTTCACAAAATGGGTTTTTAAAAGTTGTGAAAAATCATTACTTGGACATTAGATAATGCCTCCCTTCCCTGGATTAACTTCGGCAAACTTCAAAATAAATAATTATTAGCATGCCTTAATATAAAAATCTACAGAATTATAGTACCATTAACTTTAAACACGTATTTTAGGGGCGTTGTATTAATGCAGAACAACATGACTTGTGCAGTATTGAATACAGTGTTAATGATGTGTTAATTACCTGCTGCATGAAGGTTTAGAAGAATATTATATCACTACATGTCTGTATGTTATTCTAGGGTTACCATACATCCAGGTTTTTCCAGACATGTCCCTGTTTTCAGGCTTCAGAATTGTGTCTAGGGGGATTTCTTAATTTGACAAAAATATCCAGGTTTTTGGCCTTTGTCAATAGTCATATTCAATTTTTGAATGGTTGTTATGTGTGTTGTAGCTCGTAGTTCTTGTAGGCAACATTAAACTTTAGAACGTATTTTCACAATCACTTCCGGTTGTTCCGAACACATGCTGGCACAGCCCGGTTCCAGGCATTCATTTTGAATTGTGTGCAGTGCAGTGGACAACGTGTTCTGTGCTGCTTAGTTCATGTGTCTTTTTTTATGGCGTTCTTACAGTGGAGAAAAGGAAATGTAAATTCACAGATGAACTAAAAAGGAAGTATTTGTGTTTTGAGAATGGTCACGATGAGTGGGAAGCCGACTGCTTGGTATATAAACCAGGAACTTACATGTCTGTGGCGAACAGGGGTGCTCTTGATCTTTGAGTCAACGTGGAATCATGTTTTTCGGCCAAAATTTGGTAAACCCCTTTGCCGTTGATATATCCTCCTTTTTATGGTCAGTAAGTGGAAAATGTCCCCTTTTCCTGTGATGGATATATGGTAACTGTATGTTATTCAGTTTTGATGACGGCATATTGTATTTGTGTAAATGAACTGATGGCTGGGTTGTATTGTGTGCTTGTGAGTTTTGATCTCTCTAGAACATCAAAACTCACAGCCACACAAGCCCTTGGAAATATGAGTACAGCTGAAACACTACAGAACAGTCGTGTTTGGCTGCCTACAATTGCCTTTCTGAAATTACAGAACAGATCGGGATGAAATTTGGTAGTGGAACTGGTACACCGAAAGTTGCCTGTTTAATATGATATTGCTTGTTAGTGGATCAGTGTATTCCATCATGTTTTACATGAATCTTAAATTAAATGTGGATTGTATGAAAAACAGTTCATTCTGCATAATAGAAAATACGAGCTCTTTACACTTCATAGTACTTTTACATAATGAACAAATGCAAGGAAAACGTTTGATGATTCTGGCTCTGTGGGCTGTTTTGCCAAGTAGCAGGGTTATTGATTCCTGATGTTGCTTGGAAGTGTCTGCGAGGATTAATCCTGAAGACCAGAATCCTCAACATCAGCACTTGTGGAAACCTCAAATCTTGCAAACAGCAATTTGTGATTGCCTTGTCCAATACTTTTGTATCAGCGGTGTCTTAACACTCAGGTGGATAAAACTGTAAAGAATTGTGATGCTGTGTTATGATTGCACATGCAGTGAAGAATGCTGATTTATGATATAAGCCAGTGGTTCCCAAGGAATCTGCAGCCAGTTCCCTGGCTGTCCATGGGTACATTTCTGTAATGGATGCTTTGACTTGATGTTTTGTTAAAAATAATTGCAGAACTTCTTTAACCTTTTAAAGCCTAGTGGTAACTTTACATATGACCAGGTTTAACATTAAAAAATTCTATGCAGTGCCCACATAGCGTTTATGTGTTTTGTACAGATCTCTTAGCAAACAGCATCTTTTGCTTATAAAACATTAAGAGATTGGTTTTTATAACTGAAGTGGAGAGTGTTTACAGCGTGGTACGCACTGAGTCCTTATATAAAACAGATACACGTCATCTTTAAAGGGTTAATTGGCCATGTTTGTTTTGTGTATCTAATCAAGAAACCCCATGTACTCACGAAGTGAGAGACAATCAGTAATTAAGGTCGAATCATGCAGTGTGTTATTATGTGTGCTACGGGTATGTATTCATAGCTATCTAAAATCAGTTATGAGATATAAATTTTTGATTTTAGATACGTATCATCCGAACATTATATTTACATGAGCAAGGGTGTGTGGATCTTTTGTTATTTTTGGAAGCCAAAAGGGGTCTGCGAGCAAAAAACTTTGGGAAACACTGATATAATCTGTCATCAAAAAGAGTTCCGTTGTGCTTGACATGTGACTATCAAAGGACCTATCACGTTCATACATTTCAACAAACAGTGGTTGTATACCACATCATGGGACATGCCACCTCTTTTGTCTGCATTAAGGTAGCGTTCACAACAGCCACGTACAGATGCAGCCGATTATTTTTTTTATTATGCATTCCATAAGCGTTGGGCCACATATCTAGGTTTCACTTGTGAGAAATGACGCCACAACGCTGGCTTTGAGACAACGTAGAGGTCGCACGTTGAAGGGTCGAAATGCCTGAGAAAAAGCACGCTGGGTCATATTACAGAAAAATGGAAACGTCAGTTACCCTGCTGCTAAACCGCGAAACTCCCACATGGTACTACCACCAACCATGCTCCCAAATTCAGAGTCCTTTCTAATTCTCTTGGTTGCAAGCGTACATTTCTCGGTACGTGCTTTTAGCGTACCTAAAGTTTAAGGGGACTGACGTACGTTTAAAGAAAATATCAGGCACTTAGTGAAACAATGTACCACCCAAAGTGCATTGTCATTTTCAATGGCTGAAAACAGTACTATAGAAGTACAGGCACGGTTCACCATCTGGTACAACCACTTAGGGCTTGTCCACACCTGCAAACATCGTATGGCAACATGTTTTTGTAAACAGTTTGCAAACAAGTTAAGTTAACCTTTTAAAGCCTAGCGGTAACTTTACGTACCACCAGGTTTAATATTCAAAAATTGTACGTGGTGCCCACATTGCGTTTATGTGTTTTGCACGGATCTCAGAACAAACAGCAACTTTTGCCTTATAAAACATTAAGAGACTGGGTTTTATAACCGAAGTGGAGAGTGTTTACAGCGCGGTACGCACTGAGTCCTTATATAAAACAGATACGATTCGTCTTTAAAGGGTTAATGTTTGTGTACTGTTGGCGGTGCAGACAACCTTCGAAAAAATATGCCGTGTTTCTCGTCTCCAGCTGAGGATGGAAAACACGATCAGTTTGCAAACACGTTATCAGTGCGTCGCGCGCCACAGGCAAGGCAAATATTCAGAATATGGACAAGTGAGAACACTTAATATTATACACACCGGGCATCATATTACAATATTCATAATAGCCAACAAGCACGAGATAGAATACATATATAATGTATACTAAAGACCCCTTCGTATGTTTCGACAACAAGGTGACGTCGTCAGGGGGTTCATCACAACGGATTACAAGATCATCACATCAACTTATGCGGTTAAAAGATCAAACATTAAAAACCCAAACCTTTTAATTCCACAATTATAATTTGCAGTACTTCGATGTTAAAATATTGAAAGTGATAAACGGTCACTCCTGGTGTTTTTAGTTGTTTAAGGTCATGTGGACTGTGCACAGAAGCATCTCCATCGCTCAAATATGGATCTTGTCGTGTTACAGCGTGTACTATGCGTTGTGTGGGTTGATGTACTTTTAACCGTATAAACTGATTTGACGATCTTATAGTCCTTTGTGACGAACGCCCTGAGGATGACAGCTAGGTTAGGTTAGGTAAGACAAAGGCAAAGCAAAGCTGGTGCGTGTGATACTCTGGCAACAAAATAGGGTGTTATTGCGGTGGAGGTAGAGAAGAAAATACAGGCGTTGAAAACGCAGTTTCGCAGAGAAGCCAAGAAATTCCAAGAGAAGCGGGAGTTCTCTGAAGAAGGCTCTTAGTAAAAGACTCGCCTGTAGCTAGATATATAAGCGTAACAGCTAATCTAATGGACTGAGGAATCGCCGCTCAATACTTTGTCTCTGTTCCTGATATTTTGGAGCCAATTACTTGTAGCAATATTTCAAAATCCGAAGATGTCATACTGACAAAATGTCTGAAGCCAGCGCCATCTTCTAGCTTAAAATTTGCCAAAAGATTTTCTCCATACCAGGTTCCTTTATTGAGGAAGTGTCTAATCCACCAGCGTCTCCGATTTCTTCGTCGGCGCCTTCATTTAAGAGAAATATATGGGCAGTACAAACCTCAGCCACACATTCGCTGTGCGACATGATGTTTTGAACTTCAGTAACATAGGCAGACGCGAAACAGTGTTCGTCGACTGTGTGCCAACGATCCGCAAATATGGTCGGCGAACTGTTTGTAAATAAGTGTTGCTAAATTTTGTAAACAACGTTTGCAGGTGTGGACGAGCCCTTACACTACGCTCTGCATGTCTGGAGCGTGTTACTTCATCGTCAGGAGGTTCTTAAGTTTTCTGATCGGGTTTTTGTTACCCGGCGTATCCGCAGATCTGACTGCACGCCGCGCAGAAAGTGTTACGTTAGAAGTGCAGGACAGACCCTTACTGTGAACGAAAGGTTCGAAACCTGCTGGCGCGCAGTGTAACAAAACTACAATATACACCATGTTTGTATAAGACAGTGAACAGTGCCTATTAATTCAACAACTCTGTACTCCCCACGAAATGTTATCGGGCGATCAACTCAAGAAAAATTAGATGGGCAGAATGTTGCACTTTGGGAGACAGGAGGGGCGCATACAGGGGTTTGGTGGGGAAGTCCGAGGGAAAGAGAACCATTTGGAAGCCCTAGGCGTGGGCGGGAGGATAATATTAAAGTTTCTTTTCAAGAGGTGGAATTTGGGTATGGATTCAATTGGTCTGGTTCAGGTTAGGGACAGGTGGGGGGCTCTTGTGAATGTGGTGATGAACCTTTGGGTTTCATAAAATGCGGGGAATTTCTTCAATAACTGACGACCGGTTAGCTTCTCAGGAAGGACGTCACTGCATGGAGTTAGTCATTTATTCAACAACGGGTTGTCGCTGACTACAAAAATGTCTGGCTTGTTTACGACAATTACAGTGTGGATACCGTGGTATTCACCACGGATGAGCCACTACCAGAGAATGTTGTGACCAACAAATAACATTTACCTTCTCATCCTTGATTTACCGCTTGCATATGTCTGAGCAGTTTAGCGTCTGTCGTGGCGGTTGTAGTCTGCAATACAATTGAGTGCAATGGCAGGAGTAACTATTGTAGCTGTTATAGGGGGTTTGTGGGAAGATTGGGTTGTGAAACGGCGAAGTTGATGTAGGTGAGTTTCACTTCCTACACAATCGAATACCATAGGAAATTATGATCCACAAACATAACCTTCGAACTTTGAGTAACAGCTAAAGAAAGTTCATCTCAGTACGTTGCTTTGAATCGGTTTTCGGAATTAGGCCGTGTCGAGTAATGAAGATTTTCCGACGTCCGGGGAAGCGTTTTCGGCTTAGAGTGCAAGAATCTTTATTCCTTAACGCGGCCTGATCCCAAAACTAATTCAAAACCGTTGAACTCCAGCCACTAATGCGTAAGGGGTATATTTCAGTAATTGGGAATTATTAGGCCTTGTCTATGCTTAGTCGTTAATCACGATTTTTAAACTTAATCAAATGCCAATTAAAGCTTCTTCAGAGTGCTGGCTTAATTTGGAAAGTATACGAAAAGAGAACAATTCTATAATATTTTATTGCGCTTGTGTAATGTGTGTACCCGATTTTATTTCATTAAATTAGTTTTCTACAAGCAGTCGGAGATGAACACAAATAGAGACACAAGGTTTAAAGTTCTCAGAGCGACGTTTCTGAAGTTTAAAGTCATGTGGAATGTTATGCAGTGTTGGGTTTGCAGTTCCCAACATTTTGAAGGATTGTACTGCCGTCATCTACAGAAAAAAGCTGGGTCAGCATCCCAGAAGATTTGAGTGTTCATTCTTATGAATGTATTCATGTACCCTTAATACATGTTAATCAAATTTTATCAATGTCACGTTTGATTATTAGTACTGTATTGCTTTTGTATTCGGGAGGCCCAGTGTTCTAGTTTTAGCCCAAATACTCGTTGTCCTGACACCTTTATAGCTGTTTTTTTGTTTCTCCAGGAAAATGGTGGTATAATACCCAAACTATGCCATGACATAATAATCATAATAATTTATTTGAATTCAATTCTTACAATGCTTAAGGCTGCCAGCTAATTAACATCAGGTTGTCCGTACCTCAACATGTCATTTTGTGTAATTCTCCATCTGTAACTTTATGCTGTGGATTACTGATATACATTTGTCTGTGGCTACTAGAGGTTTATATCCTTTTGCTTGGGCTAGAGTTTTCTGTTTAGTCCGACATCTTGTGGTTTCTAACGTGACTCCTAGGTAATTAACTTTATCAACTACTCCAATATTTTGTGCATTCATTCCCCGTCTGTCAGTTGTTTTAATTTTCCTCCTTTCTTAAGGACCACTATTTTAGATTTGTTCCAATTACATTTCTAATTCCAATATTTACAGTATTTATCTACTAGTTGAATTTTCTTTTGTAACCTCTAACTTGTAAAATGTGATATATAGCCAAATTGTCGGCAACTAATAGTCCTGGTGTTCTTAATCCATTTATCACTGGGGTGTGTGTTCCTTCTATATCAATATATTCTGTGATGTTGTTTATAAAAATATTAAGTAAATATGGGCTCAAACCACAAGCTTGACAGACCACTTTTTTTGAGGTGCACTTCTGGATGTTTGGTTTTTTCCACACTTCACACAAAATTTTATGTCCTAATGTACTGTTTTTATATGATTAGTTATATTCTCACTTGCCTCTATTTTTGTCATTTTAAACCACAAACCCTTTCCATTAGTGGAGTTACATCCCTTCTCAGAATCTACAAAACACATGTATATTCAGCCCCTTTTTTCTCTCAAGTATGTATGAATACATGTTTTGATTAAAAACATATTATCTACTTAACCTTTTACCTTCAATAAATCCTGCCCAAAGCAAGGCCAGTTGTGTATGATGCAACAACCGTTCTGTTAGCCTAAAAGTTAATGTTGATGAGTATATTTTCCAAAAAACTGGTAATAGTGAAATCCATGTATAGTACTGGGCTGCCTCTTGATTTCCCTTCCCCTTATTAATTGGTTGTTGTAATGCAGTTTTCCATGCTATTGGAAAATCTCTGCTATTTCTAATCATGTTAAACAATTTCATCAAAATGTCAGTTCCTTCATCTTTAGTAACCATCATCTTCCTTTCCTCAGCAGGTATACCATCACGTCTTGTTGGTTTGTTATTTTCCATACTCAAATTTGTTCACCTTGTGTATTGTAAAATTGTCATTTGTTCATAGCTTTGTGCTTGTATGCTGTTGTAATTGTGGTTATATTTCTGACAGCCACAGAATTTTGTATGTATGATTAGACAACCTGATAAGCTGTCTGCTGCCAAGATCAAGGTTAAAGTCTTATGACCACACTGAATTTTGAAATAAATGTTAATGTTCCTAAAGGGTTTGAAAGTGATCTGTAAAGGGACCAAAATGTATCACCAAATTTACATCTGTAGCTTTTCTAAGTTCAGTGTAATAAAAATGTAGTGTCCAAGAAATATTTTGGTTATTTTGATATCATGCACAATGGAATGCATTGCATTAACATAAAGAGAAATAATGCTGATTGTTATTTTGATGATATATTATCATGCTGATTTAATGGAATAAAATATAAAAGATACATGTTGTATTTCAATAAATGTCATAATTGTTGATTTAACATATTGTATATAATGCAGATATATTATTTTCTATTATAACGTCAGTGGCATAGTTTCACTATTAACATAGTAGACAGCTGCTGAAGTATTGAACACATAAGCAGTTGTACCTAATAGAATTGATATTGACAGTATTATGAACACATGAATTCATGTAAAATTAGACACATAGTATTTCAGTTTACTAGTAGTTTTGCCAGATTAAAAATGCATCTGTCTTGTGCACTATATTTTGATCATTTGAGTTCTACTTGAAACTTACATTCTCAGACACTGAGGCAGGAGGGACATTCACTGCTTACACTCATTAAAGCTACATAGCTTTGGACTTACTGACAAATGAACAGCCTAGACCCATAACACTTGTTCTTCATTAAATAATTTGACGTTGCTATTAAGTGAGCTCATGCATTATGTGCTAGGTGACTACTCTCGTCTTGTATGGTTCAGTTTCAGTAAATTTGTGGCACTTTGTGCTCAAGTTTTTGATGCCTTGGTCTCCTGTGGAAGGTTTCTGTCGATTGTGGAAGGGGATGCTAAAGCCTAGTGAACTTCATACAATATTTCTTCATTTACAAAATTTTGATTTCATCCTTTTTTTGTTCAGTAACAATGCTGTCATAATTTATTTATGACTGTATAAACATTTTTCTGTTGGAACTGTCGACATACACTCTGAAGCTTGTGTTGGAATCTTTACCTTTTGATGTACAGCCACTTTGCACTGAAGTATCTAATGTGAACACTTGTTGTAATGTGTATCCTATCTGGAAGTTTGATGGAAGGGGTAATGCAGCAGTGAAACAGCAGGGGCTTAGGACTACAGCCACATTGCTGCCACTGCTATCAGTCTGAATCTCTCCAGCCAAAGTTGGTGTGAGTGGTGTCATTCCCACCACAGCCCCCACATGGTCACACAGTGCGACTGCAACATCCCAGTGTCTTGGGATTGCAGTATTCGAATTGAACTTGAAACTTCTTGGAGAGATTTTATTTCAATTTAATTATTTAAAATTTAAAACTTGGGCAGTTGTGAACTATGAGTATGAGTAAATGTGGGTCAAGCCCTCATGGTCCCGTTGCACATAGGCCTTCACAAGGCCTTTGTGCCCCCTCATTAGATCCAAGTCACAAGAGCCCTGTCCTCCTAAAGAAGTTCCAGATGACCCTTAGACTCAGATCTCTCACATTCTCAGGGTCCAAGAAAAAGGATCCCAGATAGGTATGTCTGAGTGTTGCCAAGGCTTCACACTCACACAGTACATGGGCTGAGGTTTCCTCTCCAGCCCCACATTTCCTACACAAGGGACTATCTACCAGCCCCATTATGTGGAGATGTCTTCTCAGGGTGTTATGCCCAGTAAGGAGGCCAATAACAACCCTGGATTGTGCCCTATTAAAGGACATTAACGCGGTCCTGGCCGTAGTATTAGGGCCCGAGATTAACTCTTGAGCCTGTCTCATAGTGCCAACCAGTCCCTGCCATCATACCAAGTGCTGTCAATTCATCCAGCACTGAATTTTTCTTCTTATGTACTGCCTTGAGACCCCCACAGCCGGCTCTGGTCCCACAAAGTGGTGAGCAGAGCTCTCCCTTGCGAGCTCATCGGCAATTTCATTTCCACGTATCCCTGAATGTCCGGGGACCCAAAAGAGTCCCACAGAATGGTAAGTGGAGATGTCATCTAACGCCTTTTGGCACTGTCGTACCAAAGGATATGTTGTTTTCACGGCCTGTAATGCCTTCAAGGCCGCTTGACTATCAGGGCAGACACTTATGTGTTTCTCTGATCTGACTCTGTTTTGAATTTCATAAACACAGGCCAGGATAGCATAAATCTCGGCCTGGAAGACAGTAACATATTTTCGTAGAGAAGTGCTGAGCCTCCTGCCCTCAGAGTGCCCATAGACACTGGCCCCAGTCCTCCCATCCTGCATTCTGGACCCATCTGTATGCCAGACAAGCCCTTTAACCACAGGTGGGGGCCCAGTTCCTTTTGTCCAGTCTTCTCTAGTCAGTAGAGTAACCCTATATTTTGGTTCAAAATTATATGCTGGCCTCATAATGTCGTTCCCCATACTAAATATGCAATCCGATTTCTGAAGCCGCTTTAATATGGTACTATGACCATGATCAGGGTGTAGGTAAGACCACCCCCCAAACTCCAGAGCCGACGCGCAGCCGCCCTTGCCTTGCCCGCCACCGCTAAGTCAAGCAGCGGAATACAAGTGAGTTCCTCCATGGCATTCGTTGGCATAGTGTGCATAGCCCCGGTTATCTCCAGACAAGCAAGTCTCTGGACTCTACTTAGCTGTTTTTTGGCACTGGATGTCTGACATCCAGTCCACCATACTAAGGATGCAAAGGTGATGGATGGCCTAATGATAGAAATCTAGAGCCAATAAACAACCCTGGGTCACAGGCCCCACACCGTACCAAAAGACCTTTTACAGGCCCACAAAGAATTTTGAGCCCTCACCACCTTGTTGTTTACATGCTCCCGCC
Source organism: Coptotermes formosanus (assembly GCA_013340265.1). Taxonomy (NCBI): domain Eukaryota; kingdom Metazoa; phylum Arthropoda; class Insecta; order Blattodea; family Rhinotermitidae; genus Coptotermes; species Coptotermes formosanus. Next base: position 2,107,608 of record BLKM01002754.1, on the reverse strand, counting down.
AGGTCAGCCGGGAGTCTAGGGTCACCCCCAGATACCCGAGCGACTCAGAACGGTGCAGAGTGACTCCAAAAAGAAGAGGTTCAAAGAAACCATCCAGTTTCCTTTTCTTCATAAAAACGACAAGGTCGGTCTTGTCTGGATTAACTGACAGGCCTACCTCGTCGCACCACTTCTCTACAGTGTGAAGAGCCCCCTGCATGAGCTCCGACACCATGTTTGCGAATTTCCCTCCTGCCAACAGACAAATGTCGTCAGCATAACCTTGACAATATACCCCACCTGTATTGAGCCTTGCTATCAAATCATTGACTACAAGGCACCACAACAGCAGTGATAAAACACCTCCCTGTGGGCATCCCTTGGCTACTGCAACCCTCACACAGACCTCATTGAGAGCCGCCATAGCCAAGTGGCCCTCCAGGGTGGCCCTAAGCCACTGGACAATAATGGAGTCGACCCCATGGCCACACAATGCAGTACAAACAGAGTCAAAAGAAGTATAATTATAAGCTCCTTCTTTATCCAGGAAAACACCTAGGGCTAATTCCCGCTGATCAAGCACCTTCTCAACTCTCACAGCGAGCTGATGAAGGGCCGTTTCAATGGATTTACCAGCCTTGTAAGCATGCTGATTGGGATGCAATGGTTTTATAACCAAAGCCCAGTCTCTTATATACCTATCCACCAACCTTTCCAACATCTTAAGCAAGAATGAAGTGAGTCTGATGGGTCTAAAATCTCTAGGCCCAGTGTGCGAGTTTTTCCCGGGCTTAGGTATAAACACTACCTTAACCTGGCACCATATAGCTAGGACATTGCCCATAGTCAGGCAGGAATGAAATATCTTAACCAGGTATGGAATAACAATTCTCCTTCCCTGCTGAAGCAGAGCCGGAAATATGCCATCCATTCCCGGGCTTTTGTATGGCAAAAAGTTATTAATTGCCCACTCCACTTTTCTATAAGTGACCATCTCTGCAGCCACCCCCCAGTCATGTTTGCTGGTGTGGCAGGCGGCCGCAGAGGCTACCACCCCTGGGAAAGGTGTCGATCTGGGAAGTGGGCTGTCATCAACAGCTCCAAGGTTTCCCCCTCTGACTACATTCGCAGTCCCGATGGAGCCACCAAAGAGCTGATTTTGGCTTTCGGATCCCTTGACAGAGCCCTATGTAATCTTGCCGACATGGGCAAATCATGTATGGCGTTACAGAAGGCCCTCCATGAATCTCTGGAAGCCTTCCTTGCCTCCTTTTTATATCTCCTCTGAGCCTCCTTATAGATTTCCCAACTTTGAGGATTTCCACTCCTACGTCCCTTATTGAAGAGCCGCCTTACTTCTCTTCTAAGGGACTGCAACTTAGACGTCCACTTTAGAGAGCATTTACCCTTTCTCCCAACCTTGAGAGGGCAGTTATTTTCGTGCGCTGTGATTAGGGCCCCTTGAAGGAATGCAATTGCCAGCCCCAATCCAGCCTCATCCTTAACATCCATCTTAGGTCCCTGCTCCAGCCTGCTCTCCAAGTCCTCCCGAAAGGAGTCCCAATTGGTGCTGCTGGGGTCCCTCAAGAAGCTTGCCAGAACAGATTCCACTAGTTTGAACATAACATGTCTATGATCTGAATGGGAGGGCTCTGAGGAGACCTCCCAATCCTTAATTCTCTCTAGGAGTTTACAAGATCCTATGGTAATATCAAGCACTTCCACCCTCCTGATATTGCAGAAGGTGGGTTCATTACCCCGGTTAAGGATCTCCAAATTTGTAGAATTCAAAAATTCCACCAGGGCCGCTCCACTGTTGTTACAGTTGGCGCCCCCAAACTGTATGATGACAGTTGGAGTCGCAGCCCACAATGAGTGAGAGGGTTTTCTCTTCACAATATTGCATGAGTTCCTCAAACTCCCTTGTTGGGGGAAGACCCTTGGAATCGAAGGGCAAATACACAGAGCAGACAACTACCCTTCTCTTTTCCTCGCCTTCATCATACTCTATCTGCCCTGCTACCAGGTCCCTAAAAGAGAACCCTGGTAGCATCCATATGTTCCTGTTCTCAGCCAGGATACGTGTTCTCGGTCTATGTGTCCTGCTCCCATAGAACAGGTTATACCCTGGAGTATTAAGACCCATAATACGGCCCTCCCATACCCACGGTTCCTGTACCAGAGCCATATCTATTCCCTTCACAGCGACTGTCCTAGAAAGAACCCTGGACGCAGCGATACTATGTTGTAGGTTAGCCTGGACAAATGAAATACTACTCACCATACCGTGTCTGGCCTGGCCTCTTCTTCTTACTTCTTCCCTTCTGGCTTAACACCAAGAAGGGAGAAAACTGCCCACCCCATACCACTGAAAGGCCTCCACTTCAGCCTCTCCAGTGTGGTCACAGACTGTGAATCTATACTGAGCACAAGGGGTACCCCTTTGAGTTCCTCCTTGTGCTCATATACCCTCCACTGGCTGGTATCCAGTCCCCGGTTCAGCCTACGTAGCTGCTGAAACAGACGCTCCATATCCTCACCGGGGCCGGGAAACCAAGCCACTATTCTCTTATATGTTGGGAGTACTTCTAATCCCACCATCCTGAGCCTTGAGCCCTCCCCCACATTCATCTTGGGCACTTCTCTGCCCGGCCAATCCTTTGTTTCTTCATCGAGGCACACCACAATGGCAGCCCCTTTTTCCCAGTAGGTGTCGACTAGCTTGGGAGTGAACCCCTCTTCAGGGAGCCCGTCTACCAGCCCACCGATCACCTGTTGGATCTTTTCAAAGTCGTCTTTCGTGACTTGTACCTTCGGATAGCCATCACAGATAATGGCCATCCTCAGGCCCCCCTGAGTAACTCTGGCATAGCTAGGTTGCGCACTGCTCCTGGGCCTCTTAGCCTGCCTGTCGTCAGGCGTACCGCCAGAAGTTCTCTGGCGCTTACCTTTGCCCTGGGGCCAGATGTACTAGGCTCCTGCAAAGTCTGTGTCTGGCCTCCCTGAAGTGGGGGTTGGCTTCAGGCAGAGTCCCTGGTAGGAGCCCTCGCCTCTTGACCCCTCGTAGCCCGCTTTTTAGCAGCCCCACTGCAATTTATTTTCTGCCGTAGTTCCAGAGTGCCAACCTTCTCTGTCAGCACCTCCAGATTTCCGGTGTCATCCCTGTCTGGGGACAGATGTTCCCCCTTCGGAGTCTCACCTGTCCCCAGCATGCCTAGATTCTGTCCGGTTGCCCTTTGCAGAGCCTCCGAGCATGGGAGGTCCCCATCAGTGGAACCATCCTTAGAATCTTTACTGGAGTCCCCAGTTAAGGAGCGTTCCTTGGGTTCTGGATCAGTATTGGTTCTCTCCATCCTGGTCTCACGAGTAAGGCGGAAAAACTCAGTCCGCCAAGCAGAGCCCCCATACTTGGTAAGGCTACAATACAACTGGGAGGTTGCCTGGTATCCCAGAGGGCGCCGTTTGTGACAGACTCACCCATTGCCATTCATCCCATATGCATGGCACTCATACCGTAGGATTGGGGATTGTTTTTCAAGGTTTACTCCTTTAGATCCGCTGTGTTCTGCACAAAACAGGGTCACCTCCTTTACGTTGTGGTTCTTCACCACGCACAGACAGTCTTGGGTGAGAAGAGGCTATATATGACGCATTCATCACCCATGAGAAAATTGGCAGGACTCTTATTGGACCAGAGCCACCACCCTTCAGCAGTGGCCCCAATCAGCTGCGCCATGCCAGGCCCGACCTGGGCTGGTGCCATCACCTCAAGGCGATGACCCAACCAGTGCTCGAACCCAGCACTTGTCCCCTTGACCCCAGTTGTGAACTATGGAGACTTCCATGTGGTAGTGGGCGATCCACTACCATATGTGGTTACTTTACCCATTAATGCACATTTTACTTGATTGTTGAGGTACTGGAAGAAATGCAGTGGGAACTGGTGACTTCCAGCACAGGATAAGAAGAGACACACTTTTATTTATGCCCATTTTTGTGAAGTCCTCTTGTATTGGTATTGTTTGTGTTCTTTAAACAATTTTTAGTTACATTCAGTGCGATCTGTCATTAATGTGTGAAAATACTTTTAAAGATTTAAGTAAGTTGGTTAATATTTACTCAGTAATAAGGTTTTATGAGGTATTTCATGGAGTTATGATTTCGTTTTGTATTAATTGTTTTTCAGGTTAATTGGACTGTAACTGTAACAGTATTATTTTCCACACAAGCAACAGCACTGATCTGGATACATCATCATTAAGTAGTTAAAGTTACTGGCATGTATAATGAAACAAATCAAGATTTAGAAAATACCCTGATGCAACACGGACACATTACACGGCAAATTTGTTTCAAACATCAATGTGTATAGTAAATAAATTATTGTATTTTATCAAGTAGTGGTGCAGTTTACATTTATTTTAAAATGAGCCAGGTTGACAGCAGTAATAGTGAAAATGATAGTAAAACTGATAAATCTACACCAGTCCTGGAGATGGACCATAAGGGTAGTAGTAAAGTAGGCATAGATTTGATTGAGACCATTCTTGGGGAAATGAAAAGTGAATTTAATCGAGAAGTGCATACTGTTGACACCTCGAAAAATGATCAAGACAAAGGCACCCATGCAAGCACAGGATTGACTAATGATAAATCCTTGACAGTGAAAAATGAGAGTGAAGAATGTGGAAATGGTGAACAGAGTCAGACTGGAGTTAAACTGGACAGTCACAACCAAAACAGTGATGCTGCATCTGCTGTTGGCAACATGAAGGAAAAGGAGAGTGAGTTAGCAAATAGTGCAGAGGTCCCAAGTGAATCATCTAAGAGCGACGGTTTATCAGGTGGTGCAGATGATGAGAATGATGATGATGATGATGACGACGACGATGACGATGAAGAAGATGATAATGATGGTGGTGGTGGTGGTGATGATGATGATGATAATGCTAAACCTCGAATTGTAATTACCTTGAAGACAGGAGAGGAGTCCAGTGATTGGACCAAGAAGACAAGAGCTAAAAGCACACAGGACGGTGAGTCAAATAGTGAAAATGTCTGGACTTCAGCCAATCCAGAATTGGGAAGTGAAACAGGTGGTGACACATGTACCATACCTGTGTCTGGTCTAGTATCAGGGAAGCGTTCATTACGAAGCCAGGCAGCAGCAGCTGCTAAGGCTAGTATTGAAGAGCCTGCAGGTGTTAAGCGTTCAGCCCGGCGACGTTCAAAAGACTCACCACGTGAGTCTGTACTACAAAGCGCTATTGCTCGTAAGGAGAAGTCATTCAGTAACTTGGGCCAAAGTGAAGATAAAGTTAGTGTTACCCGGAATCTAAAGGTGTCAGCACATCGTTCACCTCGTCTTAGTCCCACTGAGAGGAACCAGGTTGCAGGAACAACAAGAACCTCCAAATCTCCTGCCAGGGCTCCACTGCCTCCTCCTAAGTCCCCCAGACTGTGTCAACAGAATTCACATAATGATCAAAATTCTGCAAAATCTAGTAAGTCTGAAGATGGTACAGGCACAGCTGCAGAACAAGTTACCAAATCATCTTCAGCAGGAAATAAATCATCTCACTCTTCAACAAGTAAGGCTCTGCCTGCTGTGAAAACAACTGTGAAATCACAGAGTCATGTTCACAGTACTAATACTCAAACCTATACGAAAACTGGAAAACGACGCTACCGTCCCTACAAAGGTCTCAGGTACTCATTTACTGGGAATAATATCAGGAGGACAAAGCCACCTCGTCGACAGGTTAAAGAATCAAATAACACCAGCAATGTGGATGCCACAGAAAAGAAATCTTCAGAACCTGAAAAACAAAATGAGGTTGTGGTTTTGCCTGAGGAACAGGCTGCCATAGTTGTTCCAGCTCAGCAAGAGCAGCTGGAATGTGCTGACCCCATTGCTAAGAGCCATGCTGCTGAGTTTCCGAGTGTGGAGCTTGGTGGTGAGTTGTTTTCTATAGTATAAATGTAGCAGTTGGTGTTATTTGGAAGTTTTTGGGGTAAACCCTTCCTGCAAGGGTTTAGAGGACAAGGGGTACCTGACATACCATCATGGATTAACATATTGACTGTTTCCAAATCCTTCAGAAGAATGTACTGAAACAAAGGATCATTTAGTCAGATGCTTCAGGTACTTTCCATATTTCCATATAAGTGTTTACACTCTGAAATAGATGCAAACCCCAAGTGCTAATATGTCCCTTGGAATATCATCCTTTGAAAATACAGTAAAATTTTTATTGCTTAGCACTTTGTTTAGTGGGAAGTTTACCATAATGGTATATTTTTCCATACAGTGCATTGTGATGTACATCTCTCTCTATTTTACTGATAATTGCAGTGTTCCGAGCAATAGTTAACACATTTCTTTTTCTTTTATTTTTACCACACAGTGTTATGTTTTTTAGAGACCATGGTTCAAAGGTGCGCAGATTGTTAAAGGATAAAAACAGCTGATATGCAAGCACAGCACCACCTGTTGAAGACTACAGAACATTCTGGATTGTTCTGGAGTCTTACACTGGTGCTGCTGCACTCACAGATTAGCTTAGCTAATTGGCCACATTTAGTGTTTAGTTAGCAGCCCTTCTAGTGTGTTAGTTCACCATTCTTACTTGTCATACTACTCTTACAGTCTGTTTTTTATCATAGCTTGCATTAAAATTGCTTTTCTTAAGTCACCAAACTGTCTATTGGCAAAGTCAGTGTAATGATGTAATCTCTTCCCCAGTCATGCTGGATAAACAGACTTTTACTGTATATAATATTAAGAACACTCATGTGTAATATTTAATTCACAAAGTATGTAGTTTGATTAGTAATCACAGAGGATTTTTCTTAAAGGTTCCTGAATTTTTCTGGTGGTGTTATAATTGTATGTCTTAAATTTGCTGTCTTTATTCACACAGGCAGTCGCAGTGGCAGCCCTGTGATAGCTGAAGCATGTCAGACTACGTCACGAAAGAGGAAACTGCAGCCAGATGATGATGAAGATGATGAAGTGAAAGGTCAGTGATATAAATCAGATCATGCTCTGATTCCAAGGACTCTCCAAGTCATTTGGTTGGATGCATCTTTGGAGAGGACTGTATGTTGTTATTGTCATACTTGTGAAGGCTTCTGGGGAAAAGTTACATTACCCATTGATGTGATTAGCTACAGGCTTTGTGACCAGCATCTTAATTTCTGTCAGGGACATCGGAAGTGTATTTTTTTTGTTACCATGTAGGGAATACTGTGAGGACCATCTGCCCTCCCACCCAGATATGGTTGGGTACTTTCTCCATTTGGCACCTAATGTCATGTGTACCCATCCATACAGTGTGATTCTTAGAACACCAGTAGTGATGTATAGCTGAGGTGATGGCCATTTAATGGCCTCACTATGTGGCTCTGATTTAAATTCCAGTCTGCACGTCACACTGGGCATTTAGTTCTGGTACCACAAGGTTAATTAGCTGGCTGGTATGTCTAATGGCATGCAGTTATTGTGTTTTGAGAGGGTTTTGTGGAACAGCAGTAAATAAAATAGAATGACATCTCAGTATGCAAGGCAGTTTATGCTGATATGTGTTCTTTTCACCAACCAATCGTTACTGGTGCCTTTTCTTGCCTGTCTTCTGTTTGCAAATGCACAGCATTGCAGCATGTCATTGTTCTCATGGCTTTGTGGTGAATTTTGCTTTTCTCAATGTTGACAATTTTGCAGCTGTTAAATCTTAAGTTGTTTTTGTGTACTGTATTTATTAATAAGGATGGTACCCAATTTTCACGCACTTCCCATACTGCTGTAGTGATGTAACTGTTGTTTATGCGTAATTTAATGGCTAGGGATGTTATTTAAATATAATAACTGGGCATTAGTGCTGTTCTTTGATACTGAGGTACTGTCATGTGTTGTACTGGGGCAAAATTCATATGTCTGGGGAGAAATGTTGACCTCTGAAAACATTTAAAATCCATAACTTAGGAAGTTGTGGGAAATTCATTTTCATTTTGTGGGCAGTTTTCAAGGACTGGATTAAGCTCGTACGTGAAGGGGTTACTGTGCTAAAGTCCCCAGTACGATATACAGTGATCCAAAGTTGTGATTGAAACATCAGTGGAGAAGTACTGATGCAGAAATCTGTTTGAAGGAATGTGACATAGTCCCTCAAATGTCGAAAATAAATTGTAAATTACAAGGATTCTGATACCCATTAATATGGGCTGATGCAGTATTGTCTGGTTACACAAGGGCAGCAGTTAAGTTGTTCATATTTCAGGCAGTATGTTCTTTACAGGCCTTTTCTCCAAAGTAGCTGGTGTAGCATCTTTCATTTTCAGAATATGGGGCAGTTTTGTGAAGAGGTCATAAACATCATCCATAGACAGTTCCAATTTTCTGGGCTGTCATGGTCAGTGCTCCAGAAACCTATTCTTCCACTTGATGTGGGTGGAGGGCCAGGATAGCTCAGTCAGTATAGTGACTGGGCTATGGGCTGGACAACCCAGGGTTCAATTCCCAGCAGGGGCAAGAGATGCTTGACTCCTCCAGAAAGTCCAGACCAGCTCTGGGGCCTGCCCAGTCACCTATTCAATAGGTACCAGGATTCTTCTCTGGGTTAAAGCAGCCAGGATATGTAGCTGGCCACTTAATGTGCCTACCTCAATCTAGTCCCAACCTTAAGAATTGGAGTTATACCTCCACACCTCCTGTTGTGCCTTCATGGCATGATTTTATGTTTGCACTTACCTTGGATGAGGTAATAAAGACTAGATAAAGTAGTGTTTTTGTAGCTTTGGTCACAGTACTGTAACAGCTGCATTCTGATTTTGTATGTGTTTAAATGTAGTCATACTCACAGAGGACGGCACCAAGCATCATTGTCTTAGCAGCGTTCCTTCTCCGAGTCGAGCAGACAGCATTCAGGGTCCTGCAAAACCTGAATCTACTGCCATTTCAAGTGGGGTGAGTTTGTTTGTTTGTTTATTGTATCCATCTTGTTACATTACATAATACTTGGACAGGTCAATCCAACATATATGCCTGGTTCAGTTGTCCAACAAGAACATACAATTTCACGACAGAACAAACACAAGTCATAGTGTCATAAACTTCTTTACAAACAGCTCTACCATCACGCATAGGTATAAATATCATCATTACGTCTTCTTATAGTAGTTGTTACACAACTTATAATATTTATTTAAGGCTGTAAAACTCATTCATTGGATAAAAAGGATGATCCAACAAAAATAGCTTCAATTTTGATTTAAATGCCTTAAAACTATCCAGTGTTTTTATGCTGTCAGGTAATGTATTATAGACTTTAATACTCCTATTAACTACACTTTTTTTAAAAAATGCTGTATTGCAAAGTGTGACATGTAAGTCATGTCTCCCTCTAGTATTGTAATCATGGATATGTTGATTTTGCATTATGTTCACATTATACTTTTTCATATAGCGCAACACTTCCAATAGATACAAGGAAGTCACTGTTAGAATTTTATATTTCTTGAAAATGTCTCTACATGTTTGTTGTCTATTAATACTCTTTATAACATGTAGAACTTTTTTCTGTATTTTTAGAACTTGTGTGCTACCACTCTCTCCACCCCAGAAGATTATACCGTACTTCAATAGTGATTGGAATTTTGCAAAGTAAATACTTCTTAATGTCCATTTACTTACACATTTCTTAAAGATTTAATCATAAAGGTTACCTTGCTTAAGTTTAAGCAAAGTGCCTGAATATGAGAATTCCATTTTAGATTTTCTGTTAAAGTGATTCCTAGAAACTTTAATTTTGATGAGTAAGGTATGACCTTATTTTTAAAAAATATGCCTGGTATCATTATATGTCGATTTACATGAAAATGAAAAAGAAATTACTGTCGTCTTCTCCGTTACTTATTAATAAGTTGTTCTTTTGAAACTAAATTTATAGTTGTTCCATTACCCTTTTTAGTTTTAGTTGAAAAGCATATAAATTTTTATCTATTACTAATATGTTAGTATCATCTGCAAATAAAACCGTTTTTACATCCTCCACATTTAGAGGCCAGTTATTTACGTATAATAGAAATAGGAGAGGTCCTAAGATTATCCTTGTGGTACACCTTGTTTTATTGCCCTGTTTGAAGATACATATGCTTTTTGGCTGTTGTTTATATTGTCAGTGTGTTATAATTCAACAAGTTGAGTATGATGTGATAAGTAAGACTTAAACCATTGGTTTGTGGTTCCTCTTACACCATAACAATTTAACTTATCAAGTAATATATCATGGTTTAATATGCCATAAGCTTTAGTTAAATCAAGAAATCTACCTACTACATAGAATCTGGTTGTTATGGGAATTGGGGTATGTGGGACAGATTTTGTCTTAGCGTAAGGAGTGAGGTTAAGGAAGTGACAAATTTTTGGGGCCAAAGGTGTAATGTGTGTTTCTTGTATTTGGATTAATATTTTTCCTGGCAGCTGATGGGGTCTCCAGGGGCCAGATTCAGCAGCTGAGTGGTTCTTTGTTTCTCACCAGCCTACAGTGTATTTTAGTGCTTTTACATGGTGTACCTTGTTTGCGTTACCCCTGCATCATTGTTTTCAAACATGCCTTATCTCCTAGTTCAGCTTTTGTTTTGCTCTGTGTTGCAATTTTAAGATATGAGGACTCCTTTAAATAAATAACGTAAGACATTATGCAGAACAGTTAATGAAACCACAGGTGGGTGTTGTGTTCAAGACAAGATTGTAATTGGGTCTACGGAAGCCAGTGGCAAAAGTTAATACAGTAGTACAGGGTCATTATTTTATGTGACAACAACTGGTGGTGACTTGCTGGCGCCCTGTTTATCAATTTAACACAGCACAATCTGTCAACCACCCATACCCATGGCAGAGTGCTGTAGGAGGTGATAAATGATAGCTGTCAGATAAAATAAAGGGCCCTGTTTGTTGTGTTTGGGGGTACATGGTCTAATGGGTATGTTGACCTTTGTTTTGTGTATTTTGATGACTGCCACATCAGGCTGCTGCACTAAGGTAATGCAAACCATACCTTTATAGTCTGCAGATTTTATAGGGCTTTCACATAAAATATGAACAAAGCTTTGTTCAAATTATAGAAGTTATTGGTTATTTAGATTGCTTTCATCTCCAGATAGATTGATTTAAGGTTCAGGTTGTTTTGAAGGTTTCAAGACTACAGATTTACTCTTATATTCTCTGTATTTGTGTTATAGTTTTTTTGCACTGTACCTGAAATGTTTGAAATCATTTGACTCATTGTCATGGGCTCTCTCGGGTTTCTGTTGTGGTTCTCTCTGTCTTTTAATTACTGATTTTCAAAGGGATGTGATAATTGACTTTCATATTATGCCGCTTTTGCACTATTTTAGTTCAATTTATGGTATGTATTAGTATACCTCTTAGCCTGCAGTGGTCAACCTTGCTCTTATGAATCATACATATCGAAAGAACAGTTATTCAAATGTGTGTAGGAAATGACTGGTATGAGATACAATCGCACACTAATTTTCACCAGTTGGCACCAAAAAAGTTTTACTGTTGTAGACTACATACTAATACATACCGTAACTCCCACTAAAATATTTCAAAAGCAGCATAAAGGAGTCAGTTATCTTATGCTATCAATAAAGCTGTGAAAAGCTCAACCCCAATGGAAACCTAGATATCTGTGTTGATGAACCAAATGGTTTGAAACGTATTGGGTTTAGTATAACAAAACCACTACAAAAATACAGTAATTGTATGAGATGGTGAACAGTAGCTCTTTATTACAGATGTAGTTGTAATTGTGTTTGTTATGGATAATGTTTGAGATAACATTCAGTTAGTGGTAAGTTGTTCATCATGTAAACGATGGTGGCTGTAAATGGCAGTGTGTCACATGCAGAGACTTGCCCTCATTTCATGGAAGAGTCAGTTTATGTATTTGTATAACTCTGCTTCTTGGTTATAATGCTGTAACATCTGTAACATGGATTGCTTGCTGCTTGCAGGCTGGTACTGCAGCACTGTGTTGCTGTCAGACAAAGTCCCAGCTCTTCGTATCTACTCGTGGTCAGAATGGTGCGGCAGGAGAGATGTACTGCCAGGCAATGGACACACTAGATGATCGGTTGGTTGGCTGTTGTAATGTTGTCACTACACAGGACACAAGGCTGTCTCGGCCAAGTCACCGCGTGCCATACCTGATTTTGTGTGATGTTCATATGCAGCGATTACTTAGGCACAACTGCTGTCCAGGCTGTGGGATGTTCTGCACTCAGGTTTGCACACAGTTCTGTATGATTGTTTGCCTTTTTTACGTATGGGGGAGAAGAAAATTTAAACATGACTGTGGTAGGAAAAACTGAAGGAAAGAGACTACTTGGAAGACCTAGGCATAGGTGGGAAGATAATAGTGAAATGGAGTTTAAAGAAATAGGATGGGGTGACATGGACTGGATTTATCTGGCTGAGAACAGGGACAAGTAGCAGGCTCTTGTGAACACAATAATGAACCTGTGGGTTCCGTAAACTCTAGGGTCTTTCTTGACTAGCTGAGGAACTGGTAGCAGAGTCTGCTCCATGGAGTTAGTCAGTCTGACACATTCTTTGAGTAAGAATGGGTGAAGGTGTGTAGTGTAGCTAGGTCGAATTGTCTTGAGCCAGTGGTTACAAGTCTGTTCCACTTCAGCCGTAAAGTGGATGTCATGAATGTGATGCTCATCTTCATCTAGTACTGAGGTTAAGAATGAGTGATGCTGTACCTGCACACCCTCTTCTCTGATATGCCTTTGTAGTGTGCACAAGGAAAACTTTATAAGATTTACCCTGTAACCTACCGTGAAGGCACAGACATGGAGTAGAAGTACAACTGTACTCTTTCTTTAATCTCGGTGCTAGATGGAGTGGGTGGTTAATGCCATGTCCCGGCCACATTACCCTTGGGAATGACAAGGTACCCATTGTACAGGAGGCTAGGTGGGCGCCAGGCCTTGTGTGGGTGGGTGTGGAAGATCTCACCCCCCACTGGGATTCGATCCCTGGACCATCCCTCCCACATCAAGTCACTTTACCAAGTACACTATACGGGATCAAAAGGAAGACTTTGCTATTACTAGTGATAATGAGTCACTCACAGGTGGAAATTTATTTCTGGCATTTGTTTTGGCATATTTTTATTGTATTGAAAAGTTTTATGTATTTTATGTATTCCTATTCAGTCATCAGATGTGTTTAAGTTATATTGTGTTTGGTTGTGATTAGTAACATGATTGGTTTGTTTTGTTCATGTTATAGGGGAAATTTGTACAGTGTGCATCTTTGCACTGGTACCATCGCGACTGTCAGCTGACAGTGGCTTCGTCATCTGCTTGTCCTCACTGTGGTCTTGATTCTCCTCACACTGATGTGATTCTCACTATGAGGTCAGGCAAGAACCCTGTCTTTTTACCTCAACAGAAGCCACCTAAGAAAGTGTAAGTAGCATTTGTAACGATGTGTCCTTTTTGAGCAGCGTGGCATAAAGTTCATGTATCTGTCTGTGTGTGCTTCCTCTCCAGAACTGTTTACCAATGCTTGTTCTACTTTTGTTGAATTCTGTATCTCATTTACCAATACATATGTCTGAGCTGCTGTAGGACACTGGAGTTGTCAGTAGGAAGTCGGTCTACAGTTTATAGTCAAAGTTCCAGGGATAATATGTATATGTAAGTGATGTTAAATTTCAGTGTTTTGTTCAAAATGCTGTTATTTGCTCTGTTTGATGTTGGTGATTGATGAATAGATGAGAGTGAAATATTGGTGGAATGGTATTGACAGGGGAACTGAAGTAGCCGACTTAAAGAAAGAAACCCCCTCATGTGTTTTCATGTGATTGTGCTGTTAAAAAAGGTAAAGTTTACCCTAGAACAGGCCATGAAGGCCCAGAGGGGAGTAGAGGTATAGCTTTACTCTTTTTCTTTAACCTTGGTGCTAGATAGGGATGGGTGGTAAATGCCATGCTGTGGTTGCTTTACCCACAGGAAAGAGACTGACTTTTAAGGACATGCAAAGTTTTTTTCACCATATTGTACTGAAACATTATAGACTAAATTTTATTTGTTTTTGGATTTTGCAGGCCTTCTGCAAAAATGAGTTTTAGCACCAGCAGGGTGGGAGCAAAGACGGAAGAGGTGGTGCTGAGAGAGCCAACACCTCCACTTGTGCCACCAGCAATGCTGAGTTCGCAGAGTGTCCCTACAGCGTTGGATAAGGACAAGTTAGCCAAGTTGTTGAGTGTTGCTTGCAGCATGTGCAAACCCATGACCCCTGCACCCAGGTCTGTGTTCTCATGTTTTGCTTGTGCTGAAACCACTGTGTGCTGCAGCTGTTTTGATTGAGGTGAAGAAATCTTGGGGTTGGAAAGAGATGCTGATATAGTAAATTTTCATTTTATATGGCCTAACTTAGAAAAGATATGAGCCTTACTATAAAGTTGGCAACACTTGTTATTTAAGTTTGAAGAAACTGAACCACTGGAAAAGTTGCAGTGTGTTGATACAGCATTGTTACACAAAATGCAGGCATGGATGTAGCTTGGCATTTACTTGTGTCAGAATTCAGTCCATTACCCACCAAAAGTATATATAAAATTTTGTTTGTTTATGTCATATGCTCCTTATGGGAGATTATGGCTGCTTTATGTAGTATCCCTCTGCATTCACCAAACGAGTAAGTTTATGCACATAACATGTGTTTGCAAAACATCCATATGTGAGGGTGCTGTAGTTTGTTGGTGCAACGTTTTAGTTGGGTCGTGTATTCACTTTTATAAATATCCCTGATGATGGAAGAGTATGTTTGAAGCATCATGTAATATATATTCACCTCAAATTTTTCCGTATGTTGTTTACTGAAAAGAATACTTAAGATTGAGTTCATGTAAGTTGGGGCTTACATAACCTGGGGTGCCTGTATGAGTGTAGAGTTCGTGTGTTATTTGTCTGTTTATCAACTTATTTATTTAATTTTATTCTGGATGGCAGATAATAACTTCTTGAGGTGATCTCTAATACAGTCCCACCAAAAATATGCATATGCCTGTATGGATGTTTTTATAGTGGGGCTCCAGTACTTTGGATTCAGCTTAGTACTGTGTGTTTTTGCCGATGTCATGCTTATGAGTCCACATTTCCTTCATTTGTGTTGCAGTGTGAAATCTGTGATGTAGTGTATGCACTGAGAGCTGGTGTGTAATAGGTTATGTGGTGTTGGCAGTAATTGGCTTGCTTCTGTAGGGTCATTAACCTTTTAAAGCTTAGCGGTAACTTTACATACGGCCAGGTTTAACATTAAAAAATTCTACGTGGTGCCCACATTGCGTTTATGTGTTTTGTACAGATCTCAGAACAAACAGCAACTTTGGCCTTACAAAATATTAACAGACCGGTTTTTATAACTAAAGTGGAGCGTGTTTACAGCGCGGTACGCACTGAGTCCTTATATAAAACAGATACGCTTTGTCTTTAAAGGGTTAATTTGTCTGACAACTGTTGGTTGCCACTTCCTGTTGGCTTGTTTATTATATTAATGTAGTGCACTTAACTGACCGTCCACATGTGTGACAGGGTATCGGTACGAAGTGGCAAATGGTAGTTGTCACATGAAACAAGAACCCCGTATTTTAAAACTTGGTGTGAGTGGCTATGTACATTATCAGCTGTTACAGCACAGAGGATTGAGCAATAGTGAGGGTACATGCATGTGCATGTGTGAATGTGTGCATGCGCATGCGCGTGCACACACACACACACACACACACACACACACACACACACACACACACATGCACACACTTGCATTGCAGTGAACATCTCTGCCAAGGACTGAATGAATATCCTGACTCAGGATGCTGTGTGAAGAGTTTGAAGACGATTAACCGTAATTATATTTAAAGAGTCAGTTTGGACAGCACAGTAAACACTTTCCATCACGGTTATAAAAACCGATTGGTTAATGCTGTATAGGGGTATAATTGCTGTTTGCTCTGAGATTCATACAAAACACATAAATACACTATGTGGGCAGAATGTAGAATTTCTGAATGTTAAACCTTGTGGTAGATATAGCAACCACTGGGCTTTAAAGGGTTGATATGCGACAGTGATATTCGCTTTCATTTGCATTGCTAATTCGGAAATATGTAAAATATTTTCTCAGGTCATTTTTTGCAAATGCAGAAATTCATCTCTCACGAATATTTTATTTTAGTGTGGTAGAACCATTGATCTCTTAGCATCAGATGTGCACTCTTTACTGTGAATGTCTCAGAGTTTTTGAATTATAAGTGCAGTGAAACCCTGTTAAGAAAATTTTGAAAATTCCAAGAAAATCCTACTTCTTGACCCTTTAACTGGGAGTGTCAAGTGTCATCGTCTTGCAGTGGGCATTTAAACGGTGCCAGTGAGCTGAATGACAACCTCAGTCGTCATCAATATTGTGTCGATTTTGGAAGCATTTTTTTTTACCCCTATCCCATGTACCTCTCAGGATTTCTGTATAGTATGTCCCCTGAAGGTCAGTGCTGGTGTGTGCAGGTATAAATGTTCCCTCTCCACGCCTCTACCTCCTCCAACAGTCGAGATATATATGTCAACACATTGGTGAACTGCGCATTTCTCAGCTGAGTAATACCGTTGGGGAGAAGGAGTGTTTTGTTTATCAGTTGCCGCGGAGTCGTGTGTGGGTTGAATATCAATAGTGTGCTCTGAAGCCAGTTACTAATAAACGTCTGAATGGTTTTCACTGGCGTACTGTAACGTGTATTTTCAGACAGAACTAATACAAAAATACTGGAGATATCCACGAAAATTGATGTGTACAGCTACAGGAGCGCTCACAGGCATGTCTGTTATTGTTCTGGGGCATTCTGTAGGGGTTGTATGGCAGAAATGTGTAACACACAGCCATCTAATGTGCTAAAAACTTCGTGTTCACCCTTGAAATACGAGGAATTTTCACAGAATTTACATCATAGGCTTAGATCTGTTTTGCTGTCATCATGTAAGTTGGTCATTACCAGGGTATTAGATTTATGAGTGCATAGGAATACAAAACCCTCTTTGTAACAGACAGACCAGCAGGCAGTGGCAATAACAGATATAATGGACTGGGGGGGGGGGGAGGCAATGCCTGTGCCCACTGTTCTTCACAGCGAAGTTGGGACGTGAGAGTAACTCAATGTATGCCTTTCTAAAATCAGAACTGTACAGCATTTCACACAAAGCGGTTAGGATTCTGCAGCTGGTGTCAGACACACAAGTGGGTTCGGACATCCTACAATGGCCGCTAAAAAAGGAGGCTTGATGACCAAGCTATTAGAGAATTCCTGGTCACGGACACTGACACCAAATCAGGTACTGAGGCTAGTGATGTTGAAGATGAATTTGATGAATTTGAAGAGGAACAATAACAACAACAACAGTCAACCTCAGCACCAGAAGACGAGCCGCAAGCTGCAACAAGTGGTGGGGGATTACCAAGCTGGGGACCGCCTCAAGGAAGGAACATTGCTGTCGGTCCTTTTATTGAGCCAGCAAGAGGTGTGAAAAGCAGTGAGGCTCCACACATAAACAAACACAGCTCTGCATTCTCTGTGTTGATGCTGTTTTTCACAGAGATTCTTCAGCTGTTGGTGGACCAGACCAACATATACTATCAGCAATACTTGGACAGACAAGCTGGACCCAGCCGCAGATTAGCTGACATTATGTTGCCAGACATTATGATTTTTATTGCCTTAGCTCTGCAGATGGGACACTACTTGAAAGACATACTGCATGACTACTGGTCTAGACTCACAGTTTTACATTCCATTTTACGGTGAGACTATGACACGAGACAGATTTTTACACATACTGCGATTTTTGCACTTTGCAGACAATTCACAAAGACCCGACCAAGATGACGAATATGACCGACTATGGAAAATTAGGACTGTCTTTGATATATTGAACCAGGCTTATGCAAAATTCTATAACCCCTCAGAACATTTGGCAGTAGACAAAGTAATTGTAAAATTCAAAGGCAGGGTTATTTTCAGGCAGCACATCCCCAAGAAAAGAAAACGTTTCGGGATCAAAATTTAGAAACTGTGTGACGACTCAGGGTATACATACGACATGAGAGTTTACTTGGGTAAAGACTCACGCTCCGCCACTGATGACATGACTGCAACACACGCAACTGTCTGACATTTGACTCGCAGAGTTGAAGGCTTAGGACACAAACTGTTCATGGACAATTTTTTTTCATCTCCGAGACATTTTAATGACTTAGGGAGACGCAAAATAAATTCATGCGGGACAGTACGGCCTGACAGAAAAGCCATGCCCCCAGACTTTGGACTGAAAAAAACTAAAATTGAAAGGGGGTGATGTAAGGGTTAGGACCAGGGCAGATTTGACTGCATTACTTTGGAAGGACAGATGAGACGTTTACATGCTGACTAACATGGACCTGCCGCCACCAGAAGAAAATTTTTGTGACAACAACAGGCCTGTGAAGCCTCACATAATGGCAAGGTATAACCGGCACATGGGTTACGTCGACAATTCTGATCGCATGGCAAACAGTTATTTGGTCTGTCGCTGTAGTTACAAGGGGACTATAAAATTGTTTTTCCGTCTTCTGGATCTAACAGTACTCAACATTTGGATTCTGTTATCTTCATGTGGGGCTAAATGTACCCACCAAGATTTCAGAATCCTCCTGGTGAGGAATTTGATCGAAGAAGCTGGAAGAAGCCAAGATTGCCCCACCCCCAGTTTGGTTGGAAGGCCAAGTGCGGCGGAAACAAACGTTACGAGATTGGAGGTCCGCCATACCAAACGCTCGCCAGTAAAGGCCAGCAAACTCCACTGCCGTCTTTGTTCAGCCTTTGGCCAGTGCAAGACCACGTCATACAAGTGCGCAAAATGTAGTGTTGGTGTGTGCGTGGTGCCTTGTTTCGCAGACTATCACACGAAAACTAATTTGTGTAAATAGTGCGTGTGTATGTGTACGTGTGTGGTGATACAGCAGTGATCCAAGGTGCCACGAATCTTCTGCAGCAACCTGAATTATGTGAGTAATAAAATATTTACCCCACATTTTGTATAATGCATGCAATTTACAGGACTAAATTTATTGTAAAAATTTGTGAATATTTTTTCCCGAATTCATCAATTCGTAAGCATACTGTGACTTTTTTTTCATTAAATTTGAACGAAAAGTCCATGAGATACACTTTTTTATCTAAGAGCAAGTATTAGAAATGAAATGCCCAGAGGAAAACCTCGGCTGGAGGGCCTGCGCCAGGGGATTTAATCTCAGCATTAAAGGGTTAAGTGGGAAATTTCTTAAAAGGGTAATTTTAATGAAATGGGAGAATTTTGGTGCTTTTTTATCCTGACTTCTTAGGCAGGAAATTTTCTTAACTGGGTTTTTCTGAAGCGAGTTTCACTGTATGTGAGTATTGTTTTAAATTAATCCATTTGCAACAAGTTTAATGTACATCTGTGCTGTTGGTATATTAGTGTATTTTTAGACTATTTGTTTCTTGCTTGTGTGGCAGCAGCTTGCTTTCTTGCTTTGACTTTTATTTATTTATTTTAAAATTGTAAGACTGTTTCAGACTGAGAAAGTAATAGATGTTATGAAGAATCCTGTTTTGTTGGAGGTGGTGTCATATTATATTGTAGATAGGCACCAGTGTGTCACAGGAACATGCTGAACCTGTTGTATTGTAGGTAGGCACCAGTGTGTCACAGGAACATGCTGAATGTGTGGTATTGTAGGTAGGCACCAGTGTATTGCAGGAACATTGTGATCTGTCTTCACTATATGAGAGCAGTAAGTTCTGTGAATCATTGCTACATCAGCTACCCAACTATGCAGCGTGACATCCCTGAACACTGTGCTATTTACAGTTGCATTTCTGAGAACCTCAAATCTTACAGTGGGTGCTGTGATATATAAAGTTTGTGAGTGTGTTGTACTCACCATTTGAGAAGCAGGCTGTAGGACTTGCCTTCTAGTGTTTAATACACAGTTCTGTGGAGAAACGTCAAAGAGGGTTCTTACTGTATGTTGTTCCCACATAGTTTATGGATAATGGTTATGCCAGGTTAATCTTCTAAGTAAACATTTAACAAGAGGGTTCTGAATTTCTCTAGAACAGAAGCAAGAACATAGTAAAAATTCAGGTCTTTTGAGGTGTGATGCTGTGGCATTGGATACATGGTTGCTGGTGTCCTGAAGGTACTAAATTCTTTTGAAACACTGGGAACCACTCAACTGACCGTGTCATATCCCAGCAGACCTCAATCCTCAGTACTGCATCAGTGAGAACCTTTAGTCTTGCAAAGACATGGGAATTTTATTTTGTAGAGTGTATTATTGGTATCAAAATTATTTCTATAAAGAGCACTATGTATTTGAAGACAGCCAAGCGAATAGTTTTTGTCTGTGCTTGTTTAGAAAGTAATGGTGGGTAATGAAATATATGTTCATGTCTTATCACCAGAATGGGGACAGACTTTTACTGTTAATTTTACCTGTGATGCAGAAATACGTAGAAATTCCCAAGTTATTTCATTCTTCCAGACAAAATTTTAAATTTTGCTGCTATGTTACACCCATATATATCCCGTACAGTAAAAGAACAAGGGGTTAAAATAGCTGTGGTCGTGAACGTACTTTGTTTCTTGTGTGTAGGTACTCTTTGAAAAATCTGTATCAAGCTGCAAAGTCTGGGAATGCAGAAAAATTGGTGCAGATATTAGGTAAGTAGGGCATCATTTTTAATATTTTTATAAGAGGGAATTTAAAAGAAATTGCTTCTTGATGTAATACAGCAGACCTGCCTTGTTTGCACGTTTGCCAGTCATAGTTGTATATTGTGGCAACACTTGTACATTGTGGCATATTTCTGTTGTGCAGACACATGATACATGGCAGCCTGCATCTTCCCCCAGTCACACCCAGCAGCCACCTAGCTACTGTGTGTTGCAGAGTGTACTTCCACTGTATTTCACATATTTAGAACTAATTATTGCCCTCATGTTTTAATTGTCTAGAAAGCATGCTGTACATGCTGATGAAGAGTCTCAGGACTGAAATATGAGGGAAATGATGTCATTGCTACAGACAGTGGAGATGTTGAATAAGTTGGTGATGGGGGAGATAGTGGTCATATGCTACTGTGGTTTGCCTGAATCAGTTATTTGTTACCTTAAAAAATTGAAGACAAGATCAGGTGATGCATTACGGGCAGTGCTCTGGGTGTGAAAGATCCGCGTGGAAGATGTGATACCATTCTAGGAGAGATGGAAATGGGCTTGGTTGCATGGCTGGGGGATAAGACATGGAAAGGGTTGTCAGTCGTTGGCGCTGTGGAGAGGGAGAAGTTTGTGTGGTTATTACAATCACCACAAAGAGTCTTGGGGTGGGGGGAATGACAGCCGACAGGTGAATGAACACAGAGGAGTTCCTGGACGAGCTGAAGTCCGTGACTAAATTGCTGTTGGATGAGGTTTCCCTGAAGCAGTTACTGACTCTCAGGGATTCCCTAACCAGCATGATGAAACAGTCAACTTTCTTATCTGATGTGTGATTCCAGGCGTCTGTTGCGATGTAGGTGAGATCTGTGTTCTTCTGGGATATTACACAGTGTGCAGTGGTAATTCTTTGCTGATGTGTTGGGACAACCTATTGGTCCCATCTTCAAGGGTCAAGAAGTCCAAGACTTGACCCTTGGCCTTTGAAGATGGACCTATAGGTTGTCGCGAAATGTCGGCACAGAATTACCACTCTACACTGTGTAATATCTCAAAAGAGTGCAGATCTCTTCCTCATCTCATATTAGCCCATTAACAATCCAGAAAGATTCCTAGATTTGGAGGAGTTTGATAATCAGGAAGGTCTCAACTCCCACACTGCTGAGTTAACTAATGGGCAAGACCTTAACACCTGCAAGGGCTGAGTGAACCAGGGGGTGAGAAAGTTTCTGACACTTTGTTGAGAGGCATTGGCTGATTACCAGGGCTCTGAAGAAAGGCCACCAGGTGGTATATAACTTAGTTGCATCTTTGAGGTTGACCACTTCATGGTCAGGTGTCTGAAGTTTAGGTGCGAGATGGAGGCCGTAATGGTACTGTACGAGGAGGTGTTCAGAAGCATGCCAAAGATGCCAAAGCAATCAAATCACCTCCTTCTTCACTAAGTCTTTCTTCTGCACCCCCTTCCCGACCCTTATACCAGGAATGAAAAAAAATATAGTCTAGAACTATTTGAGTACTCCATATATTTCCATTTGTTACTGTGTAACGTGATGATAATGTAAATGAATGAAGAGTTTGGAATTTTGAGTGACTTTTTTTTCTCTTTACAGCAAGTGGGCTTAATCCAAATCACTTATTTCGAGAATGTTCGATGGGTACAGCACTTCATGCAGCGTGTTCAGGTGGACATCTGTCAGCTGTACACATTCTTCTACAGGCAGGTGCACAGTTGGATGTTCTGAATCGTGACCAGAATACACCACTTATGTTGGCAGCAGTGTCAAATCATAATGATGTAGTGAAGTATTTAGTAAAAGCAGGAGCAAACGTGATGCTGAAGGTGAGGATGTTACTTGTACTTGTTACATAACTGTTGTGATGAAGTGCCACAGTAATTTATGATGCAGTGTCACAGTTACTGTTGCGATGTGATGTCACATTAATTCTGTCCGATTGTGATCAGCCAAGTTCAGTGAAATGAATGGTTTTAATTTTTATTTGTCCTTGTTCATCAACCATTGTAATCTACTTTTTCCCATTTGTTGAAGTATTTTATAATGCTGTACTGACACAGAAATTTTTACTGTTGTTTTATTTGTTATTTTATACATATTCCATTCTTCAGTAACCTCACTCATGTTCTTTACAATACCTGAAGTATAATCATTATATGTTTTTCTTAAAGCTTCAATTGTAGCAGCTGTTTTAAAGAAAGTTGAGGTTTCTTTGGAGGTCAGTGAATTTGTGAAGAGAACTGTACAAGGAGAGCATTGGACAATGAGATGGTGGTCCGGGACTGTGGAGATTTAGTGCTAAATATAGGAGAATATTAAACTCAGTAACATTAAATGCAAACTGCTCATTGTTTTTTATCAGTTTAAGAGGATCTGATCACTACTAAAGAGCAGTGTGCTGATGTTAATGTGTAAAAGTAAGGTTCTGGCACCAGTGGTTTATGAGTACAGAAAATCATGACATATGAAGTGTTAAGCTGTGTAATGGGATTACTTGTTGAGGGAAGTAGGGGGCAGGATGATAGACATGTGTCTGTAAAATGGACTTCATATTACATATTTGTGTAAAGAAATAAGTTGTGTTCCAGTAGAAAGTTAACCATTTGAATGCAGTGTTCAAACTTCATAACCTCATTAATTGGTATGTGGCTTTAGGGTGGTGATGGTATGACAGCACTTCATTTGGCTGCCAAGGCTGGCAATTTACAGTCCTGCCACTACCTTCTATCTGTAGCTAATACAGCAAGGACGTTCATTGATATTGCTGATGACGGAGGTTGGACCCCTCTCGTTTGGGCAGCTGAGCACTGTCATGTTGATGTTGTAAGGTAAGATATTGTTGTAATTACATTGTATACTATCACTGACTTTTCATTCACAAGTTCACATTTCATTCCAGATGTTTACTTTTCCTTGAAATATTTATCAAGTGTGCTGTTCTTCCAAAACAGTTGCAGTATACATATTCAGATTCCATACGTTCACTATTAGGTATACCATAAGGGCTGGTCAGTAGTTCCAGTCACTTTCACTAACTCTGCAGTGTCATGAATTTATTTTCTGGAATTGCTGATGTAACTTATCTGCATACAGTCACCACAAATGTTTCACAATAATCCTACACCATGATGCATTTATATTACTGCTGATACGTTATGTTAAAGCAAGTTGTTGCATGCAAGCACCCATGCATCTGGCATCAAACTGCTGTCCCCCAGCAAGGTGGAACTCTGGGTGGCTTTAGCTAGTGTGTGTGAACTAATTCAAATGTTACTGGCTGCCCGAGTTTCCTTCTAGTCCTAGGCCAGTTGAAGCAGCAAGTCAGCTTCCACATGCCATTGTTGCCAAATGCAGGGTCATGCAGGTCATGGAACAGCTAGGATAGGCTTCCGGCCCCATGGTACAATCTTCTGTTCATCATGACAGAGACCGAGTAGTGGGGACTGACTGACTGACTGACTGAAGTCTCTGCGTTTTGGGAGAAATACAACACCCCAGCGCCATGAGATTTTGTTATTCTGCTGTGTGAAACTTGGGGAAATGACTTTGGAGGTTAACCTATATGAACTGACTGCGCCATTTGAACGCTGTATTTTGGAAACGGAATAAATGGAAACTTGGGGAAATTGTTTAACATCTTGATACAGAAAATGTGTTAAATGGGTAGAAAAGTGTTTCATTGTCAACTTTTATTACTTCTTAGGTGAGAAATTTGCTTTTGCGGGGATGTATTAGAAGTGCAATGCGTAATGTTAATGAAATGGGAGAATTTTGGTGCTTTTTTATCCTGACATCTTAGGCGGGAAAACATCTTAACCAGGGACATCTTAAATGAGTGTTACTGTAATTGTAATAAAGATGGGCATAGAAATTAATGAAACTCTGAGTGGTTAGAGCAGAAGTTTGTGTGTAAGGCAGTGGACACTTTACTTGAGACTTTGAATCAAATTCAAAATAAAAAGACAGCTTTAGTATTTATAGCCATGTCTCAAATCTTGTGAAGTAAATGTCAGTTCAACACTAGTTCAAAACCTGAACTCTTTGTATATTGCACATGATCCAGGTTTTTTTTTGCAAGATTCCAGGTTCTCACAGCAATGTTGCTGAGGATTCAAGTTGTCCGGGATATGACACCGTTTCATTCAGTGAGTGGTTCCCTACTTTGGAAGGATGGTATTATCTTCATCTTCAAGGGACAAGCAGTCCACACAGAATGATTGCTTCTTGAAAATGCAGGAACCATTCAGCGAATGTCAGAGCATTGCATCCCGGAAGACTTGAATCCTCGCATCATTTCTGATCTCAAAAGTTCGTGTTTTTGTAGGTATTTGTTACAGAATCGTGCTGATCCTCTAATTCGTGATGCAGAACAAAACATAGCACTACACTGGTCAGCCTTCTCTGGTAGTGTGGATATTTCTCAGATGTTGCTGGACTTTGGGTGTGATGTGAACAGCACCAATGTTCATGGTGACACACCACTGTAAGTAGTGATGGTGCACAGCCGGTGCTGTGTGATCATTGTGTCAGCCTTGCTGTACATATCACATAACACTGAGGATATAAAGGTGGATATAACAGACTGTTAAATTTGATTGATGACTAAACATTATCTGCTGTCAAAAAGTGGGACTAATGTAAGTTTCTGTGACCTTTCTGAAGAGCTGGCTTAAAAATATTAATTTGTTGATATGTATTACAGATATAAACTGAATGCTTTTAGATCCTAAGCATTGATACTGTGCATACTAATGTACCACACGTTCTATTGTGTGTGATGTGTACCCTTATTTCTGGGAGCAGAGTTGAGGGGGAAAAGGTGGTGAAAGAATCAGTAGGAGATGGCATTGCCATATGTATCATGAAGTATCAAGAAAAAAGTAGTACAGCACATATATAATAGTGATATACTGTCCAAATACTTCTGGGGTGATGTCATTTTGCAGTTACTACATCAAGGACTTCAGCTCTCACGTATCCTAATGTACAGGCTGGTTCCTACTTAACTCACTGCGTGACCAGTGTAACTGTACACCAGGTGGATCTCTATGTGTGCTGTGTTTCAAACTGTTGCTGAGCTGTGTTAGTAACCACGCTTGTAGCATTTCTGCATGAGATGCAGTGTTGACAGGTCCATCAAATAGATGGGGCCAATCATATGAACTGCTGTCTTACCAGCTGACACCTGCATGTGTGTCAGGTTATATTCCAACTTTGCTGTGAACTGAAGATTCTTCATGACCCAGAGACAACACTTCTTTCACATATACTGTGATAAATTCCACACTGACTGGTGAAGATAACATTCAGCCAGGATTTGGTATTTGAGAATATGACCAGCAGCGCAGAACATGTGTCACAGCATTGATTGAAGTCAGCATCTGACAGTTGATTTGTAAATGTTGGGTGATGCAGCCTCAAATTAAGCCTTTCTTAACCTGTGTCCTACGGGTTAGGTATTTAAATTTTGGTGCATGTTTTATGTAAAATGTGAATATTATTTGAACAGGAAATGATAGAATTGTGAAACAAATGTGGAAAATAAAACAGAGATTGTGCGGCATGGCTTAAAAATGCAGTAAGTTTCCTTGTTGCCTAGCTATGTAAAGTGAACTTCTACAGTTGATCTCCTACATGCATCATGTATTCAGTATGCATGTTGGATGGGGTTAGTGTGATGATCTTGCATTGTTGACCATGATACACAAACTCCATTGATTGTTCACTCCATAAATAACGCAGCTTAGAGACAGAGGACTTGTGGAAGATGCGTGGCTGCAGCACACTGGCACACCTGGTCACTTTTGCCTCATTGTGTGTGACATTTGAATGGACATTTTCTGGGCCACTGGATTGCCAGTGGTTCATCAGCATCTGTGCTAGGATCCTGGCCACCATGTAGTTGCGATTGTACCACACTGAACAGATCCTTTTTGTGGGGCATTATCCAAGGACAGGTGGCTGTTCACTGCACAGAGTTTTGGTGTGTGTCACAAAGAGCATGACTGTGGTTGGAACACAGTGATGCACATGCGCATTCACGTCTTGTACAGTGTCTGTTGTCACATAGTAAGTTACGCAGGAGTACAGTGATTTTCAGCCATCTCATAGTTTGTAATAGTGTCATCCAATGGAGAAAAGTTCATAAAATGGGTTCATGATGTCTGACTGTCTACCACATATTGTAGAATATTTCATTTCTCTTCCTCAGGATATTTTTCTGTAATGGTTACGTGCTAATAACATATTTCTTCTTCCTTCAGTGTCTGGAAGCAGGATTGTAGCACATGATACTGTACATTCTTCCAGCTGGATTATTTTCTACTTTTGTTATGTCATGAACTCTGTTCGTTCTAGTTTCCCCCGCTGGCAATAATCTCAAACTCTCGTTTATGTGAATTCCTTATGACTGTCTGTATTAGGATGGGCTTGGCATCAAATTCACTGACATGATTCAGTCATTGGTACTCAGTGTCAAGCTGTCTTTCAAAAATTGAAATATCATTGTGAGGCACATGTGAATTGTTTTAACCCTGCTGTCAGTAAAAAAGGTGCGTTTGGTACACAAGTGCGGGTGGTGTTGTGGATGCAGTGAAGATTAGTGTTTAGATTCTGAAATTGAGGAGGGTTATGTTTAGGATACAGGTGTTACAGGATGTGACGCTATGTTGTGCGAGTGGCTTCTGGGGTTTCAAAGGAGTGTAGTGTCTTGTGAATGTTGGGAACCACTCGCACAGTCACACTGTCTTAATTCCCTAAGATCTGATGCATCAGCAGCACTGCTGTAATCATCGTGAGTCTCACATAATTGTGCTTCTTCAGAAGGTATGTCACAAAACTGTGATGTGAGTGGCAGATGTTTCATTGTAAATGCAAAGCAGTAGATGTTAAATGCTTGCACTTAAACAAAACTTTCCTGTTTTAGTGTTACCATGAATGATTGCAGCTTTAGGATTTTGGCTTTGTCTTTGTTTGTGAGTATTTTATTTTTTACGTGGGAGGGTTACCAGCCCATCCGCAATCTCGAATTACCTTATTAAGCAGATGGAAACAGCAAAGCAACAACAGTAAGTTGGCAAATGAGCTTGTATACAAAATATATCTATTACAAGAAGGAAGTATACAACGATTATATCAAAAAAGATTAGCCGAAACCTAAGTGAATGCCCTGAAGACTCGACAATAGATAAAGAATGGGAAAACATAAAATCTGCTATTAAAAAGGCCGCGAATGAAGCACTTGGAATAAAAAAAATATAGAAGAAAGAAAGGTCTAAGAATTTGGAATGAAGAGATCAAAAATGCTATTGAAAACAAACGAACAGCTTATCAAAAATGCCTACAAAATCCCAACAAGGAAAAATTTTGAAACATACAAAATAAAAAGGAACACGGCTAACAAAATGGTCTCCAAAACACACAAAGAATCTTGGGACAGATTTATATCTAGAATAGAAACAGATATCTTTGGCAAACAAAACGTAGCTTGTAAAGTACTGAAACACCTCAATCGAACAGACAGAGACACTATAGAGATCAATACCATAGAAGATCAAAAATGGATGGAACATTGTAAAGATTTGTGGTGCTCGACTTCCCTGCAAAACAACAATGACGGGCCAGAAACAACTCCAATCCCATCGGAAGAAATAGATGAAATCTCTGATAAAAAACTTGAACAGAGCTTGAAATCAATGAAAAATAGAAAAACAGCTGGACCAGATGGCTTAAATTCTGAGCTCTTCAAATATGGGGGACACGTCCTCTCAAACCGCTTCCTTAAGTTAATAAATAAGGGTTGGAGAGAAAAATCTATCCCAGAAGAATGGGGACAAGCAAGAGTAAAATCCCTGTTTAAAAAAGGCAAACGCAATAACTGTTTGAGTTACGGAGGTATCAGTATTCTAAACAGTGGTTATAAGATTTACGCCAAGATAATTACACAACGTTTTAAAACTATATCAGAAACAATATTACTTGAGGAACAGAACGGCTTCAGAAAAGTAGATCATGTATTGATAACATATTTGTCATTAAACAAACAATAGAAAAACGAAGAGAATTTAACTTAGAAACACACATAGCCTTCCTGGATTCAGGAAAAGCTTTTGACAGAGTAAATTGAAACCAACTATGGCAAATTCTTAATAGAAGAGGAATCCCTTATCATCTAATAGAAGTAATTAAAAGCCTATATAAAAATACTAGTATACAAATTGACACAGGAAGAAAAATTCTTGAGAAAATATATATTAACCAAGGATTACGACAAGGGTGTAATTTATCACTGGCCCTTTTTAGATTTATATAGATGACCTCCTAAGAAACTGGAAACACAAAGCTGATGCTGGTATACAGCTTAAAAGAAACCTCTACCTTAACACTCTACTCTTTGCAGACGACCAAGTAATTATACAAGACACTGAAGACAGACTGCAGAAATCTGTCCACATACTACACCAAATAAGCAAAGACTACAACCTCAAAATATCCACGACCAAAACAAAAGTTATGGCTGTCAAAAGAAAACACTTAGTATGTTCTAACATAGAAATAGATGGATCAATACTAGACGAAGTGAAACAATTTAATTATTTGGGATGCGAATTGAGTTTAGATGACGAACCAGACATTGATAAAAAAATAAACAGATTCCAAAGAGTATGTGGCACTATTAGAAAATACTTAAAAAAAACCGTACAGAAACTCAAATGAAATTTTACAAAGTCATAGCTAGACCAACGCTACTCTACGGTAGTGAAACACGGACAACCGTGAAACGAGACGTAAATCGCCTAGAAGCAGCAGAAATGCGCTTTCTTAGAAGTGTGAAAGGATACACAAGACTAGACAAAATAAGAAGTGAAGTCATAAGAAAAGATCTGGAGATCTCTGGAATGCAAGACGTGAGATCCAAATACAAACAAAACTGGATTAACCATCTTAGATGAATGGACGACACCAGACTTCCGAAACATGCCCTCAACTACAAACCCCAAGGAAGAAGGGGTCGTGGACATCCCAGAAAACGATGGCAATGCGTCGATGCCGGAACAGGTCAAACGACTTAATCCATGGATGATGATGATGATGATGATGATGCCACTGATCATATATTCAGCATTCGTCAAATACTTGAAAAAAAATGGGAATACAATGAGGCAGTGCATCAGCTATTTATAGACTTCAAGAAAGCCTATGATTCAGTTAGGAGGGAGGTCTTGTATAATATTCTCATTGAGTTCGGTATCTCCATGAAACTAGTAAGGTTAATAAAAATGTGCCTAAGTGAAACATATAGCAGAGTTCGGGTAGGCAAACATCTGTCTGACACGTTCCCTATTAAGAATGGCTTGAAACAAGGAGATGCTCTGTCGCCATTGCTTTTCAACTTTGCTTTAGAATATGCCATTAGGAGGGTTCAGGCAAACCAGGAGGGCTTGAAATTGAATGGTACACATCAGCTTCTGGTTTATGCTGATGATGTTAATATATTGGGCGGAAGCGTACATAGCATAAAGAAAAATGCAGAAGATTTAATTATTGCTAGTAAGGAGATTGGTCTAGAAGTAAATGCTGAGAAAACTAAGTACATGGTCATGTCTCGAAATCAGAATGCAGGACACAATCACAACATAAATATAGATAATAAATCCTTTGAAAGGGTGGAAGAATTCAAATATTTGGGAGCAACCCTAACGAATCGAAACTCCATTCATGAAGAAATTAAGAGCAGATTGAAGTTGGGGAATGCTTGCTATCATTCGGTGCAGAATCTTTTGTCTTCCAGGTTACTATCCAAAAACACAAAGATTAGGGTATACAGAACTATAATTTTACCTGTTGTTCTGTATGGATGCGAAACTTGGTCTCTCACACTGAGGGAGGAACAAAGACTGAGGGTGTTCGAGAATAGGGTGCTGAGGAGGATATTTGGGCCTAAGAGGGACGAGGCGACAGGGGAGTGGAGAAGACTACATAACGAGGAACTTAATGACCTGTACTCATCACCAAATATTATTCGGGTAATCAAATCGAGAAGAATGAGATGGGCGGGGCATGTGGCACGTATGGGGGAGGAGAGAGGTGCATACCGGATTTTGGTGGGGAGACCCGAGGGAAGGCGACCACTTGGGAGACCCAGGCGTAGATGGGAGGATAATATTAAGATGGATATTCGGGAAGTGGGATGGGAGGACATGAACTGGATTGATCTGGCTCAGGATAGGGGCAGGTGGTGGGCTCTTGTGAATGCGGTAATGAACCTTCGGGTTCCATAAAATGCGGGGAATTTCTTGACTAGCTGAGAAACTGTTAGCTTCTCAAGAAGGCCTCTGCTCCATGGAGTTAGTTAGTTAGTTAGTTAGTTAGTTAGATGATGATGATGATGATGATGATGATGATGATGGCTTTGTCTTTGTCCATAAAGGAATGATTTTTTTCATTCCCAGAATTTAGTGGTCTTGCCGTCTGTGTTGATCATAATTTAATATCTTTTGTGGTGCTATAATTTCAAGTTTCTTGATATGTTGTCTATTCTGTAAATGCAGCCTTCCCAGTTGAGTCTTGTCTGTGCTAAACACTTTGTTTTGACTTAATTTTGTATGTATTAATTTCTCATTTGATTTGTTAATTTGTTGTCAGTAACCATTTAATAGGGCTCGCACTGCTGTCTGTCTGTCTGTCTGTATTATGTTAAGGTACCCTGCATTTAGTGTCTTTTCCCAAGGGGATTCTGTCACATGGTGTACGGTTGCAGTGTTCTCTGTCACACCGAGTTATTGTTTAATGTCTGAATTTTACTGTTTTTTATGTTCAGGTCTTTTGATTTGCAGTGAAACCTTAAAGGGAATTGTGCTGCATTTGATATCCATATGAAGAATTGACATGCAGCATACTCCAAACTTGAACACTGCTAAATCCTGTTAGGTGGAAATCTGCTCTGGAGTTACAGGCAGTATATTCCTCCAAAATGTTTGTAACCACCTACCACACTACCTGGTGGCCTAACCCCAAATACTGAGTATATGTACTTCATTCCCTCTTTCTGTTTTCTTAGGAATTCATTTTGTACACTTATGTCTGGTACTCTTTCTCTGTAGTCATATTGGAGCCCGGCAGAACATGTACAGCTGTGTTCTGTTGCTTCTGGCACGAGGAGCAAGAGTGGACATTACTAATAAGACTGGAGACAGCCCTCTTGATTGCTGCTTAGTTGAGAATAATGATTGTTATGTAGCAATCAACCTTAATATCCAACTTAAGGCAGTTGTTGCAAATTCAAGACAACGGACCCAGCGTATTTTAACAAAGTAAGTACATTGTATTGTCTTGCTTATCCATATTTTTATTTGAATTGTTTGGATATCACTTTTACCAAACCTTACATTTGTGTGATTTGCACTCTGTGTTCGGGAGGTCAGACATTGAATTGTCAGCCCAGAGACTGTCTTGCCTGGTTACCTCAGACTGTCCTGGCAGCTGCTGAAGTTCCCAAGTGTTTTAGGGTGTGACACTGTGCCGATTGGTGAATATATAGTTCCTGACCTTTTGAAGGATCATTGTGTCTTTGAAACACTGGAAACTGCACAAACAAAAACATGATGTCACGTCCCAGAAGAATTAAATCTTCAGCAATCATGCTGTGAGACCCTCAGATTTTATGTTGAAGTAGGCTGTCAGTGTTGCCAGACACCCTAGACTCACTCACTCACTCACTCACTCACTCACTCACTCACTCACTCACTCACTCACTCACTCACTCACTCACTCACTCACTCACTCACTCACTCACTCACTCACTCACTCACTCTGTGGCGTTATTGCTTTTGCAGGAGCTTGTCAGCTTGTCTGACATTTGCAGCCCACTCCAACCTAACGGAAGCTATCAGCCTCCATCTTCTGACCCCAGTGTACCTGAGGTCATTCTCCATATTTGAGCTACCTTTAAAAACCTCAAATTATGTTACGTAAACATCCTGTCATATTTTGTTAGTGGTTTAAAAACTGACACCATCATGAAGTAACTCAATATACAGTATAATAATTTTGTCGATATTGAAGTATCAGTCTGTAGTTTTGTATTTATGTAATATTTGTTTATTTGTTTATTTATCGGTACTTAGTTATTTTTTGACAGATAACTTAATTATCAACATATTATGAGTCATTGCACGGGGCTTTGGACTTTGACAGATTGTTTTGAATGTCCAAGGGAATGGAAAGCACACTTAAACATAGATTTGAGGATAATATTAAAATGGACTGTAAAAAATAGGACATGTGTATGTGGACTAGTTTCGTGTGGATCAGGAGAGGGCTGTTCTGAACATGGCCATGGTCGTGGGGTTGCATTAAATGCAGGGGATTTCTTAATTAGCTGAAGAACTATAAGCTTTTCAAAAAGACCTTGCATGTTCTGTGGAGTTTGTTGTCATAAGAAAAGAAAAATGACAAAGTGTAGAAAACTAGTCATAGAATCCTGAGGTGTAAAGGTGTTGTTTTTTTCGTAGTGACATTTCTCGTGGCCAGGAACAAAACCCTATCCAATGTGTGAATGTGGAAGATGATGAAGGGGAACCCACTGACTTTGTATATGTGAGTGAAAATTGTTTCACATCAAACATCAGTGTGGAACGCACGATCACCTCACTTCAGTCCTGCAAATGTTCAGACATGTGTTTCACTGTGAACTGCCACTGTGGGAATATAAGTCTGCGGTGTTGGTATGATGAGCAAGGGCGGCTTTTGCCGGACTTCAACTATGCTGGTGAGTACTGTGTTATTCAATGCACAGAACTATTTAATTCATATGCTGTAAAATGTTTAATCCTGTGTTTCACTATCATTCAGTACCCAGTGAAGTCACAGGGTTTGTGATTAATTGGGACTGATAAAACTGTTGTGAGCACTGGAATCTGTTTTCACTGTAATACCACTATTTAGAAACAAGAACTTGTGAAATACGGTAATAAAAATGTAATATAACATTAGAACACATGAAAATTTATGTTTATTAAAAACGAAATGCTTTTGGAAACATAAAATGCATTGATAGAAGCAGAATCTCATTCCATAGAGTACAAAAGCAGTCAGTGTTACATAAGGGAAGATGGAGCGTGACTGAGCTGAGAATGATCTGTGCAATGGCAGGAGAGTGGGTAAGCCAACTCACCAGCCATGGGGTCTTGTCCTCATTCATGTCTAGTCATGAAAGTTTGAAATGGTCATATTAAAATGGGCAGTTCTTAAAGGTTGAAGTCCGAAACACTGGGACACTACTGTACCTTTGAGAAGGTGAGGATTCTGTCCCTTGACCTGGAATGCCCGCATCCCCTGCTAATTGTATGCAGAATAATGGGATCTTGAACACAAGTACATTATGTCAGATGATAGTTCTGTGGATTTTGACGCCACGTAAGATTGTGTGTTGATGCCAGTGTTTCAGAGGAATATGGTGCCTCCATTTTCAGGATGACAGAATTACATTCAGGTACAGCAGAAGTGGCCAAACAGTCAGTTGCGATGTACAAGTCAATTGTAGTCAATGTTTGGTCAATCATGGTTGCTTTCTGATATCTATCAACATTTATTTGCCATCTCAGTATGATCAGTAGCTGTTTGTGAACCAGCATTTTTTGGATTAACCTACCTCTGCAAAGAAGTCCTATTCCAGATAAATAGAACTAAATCAAGATACCAAAACTGTCTGACTGCTGAACATTCAAAACACTGTCTTGACTTGTGTCTACGTAATTTTGAACCCTTTTCAGTAAGTTATTGCAAGATATGCAGTGTCATGCATCAGCTTCACAATAGGAAGGCTAGTGGAAAACACCTTTTAATTATGGTAAATTGTTCTAGTTTGAAAAGATCAATTTTTAGTAAATGAAACAATTGTATTTTTGTATGTTTGATGTTATTGTGCTATTCTACATTTCTTTGCATAGTTGACCTAATATAAGACAAACACTTCTCAAAACTTGAATAAATGGGAAAACAGTCTTGTCTGCATAATAGTTGGTAGGACCAAGGACAAGAGAAGGAAAACTGTTACCCTTACTGGGAATAGTATGCAAGTGGCTCAGTGAGCAGTCACTTTATTGACTACTATTGCAGCATGCTGTTTTTACTTAAAATGCATTGTAGTGAATTTGTCTGTTATTGTGTTACGTGTTACAGATCCACCCATGTTGTTTGAATGTAACCAAGGGTGTTCATGTAATCGAATAACCTGTCATAACCGAGTAGTACAGCATGGCTTGACAGCACGCTTTCAGCTGTTTCGTACCAAAGGTAAAGGCTGGGGAGTACGAACTCTTCGCCCCATCAGTAAGGGGACTTACGTCTGCGAGTAAGTATATAAATATCCCATTTGAATATTTTCTGGATACATTGTTGCATAATGACTCAATGAAATAAGGATGTAATTATTTTAATTTATGCATATATTTGGAAGTACAGTGAAACCCTCTTACAACACTTTTGGAAGCATTCAACAAATTGGGCATATTAAGCACGAAAAATAACTTGAAAGGGTAAGCCTGGAAACGTTATTAGTTTGTAATTCTCCATTGAAATTGACATTCACTTAACTGGAACATTATTTCATATACATTCTACTTTAACCTTTTAAAGCCTAGCGGTAACTTTACATACCACCAGGTTTAACATTAAAAAATTCTATGTGGTGCCCACACTGCATTTATGCTTTTTGTACAGATCTCAGAACAAACAGCAACTTTTGCCTTATAAAACATTAAGAAATCGGTTTTTATAACTGAAGTGGAGAGTGTTTACAGCACAGTACGCACTGAGTCCTTATATAAAACGGATACGCTTCGTCTTTAAAGTGTTAAATGACGATTTTCACCAACACACCATATTTTAAGTCTTGCTTTCTGTGGTGATTTTGACACAGTTTTTGACACAAGGCAAAGTATCTGTTACAAGTGCAGCTTGTAGCTGAAGAGCTCACTGTTGCCAGAACTGTTCCATAAGTATGAATTCTGCTTTCCTAAATTTTGCTCTTGTCATCTTTTTCCCATTCAGGTATTCACTTACGAATGCTTGGGTGTTTGGGTGTTGTATATTACTTTCACACAAACATGTTTAAAAGCTGACCCAGAAGTGCCAAGTTTTTCAGTGACTTTTTTTGCAATGAACATTTTAAGTAGCATCTACCTGGTATACTAGGTAGATTTGTGGTGTAATGTTAAAAAATTGAGATAAAATACAGATGTAATTGCTAAATGCAAGTTTTGGGGTTTTCACATTGTCACATCCCAGAAGAAGAATCCATAATTGCTCATCTCACAGTTTTATTTTTTCCTGAATGAAGTTAAACTGTTGAATGAAAGCCTATCAGAAGGCTCTTGTGACTTAAGTTGGGGTTGTGATCATATAATTGACAGTCTATGCTTTGAAGGGTCGAGGCAAAATTTGGAAATTTGCATATATTCACTATTTCCATACTCCTATTTGTAACTTGATTGTAGTAAAGGTTAAGTAATGCTATGCTTTCAGGTATATTGGTGAAATTATCTCAGACTGTGAGGCTGATCACAGGGAAGATGACTCGTATCTCTTTGATCTAGACAACAGGGTGAGTAACTTCCAGTTTCAGTTACATACTGACACATTAGGGCAGCACATACTGATACATTGCTCCTCCTGTTAACATGATTTTCCATATATTTTTCTAAACACACTCAAGTTCTGTCATTAAGTGATGGGATGACAGAATGGTGGCCACAGGGGCGTGCAACGTAATCATGTGTTGTGACTTTCATAAAGGTCATTTTGTAGAGTGCATGAAGTTAACTAGTAGACTCATGTATGGAATTTGTCTTTCCACATTGTTCATTCCTAAAACTACAGAATGGTTGCATTTTGGTATGAATGGTCTACATTAAAATGTTTGTAGACAAATTTAACTGTTTAGTGCTGAGGGTCACCATTTGGTGATGTGCAGTGGTGATGCTCAAAGTGCAGAATGTCACTTGCTTGTTACAGCCAGTTATGGCCTGTGTTGTGCAGTCATTTGAATTCCTGTTTTCTGCACATCAGACCAGGCATTTAATTGCGGTGCTGAAGGGTTACTTATGATTCATATTGGTTCAGTGCAACATAATACAACAAGCAGATCTTTCTGTATCAGATTGGTACCTGACATAAAATGTGGCTCTAATTAATGTGTGTAATTTTATTTGAAACATTTTTTGGTAGGGAGAATATTAATAAAAACAGAAGTAACTTCTGACTGTGTGATGGGGTGTTTGTGGTGGTACTGTGTTTGTAGTAGTATATCTGCTTCAGCAACAAATTAATGCAAAGGCCATTGAGGAAGGAAATATATCAGTGAACATATTCAGAAAATAGGAGAGGATATTCAGAAAATAGGAAATAAAGGAGAGGATATGTGTAGCAGTGACCAGATTACTGTGAGATTCAAGGTTCTCCTATTGGCATTGCTGAATATTCACACTTCCTGCAATGTGGCTGTAGTTCCAAGGATAGGCGTGCGTTTGAAACACTGGGAACTACTTCCCCAGTGACAAAGCATCGCATCCTAGAAAATGTGATTCTTTGACCAGATTATGTGCCAGTTGTTGCTTTGAGGGTGAATAGGCAGCACAGTGATAGAGGAAGCACTGTGCATGCACAACAGTGTTTTCTATCTGTTCCATGAATGCCCTCAGTGATTTTAGCTATGAATGGACTCCCAGGAAGGTAAATGTTTTTGGAAGAGGTATAATGCTGCCTGGCTGTTCTGAGGTGAGCCTAGCAATGACCGTGCTGCACTGACGGCAGCTGTGCACATTGTTAGGGATCTCAGCTGGCAAGTTATTTGGTTACTACTATACACATGTGTGTACTGGTGTTATTCAGGTATATTCTCTGTATTTAGGATGGTGAGACATACTGCATTGATGCAAGACACTATGGTAACATAGCACGCTTCATCAATCACATGTGTGTTCCAAACTTGCTGCCAGTACGAGTATTCATCGAGCATCAGGACTTACACTTTCCACGTATTGCCTTCTTTGCAAACCGAGATATTGAAGTCGACGAGGAGCTAGGGTGGGTCAGTACCCCAAGAGGGTCACATAAATATCAAATTTTATGTTCTCAGTGTACTGTCGTGTAGTATTGATTATTTTGGTTTGTGTTTTGTTCTGTAGAGGGATGTAAATGTTGTAGTGAAGACTTTTAGTAAGAAGGTAGGTTTGGAACTCTTACCAAAACTCCTGTAAGAATGATGTAAAATTTTCCCTGCATGTGAAGTTCTTGTGTAGAATGTTTTTCCACTAGAAGTTCATTTTCTTTGGATTTTTATATTGAAATTCCCTATGTAATATGTTTAGTATTATACTTGATAGTCATTTGCCTGAAACCTACTGAATGATCGTTTCCAGTTCCACAGCTTTTGTTCCACATTTTGGCTTTTCCCCAAACTTGCGAAACGTGACTATTAGCTTGGTCATGTCTGCCAGCCTGCCCCCCCCCCCCCCGTCTCTCTGTGTGCTTGGAACAACAGAGCTCCCAGTAAACAGGTTTTCATGAAATTTGGTATTTTAGGATTTTTAAAAAATCTGTCAAGAAAATTCAATTTTGATTAAAATCTGACAAGAATAATGCATATTTTACATGAAGAGCTAAACAAATTTATGATGATATCTCACTGAATTCTTCTTTGAATGAGAAATGTGTCAAGCAAAAGTTGTAGAGAAAGAACACTCATTTTATATTCAATAAATTCTTTCCATAAATCGTGCCGTTTATGAGAGAATGTCAAAAAATGCTGTACAGCTGGACAGGCCACGGATGACAATATAACATGGCGCATGTGCATTGCGTGCTGGGTGACTAGGGCTACAGACACACACTCAGAATAAGAAATACATATTGCTTTTCCTTGGCAGCAATGGTTATGCGAGCACGCCTCGATATTACCTTATACATGCATTGCCAGCCTTGTTTACTAACCATAACATGTCATAGAGGTGTTGCAGCAAGATTTGAAGTTCAGCTTTAGTTTTGAAAATGTTATTGCAGTAGATTATAATGCACTCTAACTTAGTGAGCACTGAAGGCTCTGTAATGAGAGCTCTGAGGTGGAGACAGAAGTGAGGCACTGAAAAAAGTGCGTGTGTGCCAGCTGCTGTTGCCTTTGTATATGTACCTTCCAGGTTTCCCATTGTGACCTGCGTTTTGTGAATTTTTCTTTATAAATAAAGCAACTGTCTATCGAAGTTGCACTGATAATGTACATTTGAGTTCTTTATAATTGAAATATTATTCCATAGTTGCTTGGAATCAAAATACAGAAGTGGATTCAAAAAGTGAACATAATTTTTAAGTTTCCCTTATAAAATTTTTGCCTTTTAAGACATATCTTGAGGGGATCATTGTACATGTGTTGTATTAAGCATTCAAATCACAGTTTCATGTTTCGGCCTGACTGTAAGGCTCATTTTTCACAAGGAACCCAGAGTATGAATGTCTGTGTGTACCATATGCAGTGACACTCTGCTATTGGAGAGCACTGCCGCTTGAACTTCCTGTATTACGAGTATGGGATGTTTTATGCAGAGTATGTGGGACTTTGGAACTTTTGGATAGTGGGTTTTTCCATAATTTGGAGCGCCATGGTTAAAATATACTAAAACACTTGTACAAATGAAAAAAAAAAAATAGACTCCTGTACAGTGGGTACTGGGGTTCTTTCAATGGGGGTAAAGCAGTTGGGGCAGAAGCTAGCCAGTCCCCTGTATGTAGTACTGAGTTTAAGAATGGGTGGTGTTACATCTCTCCTTCCTCTGTATACCTTATGTCATGCACAGGGAGAACTTGATTTTTACATTTTCAGTATGAAATTAAAATTATCACTTCAGCTAATTTTTTACACCTCATGAGAAACTTCTTGAACCAGATTCATGGCACATCTTATATTATCACTGTAGTTACAACTACTTTACTGCCTGTCTGAAAGGGTGTAGTAATACAGTTAGTACTGGGATGTGAGTGTAGCTCTGTTGTTTGCATTAAATAGGATGTGTGTTCAAAGAGATTATTTGGTGTATAAAGTTGACACTAGTGACTGAGTAGTGACATCAGGTGCAGTATACTATGTAAGTGTTAAATGAATACAGTAAAAGCCTCATAAGACATTACTGAGAATTCCAAGAAAATCATGACTTCTTAGGTGGGAAATGTCTTAAAAGGGTAGACTCAAAACTTCTATTTTTTTATTTCTTTGTGAACTTATTATATATGTATGCTGAATTTGTATAATTTGCAGCTGTTTGACACTTTCTCACCTGTACCTGACCATCTAATTATTTTGCCCATAACCTTTCATTCACAGTTGTATTTACACCTTTAACTATACTGTCACTGACTTTTCATTCACAAGTTCACATTTCATTCCAGATATTTACTTTTCCTTGAAATATTTGTCAAGCATGGCTTGTCTTGCTCTCTTTTCGAAAACAGTTGTGGTATACATCTTCGTTTGCTATTAGGTAGAACATAAGGAATGGTCAGTAGTTCCAGTCACTTTCACTAACTCTGCAGTGTCTTGAATTTATTTTGTGGAATTGCTGATGTAACTTATCTGCACACAGTCACCACATATGTTTCACAGTCGTGCCACACCACGACACATTTATATTACCACCGATAAATTATGTTTAAACAAGTTGTTGCATGTGAGAGCA
Source organism: Coptotermes formosanus (assembly GCA_013340265.1). Classification (NCBI taxonomy): domain Eukaryota; kingdom Metazoa; phylum Arthropoda; class Insecta; order Blattodea; family Rhinotermitidae; genus Coptotermes; species Coptotermes formosanus. The sequence goes on along the minus strand of BLKM01002754.1, from coordinate 2,067,083 downwards.
CGCACGCATCTGGCATCAAACTGCTGTCTCCCCAGCAAGGTGGAAATCTGGGTGGCGTCGGCTAGCACACCTAAACTTCTTCAGATGTCATTGGCTGCCTTCGTTTCCTCCAAGTCCCGGGCAGCTGAAGTGGCAAGTGAGCTGCTACATGCCAGCCGTTGCCAAATGCAGGCTTATGCAGGTCACAGAACAGCTAGGATCAGCTTCTGGCGGCCTGATACAATTTTTTGATTGTTGTGAGAGACCAAGTAGTGGGGACTGATTACAGTCTGTGCATCGTGGAAGAAATATGACACCCCCACATCGGCCGTGAAGTTGTGCCATTCCACTGTGTGAAACATGGGGGAGATGACCTCGGAGATTAACCTCTATGAACTGACCATGCCATTTGAATGCTACATTTTGGAAACGGAATTAATGGAAACTTGGGGAAATTCTTTAAGATTTTGAAACAGAAAATGTATTAAGTGGGTAAAAAAATTGTTTTGTGATCAAATTTGTTACTTCTTAGGTGGGAAATTTTCATATGCAGGGATGTATTAAAATGGCAACATGTAATGTTAATCAAATGGGAGAATTTTGGTGCTTTTTTATCCTGACTTCTTAGGCGGGAAATTTTCTTAAATGGGGACTTCTTAAATGAGTTTTACTGTATATTCAATCATAACAGGCATAATTAAATCTACCAACACTTCACCATTGAGGCAGAGCTCCTTCTGTGTAGAGAATTCTGGAGAATGTTTTTTAGTCCAAAGTAGGCAGGTACAGTAGTATGCTCCAGAAACCGTGTTTCCTGCGGAATAAGATGGTGGCTGGGAACAAAGTGAATGCTTTGTAATACCTCAGCTAGGCATTTATTGTCAGATTGCCTTGGAATAGGGACATGATTGACATGGTTTTGGAAATTCGCATGTGTTATGCCCTGTTAATGTTTAATCACTCTGCGTCATAAAGTTTTCATCCCTAATTACTTTTCCAGAAGAATTTTTTCCTTTTCATAAATTCCAATCCCCCTGACTAATCTTGCATGTGTTTTGAGCAGTGCATGAACAGTTATGAGCCATATTTGACTAAACTTACGTGTGTATGTATACAGTAGTGCTATCAGTAGACAGATTTTAGTGAAATTTGGTACTGACAGTTCTTGCTAAATACATGTACCAAGTGTAATTCTTGCTTACTTTTTCAGTGTGGACCAATGCTTCATGTGAAAGTTTAGTATATTCCTAGATACACGGTTTGATAATTGTTAATTAGAGTGAAATGTATTTGAAACAGAATTTACAAGTTTCACTAACATGAACATTTTGTGGTGTGTACATTTTTTCATGAACAGTGTTCTTGTGATAACTATCCCTGTTATTTCGGATCTCATTTCAAAACAAGAGTTTTTTTTTTCTTGAACCTGGCCTACTTTTGAGGGCAGTGAACTCTATGATGTGAGAGTGGATGAGACATGAAATGCACACAAAATTGTGGTGTGTGTGACAAGGGTCTGTGAGGGAGTCTGAGGCTACTGTATAACCTTGGGGTTCAGGTCTTCTGGCTTATGACACTGTTGTGGGTGAGGCTGCTGACAGTTGGAAGGTTTCTGCTGCCTTTATGTTTAAGGTCAATCAGTCCAAGTAGAATTGTTTTTGAACTCTTGAACCCTTGAAGATGGAGGCACTGTGATCCTTCTAAATGTGGGAAACCACTCACCCAGTGACACAGCTTCACACCCAGAACATGTAAACCATCAGCAGCAGTGCTGTGAGAACCACAAATCCTGAATTGTATAATATTAATTTGATGGGGAACTAAGGTAGGTGGTTGAAAACTGAATTGACAGGAATCAGTTTGAAAGGCTTATGATATATTACATTGAGGATTATTGGGTTTGTGGACCTCGTATGTTGTTTCTGCTCTGAACGGATATGATTCTGCCACATGTTGGGGAGGTAACTGTTGAGTAGTGTGTGGTAGACATAACTGTGATAAGGGTTAACTTTTTAATGGACCAAACTGAGTAGTTGCCTCCCCACATTTCAGCTGAGAACAGTACCAGATCCACTTTCTAAAGCACTGAATTTTTTTTTGGGAATATGAGATGATGGAGGAAGTCCAGGACTCTAGTAATCCTAAATTGAAGTGGTTTAAGGGGCCTGACTGGTAGTTTCTGTGGTTGTGTAGAATTGGTACAGCATTCACCTACCCAGTAACATGAAGATTTGAGGTTACTGGGATGTGATGCTGTGTTGTTGTGCTGGAGGAGTAGTTTCTGATATTTTGAAGGACTGTGGAGGCTGTCATCTTTGGGGTCAAGTGGTCCAAGAAGAGTTCTGGTACTGGCACCGCCATGATACTTCAAAATTTTGGTAACCACTTACTGAATAACACAGTATCACATCCCAGGAGATTCAAATCTTCAGCAACTGTGCTATGAGAACCTGAAATCTTGCATTGCCCAATAACTTGTTCATACTGTGGCATTGAACAGGCTTATTGTGTAGTTGTAGGATTTCATTGCTGCCTGAGGTAAATACCAGAAGGTAATGTATGAGCTTTGTTTTTTCTGTTGACTGTTTTAGTGACTTTTGAATAATTTAAACAAAGAAGTTTTAACAGCAGTGATTTAAACACTGTAGTTGAAGATGATGGTTGCATACTGTCAGGTGATGTAATGTTGACTTGTTTCTGCTCCCCAGTTTTGACTATGGCGAGAAATTCTGGATCATCAAGTGCAAGTCTTTCACCTGCACATGTGGCGCAGAGACGTGCCGTTACTCGGAGACCACCATCAAGCAGACGCTGGATAACTACAACAAGAGACTGCTTCAGGATGAACTGATGCAGCAGAGTGAGCTGCAGTTGCTTCAGTGAATGTGATGTCTCCTTCATAAATTGAACGTTCCTGAACTGTGCTTCTACTCAGGGAGAAGTGGTAAATTGCAGTTGAAATAAAATAACAAATTTATGTTACACCAGCAATAGGCTTATCAGCTGTCACAACTTTATGCTTTGTTGTTAACATCACTGTCACTCATCATTTTGATCTCTCAACAAACTATTAATATTCACTTGCTGTTGATTTGTGAACAAGCATGTTTGACAGGCATGGCTGATGAATGATTTCTGTCTCACCATTGGAAGTTTAACATTGCATTCCAGTCTCTTTAAAAGATAGCAGTAATAATAGTGATTTGTATTATCAGATGTTGTTGTCTTCATCACCAAGTTTGTAGTAAGGCAACCCTCAGTTGCTGGTTTGTCAGCCAGTATGATGTTCTGTGTTACAACATGCATGCCAGTTGCTTGCCATTATTCCAGACCGTGTGGATTCTTTCAGTGGGAGTGGTTTATTACTTTGAATATCAATAGTGAGACAGAGATTCTCAAACTGTTTTTAGGCTCAATTTCATAAAGTAATTGTAATATGTATTTTTTCTCTGTGATAGTGTCACAAACGTTCACTGGACATCAGATATTGTTTCATCACATGTAAGGGTACTTACTTTTATATATCCCTTAGAATGACATGCATGTCATTGGCCTGACATGCACCAGCTTTTGAATTTTTTACCTTGCACAAGAATTTGAGAAGATTTAAGTAGCTACAATTATGCATCCCACTAGGTATGCAATGAAAAGCGTAAAATTTAAATTTAGGAAAACAATACCAAATACACAGCTGTGTTTATTCAGCTAAATGTAGGAGAACAATACCATTATTTTTGTACATTTAATGGAATAAACACAGGAGTATGCACCATACCAATGTTAAGCATAAAATTTGTATTGCAAGACAGAAGAATTGTAGTAAAGTTTACAAGTAGGAAGTAGTGAATTTTCAGGAGAATGATTTTGTATTTATTTCATGTATGTTGTGCTAAGTTATGTATTCTGGTGGGTTTGGTTGTTAAAGTGGCAAGATGCAGCCACTAAGTTGGTTTTGGACTACTTAGTGGCTGCATCTGGCATCTCTAAAATTTAGAGGCTCATTGCAGTCATGCTTTTGTATATATTTACCCATTCCGGTCTCTTTTTCTGTCTGGAACTTCCTGTAATTATGGAAGCTGTAATAGTGTAACTGGTATAGCAACATATGGGCTGGACAGGTGGGGGTTCAAGCTCTGGTGGGGGCAAGATTCTCTGCACCCATTCAGACTGGTCCTGAGGCTCACCCAGCCTCCTGTATAATGGGTACTGGGTTTTGTTCCCAGGGGTAAGGTGGCTGAGGCATGGTATTGACCGCCTGCCTCCTCTAGCTCGGAGGTTAAGAAAACATAGCTCTAATGCTCCCATGCCTTTATGGCATGTTACTGGATGAACTTTTTTTACTGTAATTATGCATGTATTTTGAAATGATTTTTGTAACACACTAGATGATCTGCCAGGAATTCTTTCTATGAGTGATATTTTGTAGTGCAGATCAGGGGTCTTTGACTCGAATCATGGACAGGCAGAACTGGTAATTTTGAAAATTTAGGTGTGTCACACATCATTTTAAGCAATAAGCAGGTTAATGATTTTGTTTAGAATAAGACACAGAGGTAAGAATATTTTGTACTTGCAGTAACAGAACTGAAGTATATTGTAATTACTGGATTTAAAGCCACAGCATTGTTTTATCTTTGCGTTCATTATGTTCTATGGTCCCACCCATGTACAGCATACAACTTCAGCTTTATGGTCCATGATGAAAAACATTTTTAATTCTTTAAATTAAAAGAAGTCTCTGATGTTGTGTTAGGTCACTTTGTATAATTAGAATAAAATCAGTGTCAGGGCTACATGAAATTGACTCACCACAGGCCACGTGTCTGACACTTACTAATAAGGCAGTGAAAGCCAGCAAATTTATTTGAGCAGCAATGGTAGAACCTTGAATTTGAAACTTATTTGCCTAATTTTTTGAAACCGATTTATAATGCATGTTACAGTAAGGTTACATAAGTGATTCAGATGTTGAGCACGGTATTGTTTCTCAGATGGGTGGAACTTGGCCATAGACACTGCATGTTGTACCTTTTGGTGTCAAGTTTATTTTAATAGCTCAGTTCTGCAATGCTGGATTTTTGCTGTACTATATATAAAATGATAATTTCTCCAAATATAGGAATATAGTGAATGGTTTTGCTTTGATTAGCTTCTGAATAAACAGAGGAACATTAAATGTCATTATTGTGTGGAGTGGTTGATGCATAAAAACAGCACGTATTGCAGTATAGCTGCCTACACAATGAATATGAAATTTATGCACATACCTTCATGAATTCTGGGCCTTGGTGCTGTCTAGTACAACAGTTTGGTCTTTTAGTACAGAATACAGTTAAGAGATGGCAAAGTATTTTGCTTTTTGTTACAAATGAGGATAGTTTGTCTGTATTTATTTTTTATTTATTTATTCATTCATTTTAATTTTGTTGGCAAATAGTTTATGAAAGGAAAAGGATTGGGAGAAACTACTTGAATGCAAGATTCAACTCATACATTGTGACATGCTTAGTAAGTGCTGAAAACATGGAGTTTTAAGAGTTTTATATTGTTGGTATTGGATTTGTTTTTCATGCTGCAGTAAATATTATGATTATGTTTTCCTGGGATGTGATGTCATGTAGCCTGGTACATGAGTATCTACAGTATATTAATTTAATTACTGAAATGAAAATAAGAGTTATAAATAGAATGTTTGTGAATCAGAAAGGAAAAATTTGTACCCAAAATATGTTCTTACTCTGAAATTAGAATAGCGAATCTGCTCTCTGTAGATCTCTTTTTTTTTTAAATACTTCATTTTCAGACTGCATCAGTTGTAATTGTAGAAATTTTATACCACCCTTGTACACTTAACTTTCATATGTTGTATTTATTTCTGTTGTACAGTAAACATTTGTTTATCCAGCAGTTTGCTTAGCTTGCAAGTTTGCTGTGACAGCATATTTTTCTGTAGGGTCCATAGCAAATTACATCTCTGCCTTTGATATTGCAGGAAGAAGTCAGTGATGTATCAGCTCCTAGAACATCTGGGAGGCAGTGACACTCTGATAGATACTTTGTTGGTTGCAGTCTTTATAAATAAAATGTGTTTTGTTGTTATTTTATTTCTCCATCATAGCCCGCATTAAGGTTGCTCTTCTTAAGTTATGTTTTATGTAGCAGCACAATCAATCTGTTGGTACACCCTGTTCCCCATTGTGCCAGCTAAACATGTATTTGATGTTTTCTCATACATGCTTCAGTGTTAAAAGATCTTCAGCATGTAGGAGAAAATTCTAATGTAAATAAATATGACATTTGAGTTAAGTGTACTGTAATGGTATAAAATTTCTTCAATGTCTGTACATCGGTGTATATTGTTATGAGGTAATTTTTTAAAACACTTGTTGACTGAAGCAGAATTATGTGGTAAATTCTGTAGTCATACAGAAATGTTTGTCTTCCCTTCATACAACACATTATCTTTACAGATACCACCATTTAGTGTGGAATTTCTTCTTAAGACGTCATTTATGAAGATGTGTTAGAGCGAAACACTGCATTATCATATAATGTAATGCTTTTCAAAATGAAATCTGCAAGTGTTTTGCCTCTTTTATGCGAAACTCAAACACCATTTCACACAGTTTGTTATCTAGGTCTATTCTTTTACAAGTAAAACATGATCTGATAAAGCTTGGGTTAAATTTGCACATTCTAGGATATATACAGATTCCTTTTAAGAGAGGGGTGGAGTTATGTGGTCTGAATTCCCCTATAATTGTGGTTATAACCTAAATCCACTTTCATTTATTCATGCCTAGCAATGTCTTCCTTGTAGGTCATGATTCCAGGCTGGGTAAATATCAAAAGGAGTTTTGAAAAATGAGGTAACAAACACTGTCATGCTGAGAGCATTGTTCTGACGCCAGTGTATACATGGCACATTTGTAGCAGATGGTACACACCAGACTTCCACATGGTCACCATTGACATTTAACCATTTGTTCCACTGTGGCACCAAGGCTTGTATCCTGGTGTAGAAGAAATTGGTATAATGTGTCTAGCCAGGTAATAGCTTGCTTCATGTCAGCGTCTGCTGCAAATTGCTAGCTAGTTAGGTGCTTTATAAGGAGTTCAAAGAGCTTGGAATCACTGGGTCCAATGCTGCCAACAGGACTTGTGACTGGTTAAGGTCCTATGTCTGGGAGGTTACGGACGGCCCTCCATACAGTCCCAATCTCATGCCCAGTGACTTCAGTCTCTATGGACCCGTTAAGAAGCAGCTGGCTTGCGAGGGATTTGCACCAGATGCTGATATGAAGCAAGCTGTTATCTGGCAATGGACACTTGACATTTGATTTCTTCTGTGCTGTAATATTGGGTCAGGTGCTGCAGTGGGACAAGTGCTTAATCCTTTGGGGCTGGAATTTAATGCAGGGTGTATGCTGCAGAAGTTGGGAATTTAAGTGGCTGCCATTACTGTGCATGTTGTTGACAACATACTTTTATGGTTTAAGGCACAGTAGACACACTGCGCACAGCTGCAGTCAACTGTCGGCAGCAACGTGCTATGTCAGTGGTGCCTTGGAAGTTATGATGTGTATTGCCTGCTGTCTATATGTCAGGTAGACACAGAGGTCAGAGGAAAGTCGTCATTGTTGTCGTCGTCATTATCATCATCGTCATCATCACAATGTCTGTTACCTCATTTTTTAAGACTTACTTGTATTCTCATGAAATAATGTTTCACTTTTGTGTTATAATTTGAAAATGTGGATTGAATAATGTGAAAAAAGTTTTGTATTTATTTGAGAGAGCCTGTGTGCCTCTGGTAATTTGTACATGTGAGATATTTGTATGATGTGTGCCTGTATCAGGCCTGTAAAGTGACTCTGTTTTTAAAGAATCTGAATACTTTAATGTATGACTTTTAAGTTTAATTTAATAAACATGTAATGGTAAGGAAATTATTTAACAAAAGGAATATTTGTGAAGTTCTTTGATCAGGTACTGGTCAGTGAGTGCAGGTCTTTATATCACTGTCATTGTAAGTCATATCTGATGTATAATTTAAGCAAGTCATATTTGCAGCCCACGCAATATGCCGACTATACTGTTGGCTGGATGACCAGACTATTTAGGGTTTGATTCTGGTGTCGACAGCATTTAGGAGAGCTGGGGGACCCACACAGCTTTATTCCTAACAAATCGTCATTTATTATATAATTATGTAGTGAATTATACCATTACATAGTAGAAATGTTTCCTCTAAGCTGCGCGGGTGTGTGGCTGAACGGTAACTGAAATGCTCCTGCACACACTGAATTGTTGCCATGCAGTCGTCAGCTCATGTAAAAATTTTCTGCTCAGAACAGTAACAGGTCTGTGCAGCTGTAACAAAATTAGAGGGAATGTTGATTATTAGTAATTTATATATTGCTGTCAGACACAACAAGTATTATTTACTAAATCTAATATTGCATGCTACATGTTTCGGTCATCCTTGACCATCTTCAGGCATTAAAGTACGTAATTTAAAACCCAAGTGGATTTGCATTAAAAGCAAGTCCACTTGGGTGCAGTAGTCCAAGAAGCGTGATCTGCTTGACCCTTGAAAATGAAGGCAGTTTGATTCTTTCAGATGTCAGGAACCACTTGCCCAGCTCTGATGTCGAGAACTTTGTTATGATGTCAGTGTATACATGGCACATGGGTAGCAGATGGTACACACCAAGCCTCAACATAGTCATCATTGATATTTAAGCATTTGTTCCACTGTGACACCAAGAGCTGTATCCTGATGTAGAATAAATTGATGTCAAGTGTCTGTGACAGGAGGTGACAACTTGCTTCATGTCGGTGTCTGTTGAAAATTGCTTGTCATCCAGATACTTCATAAGGGGTCAAAAGGGATGGAAATAACTGTGCCTCACCTTGCTTGGTTATTGCAGAATTGCTGGGAGGTTATGGACCATGCACACTGCAATCCCAAACTTGAACCCAGTGACTTTCATTTCTTTGCACTCCTTAAGAAGTGTCTGGGTGCTTAGCAGTTTGTAATAGATGCCAATGTGAAGCAAGTTCTCGGCTGCCTATAGGCAATCAATGCCAATTTCTGCTATCCTAGGACACGAGCCTTGGTGCCACAGTGGAACAAATGTTTAAATATCAATGGTGACTATGTCGAAGTCTGGTGTGTACCATCTGCTGCCCATGTGCCATGTATAAGCCTACATCAGAGTCAGGTTAAAGTTCTTGGCGTCAGAGTGTTTGTTACCTTATTTTCTGAAACACCTTTGGTACTTCACTACTGACAGATCTAAATATTTTCTGAAGCACTGTGTTTCAGTTATAGTGTATGTTATGTGCTCAAGTGTTTTACAACCATATTTTAATTTCCAGTTTGTTCTGTGCAGATTCAAAGTGTCTGTTCAGAAAAGTGCCACATCATGACACAGTGGATAAGAGTACTGCTTCATAAATGGCGGGTACTCCAAATTCTTGCCAACAAAGAATGGCTATTCTTGCGAGTAATTATAGAAGCATGTCTGGACGTCATGTGACAATCCATCCATCACCATCGCATCTCATTTGGTGCCATGTAATCTATGCAGTACAGGCAAACAAGTTTGCATTTTTAATCATGCTTTCTGAGTTTTGCTTCCTTCAATTTTCTCGTTTATTCTCTTCACGATTCCTCTTACCTTCGGTTACTCTCAGCATCTTTTTATCAATGCCTCTCTTTCTTTGTGTATTCATTTCTACAACTACCTGTTTTAACATGATGTCCTATAGTGCCTCCCCCCTTTGGGTATTTCAATTTCTATGCTCAATTTCCTGTTTGTCAAAATCTGGTAATTTAGCTCAGTATCAGTGAACAAAATTTATGTTTCCTTCACTTCTCTGTTTTTTTTTTGGCTGTTCATTTGCTGTACCTCCTTTTATTTTTGCACCCCTTCTCTTCATCTTACTACTGCCTTTCTGTTTGTTTTCCTACCTTGCCTTTCCTCTCTATCAGTTGTGGCAAGTTCTGTGGCTCCTTAGTGCCACAACTTCTGTTTCCATATAGCTGTGGCGCTCTATGTCACTGTAATTTTGTTTCCGTGATTGTATTTACTGATGCAGCGACGCAGGCGCACAGAGCAGTCAACGGCAACTCAACTTCGCGGAGGTATTAATGAAGTTAATGGGATTTGTGAACGCGACCCGTCTGCGTCAGTTGAATAATGCGATTTCCGTGACAGCGTCCTTCCGCTTCCGCGACTCACCGCCTACTGGTTGCTGCAGCAGATGTGTTTAGCGATAATTCAGTTTGCTGCGGGAAGCAGTTTCCCTTTTCTTCCTTTCCGTTGTTGCATTCTGTGTCTCTTGTCTCCCTTCGTCTTTCGTCTCAGGAAGGAAGTCGAGGCGTAGTGTTTGGGTCGCCCGTTGCGTCACATTCAACTGGTGTCGCCGGGGGCTGGGCCTGTGATTGTTCCCGCCTGTGACCAACAGGTTGGACTGTCTCTTCATGTTAAAATGTAACTCTCATCGTCGGTTTGTGGCTGTCATTGTGTTCAGCAATACGACGGTACATCTCGAATCTGGCAAACCTCGGAGGGATTTCTGATGAGGTGAATACAGACCTTAGAATTAGAGCTTTGGAGCTGACTAAGATTTATTTCTATCATCGTAATCATAATCAGTATCATTATGACTATTATTATCACTGTTGTTATTGATATGCTCCATCAGTCACATTTTGTGTTACTGCTGCAGTGTGTTATCTATTAATGTCACTATCTTGAGATTGCGATGTACTTTAAAATCAAGTTCTATTCTCCTGGCATGCCGGCACCACACATGTTTGGATACGGAGCACTATTTTTGGTACTTTTGACATCTGTAAGTTTTTAAGATAAATTAAAATACAGTTTCTAACATTACAACTACCTATTTATACTGTACATTGACGACTTATATAGTGACAGTCAACATTGTGTTTGAGGAATGCCAGAGGTTTCTCAGCAGCGTTGATAACTATCTACCAAACGAGACGGCGTCATATTCCAGAAGATAGTATCTCGGTAGTGACAAGTAAGAGAATCTCCTGTTTGGTTCTGCCAAATAATTAGATTCAACTGAGTTGGCATGTAGAACAAGTTTCACGTTCTAACCAGTATGCCCACTTGTAATGTGAAACACCTTAGCAGTTGTTTTCCGTAGTAAAGGCAGAGGCGCAATCGGGGGACGGGGGGGGGGGGGGGTTGCCGACATGCGGTCTTCACAAATCGAAATTTAAAAATATATTTTGCAAACACGACCGTATCAAAATTTTACGTTATCTTCTCTTCAGTTGAAACCAGCCACTGAAGTCGGCTGATGACTGGTATATTAGGATTTTCATAAACAAATAAAAAATTAGGATATCTTAGATCAAATAAAAAAAACAAGAACATTAGGTGTCGTGATTTAAATTATGTGAGTGAGTCATGCAACGTGTAGTTATATTTATATGTACATAAATGCATTTGCAGGCAGTGTTGTGTTACTGTTATATTTAAGACAGGATTTTTAAAACATAATTCTTAAAATTAAACTGGACTTTTATTTACCTTCGGTGTCAGCACCTAGCCCCGTCTAGTGAAAAATTCTGGGTGCTCATCTGAGCTTTTCCTATCCACGCCGTGAAGGCGTAAAAGGGGAGTCAAGGTAAAGCGCCACTTATTCTTAACCTGGAAACTAGATTGAGGCGAGTGATCAACTGCATGCCGCGCGTGTCTTATGCCCGGGAGAGAGCAGATAGATCAATGGCAGTTGTTGTTGTTGTTGTTGTTGTTGTTGTTGTTGTTGTTGAGATATTAGCTTAAAGGGGTATATGGTGGGATAAATAGGACATAAAAGAGTAAGGTAAGAGTCAAAATAGAATTTTTAAAGTGATGTGAAGTTAGAAATAAAAGAGGCCAGTCATGCAGCACGAACGGAGAAAATTAGGACTGCGTAAATGGTTGCTGTGGTAAACAGTGCAGGTAAGAGAGAATTTAAAGGCCTAGGGATAGATGGGGAATAATATTAAAATGGGCCTTAAAATGTTCGAGTGGGTGTGGATCAAATACGTCCGATTTGCGGCCTCTTCTGAAGATGCTTACAAAACGTCGGATTCCATAAATTTGGAATACTTTGACTAACTACGAAACTAGTAGCTTCTGAAGAAGGACTGTACTGTTTGTTGTTACTGCTGGCAGAATATGTAGACCAAATTCCAGACAGTAGTTGGCTAAAGCACCAGTCACAATGAGAAGAGGCTTTCGTCAACTGCATGAAGTTTGGTATAAAACACGAGTGTACTGGCAGCCTGTGTTTTAGACGAAAGAACCTTCATTCCTGCGTTCCTACACAGAGTGATCTTGAAAAGTCTAACTAACAGAAGTACAAGAAGAAACGAGATGTCCACACTTCCGGTTCCTTCGCTCTGCTTTTGTCCGTGTAACCTTTTTCCGTAACTCAGCAACAATTTAGAATCGATCATGTTCGATTGCTATGTTTAGATCGTGAACTATTGCTTCTGTTCGTACGTCGGGAAGAAAAGTCTCTGTTATAAAAAAAGAAAAATCATGCAAGTGTGCTTGGGTCTTCATGTAAAATGCCTGTTTTTATTGTCCGATTTTAACCGACATTAAATCCTCTCGATAAAGTTTAGTAACAGTTTCCAATACAAAATTTTACGAAAATTTGTCCAAAGGGAGTGGAGTTGCTTCATGCTTCGGACGGACGGACGGACGGACGGACGCACAGAAAGACACGACGAAGGTAACACTCGCTGTTCGCAGGTGTCAAGAACTATCTGTAGTTTTTTGAGTGCATTGGGGACAGACGTCAGCACCAGGATTGCCATTAATACAGACATGTAATAGAAAGCATGAAAAAATCAAGAGAAACGGCGCAAAAATGAAACGTCAGATAATGAAAGTAGCGCCAAGCCGGTTGTAAAAAGAGTTCTGTGTCAAATGTCCACGAGGCAGATTATCGGGCTGAATGCACAATGAAATGAGATGTAAGGGAGGGTACTGGAGTGTCCGGGTGGACAGTGTGGCAACTAAATGAGTATTAGATCATTGAAAAACAATGATTTTAGTTTCTAGTTGTCTATAGTACACATACGTCAATATTGAAGCCCGGTGACGCAGTGGGTTGAGGCACTGCACTACAAACCGAAAGGTTGCAGGTTTTATTCCCGATGGGGTGAGTGGAATTTTTTTTCACTGAATCTTTCCGGCCGTGGGGTCGACTCAACCTCTAACAGAAACGAGTAACAGGATGAAGGCGGCCGGTGAAAACCTTGCCCGGTTTATGTGCCGTAAAAGCCTGAACAGGCCCCTCCCAGGGTTGTTGTTGTTTTTTTTTTTTGTTTTGCGTATGAAGCAGTCTTTCTGTCACACAGTTTGTCTTATCTGTGCCGGTTAATGTAACCTTTCCTTGCAGCTACACTGCTCCACATTTCACATAATTTCTTCGACACTGTACACTTCGTTGCCACTGTAAGTCACATTTGCTCTGTGACGTCATGCTGCTAAAGCCATCAGCTGGCTGCGGCTGGAATAACAGATTCCTATTCACAGAAGCAAAACAGAACTTTTCTCTAAAGCTGGTTTGTTTTTTGTGTGAATGCAGACGGACTGCCACGCTATTTGAAATTCAGTTGTATAGACGAATCATAATTTAAAATGGCGTTATAAATGTTTTATCAAACATCGAAGATATACATATCTGTTATCGACTAGCATGCAAGCTTTCCATTGATCAACACTGCAGGCAGTTCGAAGCGCTTTTAATGCTCATCGAACGCGTCGTTATGCTGCAGTTCGTCTTTACAGGCATTCATTTATCCCTGCTGCTGGATGTATACATTTCGCCTTTACAAAACGTTAAATGCACCGTGTGTTTCATTAATTATGCAGAACGCCAGTACTGACGTACAGGGGTGTGGATATTAGCGCCATTCTCTCTTTACCTTCGTGTATGGTTGGCTGCAGGCTCCGAACACTTTGCTACCTCTACAACAGTTCCATTTAAGAGAATGTGACGAAGAAGAAGTCCGTGGTCTGCCGTGGATCTGAACCGCAATTTCTTTAGCACCCAGCCAAATCACTAGGCTGACTGGGCTACTCAAATCACATGAACCGTCTCACAAATGTAGCCTATACGAATCACGCAGTGCCCCAATTCTGCTGGGACCACTAGACCCTTCAAAACGAAGGCACTGCGGTTTTTCGAAATGTCAAGGCCTGATTAGCCAGCGACACAGCGTCATATCCACATTGTACGCATAAATGTAACATTGAGGCGCATTCGCGTAACCATTGTTGCCGTGGAAAAGCATTAAGTATTACATATTGTGTGTGTGTGTGTGTGTGTGTGTGTGTGTGTGTGTGTGTGTGTGTGGGGTCTTAGTTATGCAGCATGCAATGCTCATGCACCGTATTATATTGTCATCCGTAGCCTGTCTGGCTGTATCATATTTTTCCACATTAACTAAAAAAAGACACGATTTTTAGAAACAAATTATTGAACACAAATTGTGTTTTGTTTTCCTCTATAACTTTTATCTGAAACATTTCTCATTCTGAAAAGAATTCAATGATATTCTATCATAAATGTACATAGATCTCTATGTAAAGTTCCCGTTATTCTTGTAAGATTTTAACGAAAAATTTAATTTTATTTACAGATTTTCGAAAAACACTCAAATATCAAACTTCACGAAAATCCCAGCGGGAGCCGAGTTGTTCCTTGCGGACGGACGGACGGACGGACGGACGGACAGATTGACAGACATGACGCAGCTAATAGCTACTTTCGCAAATTTTCGACGCTCCTAAAAAGAAAATATGCAGAAAGGAAGGAGGAGAGGAAGAAAGATCTGGAAAATTATTTTACGACAGAGGGGATGAAAAAGAGACTGAAAGAAGGATGGCTGGAAATAAATGTAGTGCAACAAAGACAAGTTGGAGGAAGGGAAAACAAAGGTGCTGAAGAAAGCAAAAGGAGAGAAAGATAGAAATAGAGAGAAGGGAAGAAAATTTAGAAGATAACGATAAATAGATAGGGAAAAAAATTAAGAAGAATGAAACATTAACAAGTCACCATATTTCGGCGTGTGTTTTCATCATCATGGGTTACGGAATGATTGTCATCATCTGACGCTTCATTTCACGAGGGCATATTTGTTGCAAAATAAAACTTTAAAGCCAGCAGCAATTTATGCATGTTTTATATGAATGATTTTCCTGATGATGGTCGCGTAAGGCCGAAACATCTTGCAAATATCACTGCAAACAGGGGCCACTGCAGTCCTGCAGTGCACACAAATGAGCCCTTATTTAACGCTGTGCACATTCCGTCCACCTGATTAACAAGTGGGGGGATTATTACAAAATACGATTTTTTTTTCATGGCGCATCAGCCCGTAATGGGCCACGGCCTCCTCAGTGTTGATGCTCCACGATCATGCTCAGACACACCACACTCGGTAGGACTTTTCTGGACGAGTGATCAGCCCGACGCAGAGACCTCTACCTGACAACACACAAACACTCCATGCCCCCGGCGGGATTCGAACGCACGATCGCAGCAAGCCCTCGGCAGAAGACCTACACCTTAGACCGTGCGGCCACTAGGATCGGCACGAAATAAGAAATATTTGCTTATAAATATATGTGCATTTAGCTAGAACATGTATTGTACGGACGCATTATTTATCGTTATCGTAAGTTTGTGCACGGTAAATATGCATGATTTAAAATTATTTGGTGGAGTGACATTACATTAAATCGTGCTGTAAAGCGAAGCCTTGCAAAAGTGACACGGTTTCATAAACATTCGTTCTGAGATATTGTGCTTTACCCTGTGATGGTTGTTACTAACATGAGTGCAATAGTATACAGGTACGCAGTACCACGCCACAAAACACGCAAACTGCTCCGCTCCACGCCGTGTGTGCCCAATTTGACCGCTGCACGGACAGTACCGTACCTCTGCCCGGTCTTCGGCTGCTATTGGCCGCCATGTTGCCATGCGCCGATCACGGCGGGATGTATTCGAAAGCAGGCAGTTCGTTTCGCGGCCTCGAGTGGTTATGATGTGTAGTGAGTGGAGTGCAGGTGGTTGTTGGAGTTGTGGTACGTAATGCTACCCGGGTCAAGTGTCATTAGTGCGCCCCTGTTAGTGGTGGTGGAATTAGGTTCTAGTGTTTTATTAGTGCTACGACAACTGAAATCAGTTGCATCGACTGCTTCCGAATTTACTTTTGCATCGCCTGCCTCCTCAAGGACTCCCACAGACAAGGTAAGGCGCGCTGCCAGTATGGATAATGGCGGCGTTAGATTAACCGTAGGAATGTTTATAACTAGGGAGAACAATACACCATATCAGGTAAACTGCATCTGTTAGTCTATGTTATACATGCTGCAATGTGTTTTGTTTCTTAAAGAACCATCTTCAGTGTGTATAGAGTATCATGGGGATCTACATTGTGTATATACTTGCATGCAATGGTGTTAGTACTGTGCAACTTGTGTATCATACCAAATGCAAGATGTTAAAATATCCAGCCCATATTAGCATTTGATAAGCTGTACAACTTGCACGATATCAACATTATTGTACGTAAGTACATATCTTATGTACACTGCTCCCCATGATTTTTATGCTCCCTGAACATGATTCTTTAAAGACCGAAACATGTTGCAGTATGCGTATTATAGACAAATAGGTATATTTTACCTGATATGGTGTGTTGTGTTAACTAGTTATCAACATCTGACGTGTAAATACGCGGAAGAAGCAACATTACAGGTGCATTAGAAGTCGCGTAGTTTTGAAATGGAGAGTTGTGGAGGGAATTTTGTTGCAAAAACGGGCATTTGAAAAACTTAAAAACCTGCTGGGGCCGCAAAGCAGTTTATAACAGTAAATGTTGTACTTTTTCAAGAAAGATGTTTTATCTGCTGAGCACTTAAGGAACTGAAACGACTAGTAATTAATTATCAGCGTTATTGCCTGAAAATGAAGAGAGTAAATAATTACAGTTATCCGGACGCTGGTTATCCGGATCGGCTTGGCCCTTCAGGTAACTGTGTCGAGAATTCTACAAAACTAATTCGCCTTGAAATTACCGGTTATCGGATCGATATATCCTTGACTTCACCAAGTTAATCTGTAAGTCAAACATTTTCTTACTGTAATTTTTCTCCAATAATCAAATACAAATAAGGAGCTGTGTATTAACGTTTTGTTTGTAGGTAGATAAATATGTAGTCTAAAATAACCGTGCGTAGAATATTTTTCCACTTTAAACTGCAAATGTAGCCTATTTTCAAAGAAAAAGCCAATTATCCGGACTTTCTAAACATACGGACGGCTCGCGGTCCCATTTTATCCGGACTTTCTGCAAATCCGGACGGCTCGCGGTCCCATTTTATCCGGACTTTGTGCACATCCGGACGGCTTGCGGTCCCATTTTATCCGGATAATTGAAGCTATACTGTATAATTTTATTTTAGGGTTTCTTTTATTGTTGAATATTGTAAGAAGGGCAGGGAGAAGTTTGCTAGTGTTTGTTTTTGTCACCGATAATTCGTAAGATATACACAGACGTACGTTCTGTGAAGTTTTGTCTGAGATACGTTTGTACTGACTGCAAATGCAAAGGGAACTGTAGATGTTACGAATCCGTTGCATAAACCGCGAGGTTTGTGAAATGTAGAATCACTGCTCCATATTTTTCTCACTTATTTCATTGTCATGTTTTGGAAAGTTTAGAACGTACGCTTTTTTCTCATATAGTGTCAAAATATAAATATCCTTACTGAACTGGGCTGTGAGTGAGAAAGCGAAATAACTAAAAAATTTCCTTCCTTCTGATTGAGGAGGATGAAGTTACGTGTACCGCGGGCCGCGGACTGCGCATCGCTAAATGAGATATGTGGCGTAACGGCGTTTAAGGTTACATGAGTTCTGTGTGTGTGTGTGGGGGGGGGGGGCAGACTGTTCAGTTCGTTCTCGCAGTAAACACCTGCGTCCCGAAGGGTGACGTCAGCTGGGATAGGAGGCAGGGCTGTTTGATAAACTGTTAAAAATTGTGCGCAGGGTTTGTCGATGTACACGGCGTCATATCCCATAAAACGCGAGACTTTTATCAATAACGGTGTGAGAATTTCAAATATCTGATAGGGCTTGTTCACTAGCAAAGTCAGTCGATTTCTGAGAGTTGGGAACATTGTCGCTCTTTGTGGAGAGCGTCGTGTAAAACATATGTTTATTATGCGCGCGCAGAATGTACAGCACTTTAGGGATAGGTAAGACGGTACGTACGCTAGCCAGCTAGAAGGCTGAAGCAGCAGCTCGAAGCCATGCGATATTTGAGCTTCTCACAGCGGTTTTGCTGATGATAAAGGTCTTCTGCGATAAGACGCTGTGTAGTTGGGTGAAAGTTACCCGACGTTTCGAAAGAGTTTAGTGCCTTCATGTTCAAGAGTTCAGGGGTTCAACCTTTGAAGACAAAAGCAGTACGTTGCTTCGTGAAGTCACTAGAGCATAACTGAGCGACATAGCGTCACATCCGAAACACCCTGAACATTCATCGTTAATTTTATTAACAAGCGGTTCTCAGCGGATTGAGAATCAACTGCGCAGATACCGCAGTTATATCTCGCCGGTTTACATAATTCAGTCGCGCCTCGTTTATCGTAAATTTTGTTCTCCTTCCTTGTACTAACGGCCAGAGAAAACCAAGAATTAATTTACAGAAACGAGCGCATTCTGAAATCTGCCAAAAAATTCTCTAAGGAGGGAGGAATGTTAGTGTGCGAATTGTGTAAACTGTTCCAGTCACTTTGCTGATTAATTCCAAGGTGAACAGTCGTTGTTGAGACGCTGACATTTCCTCAGCTGGTCAAGAAATTCGCACATGGCGGGCAAATATTCGTTACCATATTCGCAAGCTCCAGCCTCCGGCCCATATCCTGAGCCAGATTAATCCAGTCCACGCCCTTCCAACCTATTTGTTGAAAATCCATTTCAATTACTTTATCATCATCATCATCATCATCATGTTATCACCTATCTACGCCTATGTCTTTCATGTGGTCGCTTTACCTCAGATCCCTCCACAAAATCCCTGTACTCTCCTGTCCTCTCCCTCATACGTGCTACATGCCCCGCCCAACTCATACATGATTTGATTACCGGAATCGTATTAGGTGGGAAGTAAGCATCGTGAATCTCCTTATTAAGCAACTTTCTCCAGTCTTCTGTTACTTCACCTTCGTAAGCCGAAATATCTTCCTCAGCACCCTATTCTCAGACACCCTCAACCAATGTTCCTCCCGCAATGCGAGAAACCAAGTTTCACAGCCATGTAAAACAACAGGAAAATTCTGAGTTCTGTAATTTTTAATCCTCAGCCGGGGAAGGCCCCGTGCCGTGGTGACAATGATTCACGTACCGTGGATATTTGCAGTGAGTTATTAATTTATACGACCATTTGGTATGCAAGTCAAGTCAATAATTATGATGGCGATCTAGCATCAGTTTATTCAAATTTTCCTGTGTTACCCTTCACCCTTCCTGTCTATAATGGAACCTGCGTTCCGAAACCTTTGAACCTATTTGTAAAGTGCTGTCCTGTTATTTTAAGGCTATTAAATTACGTGGAAAATATTATATATTTAGAGTGCAAGCCCTGTAACGATGGAACACGATGTGACTGCACAGAAATGGTGCAAAACCAAGGATAATATGAAAAATATAGGTACAATGTAAAATAATACTCTAAGAACTGCATGAACTTGCTTATATTAAAACCTCTGTGTCATTTTAATACTAATATTTATTATTGTTTTTATCCAGTTACTAAAAACAAATTTCACTTTCAGAAGATAAGTTTAGGTCAGTTGGTTTGCAGTTTCATCCGTTAAGTTCTGTGTGGCTTCATGGTAAACGCTTTCCTGTATGACGAAGAAGAACACGGATATAACTATGTTTGCCTATTTCCTTAGTTTGTTCTGCCTCCCTCGACGCTACTTCTTGGGTGCATATCTGCAGTGGGGATAGTAGTAGGGAGTGATGTGACATAAGCAGTCGTGGACAATCGACAAAGAGTGGTCCTCCGCTTTGGATGTCAAAATACAACGGTTAGAAAGCCGGATGCTACAAAATGTTACGCAGGGCCTCGGAGATCCTTTGTCGGGTTAAATAACCATGGAAATATGAGTTAGGGGACACAGGCCTTTGGAAATCTTGATCTGGTGAAATTATATTCATGTCTCAAGAAGTGCTGTGGTCTGTCGAGTTAGAGATGTTTTCTGGGTTAGACCAAGGAATGGGGTGGAATGTTACTTCCTGAAACAGTTCTCCCGCGAGATAAATTGCTTTAATTAGGTTTTTTATTTAATTTAGTGTGTTGGAAGGTAAATATGTGGAGTTATCCAGTTAGAACGCAGTCATTTAGTCATATAGTAACACTGGGTATAAAATGGTTTCATTTGTAGTTGATGTGAAAACAGCTTGGAAATAAGTCTTTGTGGGTCTACAGCAGGAGGCGTTTCAAGGGAATCCATTTCCAGTTAATCGAAGGGTTAGAAGGTGCAAATATCGACCTTCAGTTACATGCAGCCCAACGAGTGTGGAGTGGTAATCCAGCAGGCAGCAGTCCGATAATTGAGATTTTGTTGGATGAGTGTGGGATGTCGAGCAGGAAATGGATGAGAGGAGCAGCCGGGAATGGGAACAGCACATCTGGAAACCTTTCCTGGTACTGCTACGTTCGTTTGAATTGTTTAGACACATCTAGTGGAGATGCCACAGACAGCACTGCCCTGTACACAAAGCTCAGGACTTCCCGTTGTAACTTTTCATTAGAGAAATGTGAAACCTTTCAAGCCCAGTGGTTACGTCACATACCGCCAGGCTTAACGTAAGCTGAACCTGTGATAGCCCACGGAGTGCGTTTATGCCTTTTGTAAAGTTCTTAGAGTAAACAGAGATTAAGCGAGACTTTAGGCTTTCGCAGCGATGTAGTTGACGTCTTCAGTCTTCTGGGATGTTTCGAAGAGCGAATGTGTAATTTGTTACCGATTTTTCGAGACAGCATTTCGGTTTCAAAATGCCGGTAATAAGCTACCAATCAACGCAGCGCATTATCCCAGAAGGTCGGACACAAAACGGTGATTTTGCGCGTAAAACATAAGGATTGGTTTTTGTAACAGATGGAGTGTGTTTACTGCGCGGTACGAGCTATAACTTTAAATGTAATTCAGTTGAAATTCAGTTCTAACAACTAACTCAATCAAGGTTTTCTGTGGTTTTTGTACTTCGTGGACCAAATTATGTGTTAAAAATCCGCGTCGCACTGCCTACTCTCATGCAGCCCTTCCTCAAAAGCAGCTCAAAATTTTCACCAAAACGCATCCCTTCGAACGTGACCAAAATTTTATCGTAGTGCTGCCCTCCCAGAAATATAAATTCAGCCTCAGCCCCAGTGCTCAGCTTCGTTCCTCTGCTGCATACACCCAACAGTCCACTTCCCATAACCTTACCTTCTTCGCTTCCCAAAGCTTTACCTTTTTGACAGGCTACTTTTGTCAAAAGGACGAGTGGGCACTTCGGAGCTGTAAACTTTTTTGATTTCGCTCGCAATAATGATGATGATGATGATGATGATGATGATGATAATAATAATAATAGTAATGTAGTTCTCCCAACTGCACGCTTCACTCTCTTTCCCGTCTCTCTCTCTTAATGTCTAAAATGAAGTCTTTTTTAAAGTGTTAATACGTTGAAACTTTCCCGTAACCGGCGTGTACTTGGCCTAGAGTTGGCGCCGTTAGTAAGAGGGCTGGTTATGGCGGAGAGAGTAAATATAAGTGAACGAATAAATAAATAAAAAATGCAGCAAAGTGCGGCAAACTTTCACTGTAATATTAAGATGAATAAAGACTGATCACTTACAGGTAGACCATACACCAATGTCTGTGATAATAATGAAACTGAGTTTATAAAGTTCTGTATTTTCGTCTATTTATTACTGACAAGCAAAACTGGACAGGTGGCTAAGAGAATGTCCGCTAAGGTAGAGTTCCGTGAAATATTTTAAAACTCGTGGGGAGAGATAAATTTTCATTACATTTATGCGACAGAAACACATTCAGTCTCTGCTCCGGTAGAATGGAACTACACGTCATTTATTCATTTTAGCGGGGAAAATAATTCTGGGTCTATAGAAGCTATATATATAAAGAGATTAGAGCCATATTTTAGGACGTGAACAATCTGTCAATGTCGACCTTTCTTATCACTGAAGAGATTCCTAATTTATGACACTTTTTATCATAGTCAGGAACTTGCTTCTCTCTGCCTACCGCTCCCCCTGTCGCCACTCTCCTGAATTATACACTTCCAAACTCATTAGCTGTTTAAAACGCTTCAGTCTTTCAAGTCTTTAGTGGAATAATTTTTATGCGGACGTAAGAAGCGGATTTCTGCAGTAATGACACTTGCAAAAGGACTGTAAATTCTTCCACCGCCTGTTTCTTTGTTTATTTCTTTTCTTCTCTGTTATTTTCTTTCTTACCCTTACTGTGGAGAGTCTTGAAATAAATAAATAAATAAATAAATAAATAAATGCAGGAAGATCCAAAGAAAAAAAGTGTGAAAGAAAGAATCGGGAGGGGGGAACAGTGAGGAGTTTTCAGGTGTGCTTCTTACTGCGCCGCTATGATGCTGAAATGGAGGGATTGATTTCCTTTCTGTATCGAAAAACAGAGAACAATTTAAAATTGTTTTCTTTCCCAAAATTATTACTTCGGTTTATATAACATTTTTGTAGCGCTTATGCTAGTGGTTACTTATTCCTCACATTTGTAAATTAACTTCCCACCTGCAGGGCCACTTACAGATTTTCAACAATGGACCTGGTACAAGAGGTGAAGTGATATGTTCAGAATAGCATACTGCTCCTCGCAACTGATATTGCTCGTGGCGGTAACTATCGGCTGATATCCCGCTCTCTGCCTCCGACCTAACATTGCTGACTTATATGGCCGTGCTGTTACCGGCTGATCAACGTAACAGGCCAGGTTCAGCCTGAGATCAGCCCACGTGGGTTTCGTAGTGGACAAAGTGGGACTGGGACGGGGTTTGTTCCGAATACTTCGGTTGTACCTGTCATTTATCATTCCACCAAAGCTCCACATTCATGTATCATTCGTTTACTATCGACATTAGTGTGTCTAGATAAGGGAGACCCCTTACGTAGACCAAAAACAGCAAGCGAGCCAACGGATAATGCGGAAATTTAAGTCAGGCCCCACGTCAGTTTAAGCAGTGAATACAGCACGTATTTTCATTACAATTTAACACACACTAAGAATGCTTCCAACTTTTAACAACAAAGCCAAAACCACTAAAATTATTTAATTTCAGATTTTAGCCGATCTTTGTATTGTGGCTAAAGTGTACTGTATGTTACTACTAAGGGACTGAAAATTTCAAGGTATTCGGGCTCCGGACAAAAAACGTTTAAATAAAAAATTCTTTTACGTTTAGCCGAACCTCAGCCGCTAATTGGATTGAGATCAGTGAGGGGGCCGAATAAAGTGAACTGGGGGTCGCCTCTTTGTGGGCGTTGGGAGGGCTGCAAAATAAACCATATGCTTGTATTCGGAAGGTGTCCGGTTCAAATGTCGGACCGGATATTTCCTATACAATTATGAGTGGGAATGTTCGTAGTTTTTATCAGTCACTCCAAAAAAGTAACTGAAATTAAGCTACGCCCGCCTCCTTCCACATCCTTTCTAAGTCATTATTCGCCATATTGTTTTCGTTTGACCGTTTATAGTCTCAGTACTGAGAGTGTCTGTATATAAACTAGAGGGTCATTATTTTGTCTGACAACTATCGTTTGTCATTTCGCACCCCTACACATTCACGCTTGTGCGCGGTCGATTGAGTGGGCTACGTTAATAGAATACTACAGCCAACAGATAGTGGCAACCTACAGTTTTCAGTTAAAGTAATGGTCCCATACACACAGGCCTCGTGCGGTAAAACAGGCCTACATCGAAACACACTTAAAACCAGGAAGTCTTCTTGGACTTCTTGACCCTTGAAGGTGGGACCAATAGGTTGTCTCGAAACGTCGGTACAGAATTACCGCTCTACGCTGCGTAATATCACAGAAGAACGCAGATGTTGTCGGGAACCTTGCAAACCTGAATCATTAGCATCATCGCCGTGCAACCCTCAAATCTCGCGTGGAGCACATTTACTGGTTGTGTGTTACGTAGGTGGTTTGAGTTGCGGTTTGTGTGCGTCTGATCTCTAAACGCGCTCTTACTGCATGCTGCATGAGCATCCACTCACTTAAGAGACAGAATGTACATGTAAATCAAGATAACTACCTTCTTTTGAACCACAGGCCGAGAAGAGTGTCCTACAACAACAACAACAACAACAACAACAACAACAACAGTAATGATGATGATGATGATGATAATAATAATAATTGTTGTCTGCTCGCGTGCATGTAACCAAAGACCGCCTCTGCCAACACTTCGTTTTCTGCAGTGCACATCCGTTACATTAAGGGCTACGATCAATAACCTTTGCGTTACGGTAGTGAATTCATTGATTTCTGTTACATTAGTCTCTCATTCTCTTTCTCTAGCCTTGTGTTATTTTCTTGGTTCTAAATTCCCGTTTACAGTTTATCTTATCTAAAAGTGTAGCCACTTTTCTCAATTCTGTGATCATAACACAATTTCTGATTTGCTGTCTCATGCTTTATATTTAGCCACGTTCTGTCCGCATTTTCCTTTCTGTGCATTTCAGTGTATATTAACATCTTCATCTTTCACCCCCCCCTCCTCAATCCCCTCATTTTCTGGATTTATAGTCTGAAACATGCTCTAAGTGTAAGTGCAAGTGGCGTGGACAAACCGCACGGTCGTATGAAGTCTACGCATGGTTTTGTGTTTGTGAGCTACAGAAATATTGCATGTGGGAACATAATTATTTGTCAAGTATAGGATAGAAATACAGCCCATGCCTACTCTAGACTATATAATACGGCATGTGGTGCCTGTCCTTGGTGTGAGTTGCACCGTGTAATTTCTCATGCATCTTCGCTATGGTTAGCAGTTTCCATGGCTGCGATGTATGACATACTCTATCAAGGTAATTATACATTTCGAATAATACAACTTAAAGAATAACTTTTTTATCCAAATTTTACGCCATGACATGTTTCGGCCTATTTTATGACCATAATCAGGTTGTTTACTTACAGCTGCATGAAAGGAACTGTCTGGTAGTGGATAAGATGCCCGATGTGTCACAACTGGCGTAATATACAGTAACAGCTGATTGTTGTTGTACTTCTGCTATCACGTTAATACTCAAGCAGATTCCAAGTGTACAGTTACAAGGTGTGATACAGTGAGACAGGAGATGTACAAAGGAAAGCTGATATATATATATATATATGTGTACTAGATATAATAGTAAGTCGTATTGTATGGTTTTATAATATTAGTCTCTCGTTGATACACACAACCTAACCTAATGTGTTCAGTATATATTCAATTCGATACCAAAGCTGGTCCTTCTCCCATTATGTTCACAGCTTCATACTACAGTGTAAGTCGTACTTCTAAGACAGCCATGCCACTCTTATCCAACACACGACTTCACATAATTAAGCAGATTTGTCTTTTTTCGGTCTACAGGGCGTAGAAAAACATTTATGAAAACATTCTCGTTTTAACAGATTTTAACCGTTTTGTTATTACGTTATCGGAAATAATATTTTATTTGTGGATCCTGTGTGCAGTGGACGTGAAGGAGAGGCCTCTAACTAACAGTTCGTTTTATGTCATTTTAAGTCAACTACGTGAAGATGGCTAGACAATAGGCCGAAACATGTCGTACTGCAAAATTAGAATAAAAAAGTACTTTTGAAATTGTGTTGCACGAAACGTATATTTACCTTGATTCAATAAAAACGCAACGGGATGGCGACAACTAAGTTTGTGACAAACTCTATGTTGTAACATAACCAATGGTCGCTTTGATGCCCTGTATTATGTAATTTATATTATTATGCATTAATAGGACGGTTATAGTGTTTGCGTGGAGTAGCGCATGAACATTATGCGTTGCGTCACGTGACGTCATGTGGCTGTTTGTGGTTTGTACGTGGTAAAATTACTGACGAGACAAGGTACTGTGGTCATATCTGATAATGTACACGTAACGAGAAGTAATACTAGTAGAGACTGCAAGTAAACACATCACAGGGCTGTCTAAATCTTGATATGTAATACCTGCTAGTCTGTATATACTGGTAGATGAAACGTTTAGAAAGGCGGACTCTAAATTCCCGGGTTGCTTGAAAGGGAATGTTTTGTTACGTCACATTTAAATTTTTCTTTGTGTTACGTGTACAAAAACCTGGTTTTGAGCCGCGTTTTCTTTCTGGCAATGCTGGGACAATATCCCAAATTAGGTCAAAGCCTGTTTGCCTGCGTTTCTCTCAATATTTTGTAATCGTTCGAGAGCTTATTCACGTGGCAATATAAAGCTGATTAAAGGAAGCAGAACCCAATGAGCGAAAATGCAGCATGAATAGAGGGGAAAAAATATTGAATACTGGGTAATGCAAAAGAGCACCTACTTGCAGCTCACTTTCAGAGTGTCAGTTGTGAGGTTGAGTTTCATGTGACACAAAATATTACGCAGGATATGCACTAGGGAAGGGTGTCATGTCTTTAAATTAAAATTCTTGAGAAGCTGACAATTTTTCAGGCATTTCTGAAAATTTCCGCTTTTTCTGGAGCCCGACGTTTCTTTACTGTATCCACAATATCCCGCTGCTTGTGCTTATCCTGAGCCTGATTAATCCAGTGTCAACCCATTCCTATTTTTTTGATATAATTAATATTATCTTCCCATTTACTTCTAAGATTCTCAGCTTGCCTCTTGTCTTCAGCTTTCCACACCAAACTTCTCTGTGCGTTTTTCTTCTTTCCCACGCATATCACACGCACCGCCTGTCTCATAGTCCTCGAGTTCATCACGCGAATATTATCCGATGGAGCCTACAAATTACGAAGTTCTTAATTTTGTAATCTGCTACGACATCCTGTCACCTCGTCCATCTTAGGCCCAAATGTCTTCTTACTCAGAGCCCTATTTTCGAACGCCCTCAGAATATGTTCTTTATTTAATGCGAGGGTCCATATTTCACACCCTTACAAAACAACAAACAATAGTTCTGTGTATTATAGTCCTTACATTTCCAGAGAGCAAACAAGAAGACAAAAGATGGGCAGAGTAGCAGCCGTTTCCTGAGTTCGGTTGTTCTTCATTTCTTCACGAATACAATTTTGATTTATTTGGCTTGTGCACAAATGTTTGAACATTGACACACTTTTAAAGGATTTATTATTGTCTTCACGCTGTCATTTTCTCCGGCGTTCTCTTCACTAGACATGACCATATACTTTTTGTTGCGGTGAAGGGCCCCGCAGCAGATTCTACTGTCGCACCGCAGCCTTGGTTCTTACTGTGCAACTCTGTGATGAAGATGGTTAGTTTTTCCGTTTTTCCAAGCAAACGGAGCACCGGTGGAATGAAACTGACAGGAGAAAACCGAAGTGCTGGGGAAAAAAGCTGTTCCAGTGCCCCTTTGTCCACCACAAATCCCATATGGACTGAGCAGGATCGAACGCGGGCCTCCGCGGTGGGAGGCCGGCAACTAACCGCCTAAGCCATGGGAAGGCCTAGCTATATGGTTGGTTTTCCTCAGTATTTACTCCTAGACCAAGCTGTCGGTTAGCAATAAATATCATTATTAGCACAGACCCGAAGCTGGGGTTTTTTAAATAAAAGCAAAGACAAGTGTTGTTCGTGAGTGGTTTCTCCCTGAGGAATAGAAAAATTGTACCTTGTTGACGTTTTCCTTTCGATTTCGATCGCTCCTCGTTTTCTTGGACCTTCTTCATATATTCTAAAACAAATTTGAGAAGCCAAGAAGATAATGCAGCCCCTTTTGCAGGTCATTGTGAATAGTACGCGAATTAGATATTTGCCTATGCACTGTCTGCTGTATTTTCAATTAAAAACATTTAAATTAACTTAACTAAACTTACGGTCCCCGAAATACATTGAGGATATTGTACAGAACTGCTTTCTAGCCGAATTATGGTCCTTTAACCTAGAATTTAGTGCGGGAGTAGCACACTATAGTACACTCCATACAAATAAAAAATTAACATTTTTTCTTTAGACCATGGAAACTTTATAGAAGGAAAGAGAAGTATTCCTATACTTACGAAACGAGGTTACTGTCTTTGGAAAAGCTACTGATGTGTTTATTGAGAAAATACTTTTCTCTTTGATTGAATTTAAAAATAATTTTTATCTAAATTATATTTTTTCTATACATTACTATGCGGGTGTTCTTTTGTTCTAGGAACAAAGCAAATAATAAGGTAACATTTTTAGAGCCGATCCCAGTGGCTGCGCTGTCTAAGGCGTGGGTCTGCGACCCCTCGCTTGCTGAGACTCTGGGTTTGAGTCCCGCTGAATGCAGGGATATCTGTTTCTTGTGAGTGTTGTATGTTGTCAGGTAGAGGTCTCTGTGTCGGGCTGATCATTTGTCCAGAGGAGTCCTACCGAGTGTGATCGTGAAGCCTCGATAATGAGGAGGCCCTGGCCCGCTAGGGGCTGTTGCGCCATTGGAAAAAATATTTTTGAATGCTCTTCTTGCGTGTTTACTGGTTGTTGGTAACCTGTATGTTCTTAAATATGGGGACGACTGTATATATGCACTGCGCTTACATATAGCGCGTGTTGAACGAAGCAAACACTGAAACATTTCGTGACATTATGCAGAGACTTGTGTCGAGTTTATAGTAGCTACGTTAACTTTCTATCTGTAAAACAAAACAGGTCGAGGAGCAAATTCCGGATGTGCAAATTACTCGCATTTGTATGAACTCTGTTCGCTGTTCTTGTGTCAGCCATATTGCAGTGGGCCCTCTTCAACACAGCTAGGGTCGTGACGCTGACTGAAACCTATAATTTGTCTTGGAAAGATAACGCGGCACGTTATTGATTTCACCTTATCTAAGGGAGAACTTGCTGCTGAGATAGTCTGCATTTTGACGTGCAAATCCAGTGGGATTCAAACTCGCTAATTAAATCCGAATATCGCTAGAGCGCCGCTATGCGTGCTGTATGCGTGTCTCCCAATTGACATCGTCAGAGGAGTTGCAAGTTATTTCGGGTGTAAAGATATCTTCTTGCCTTTAATTTTTAGTTTAGGTGACTTTCCTTCGTCTGCTTCGTTATAATATGGAGACGTGTGTAATGTATGTGTACAGCAGCGCCTGTTGCTACATGAACAGTACCGTAAGTTGTGGGGACAGTGTAACTAACAGCAATAAAAGTGAATGCCTTTCGAAAGTGCATTCGATTCCAGAACCAACGATGCTGGACATTCGACTCCGTAATTTGTTTAAAATTTGTTTCATGCGCTTTCTTTGTTATACCACCACCGCCACCGCCTCGCCGCCGCCGCCGCCGCCGCCGCCGCCGCCG